>PYHX02000467.1:88987025-89156184 GCA_004302925.2 Cochliomyia hominivorax
AACCGGTTTTTTGTAATAGGGTTCAACCAATAAAACTACATTATCGTGTATCGCTAATTTCAAAAAAGATCTTCCAGTAAAAATATTTTTAAATTAATGTCTCCGAAAATATTAATACAGTTGCAAGTATTTGTAACATATTCTGTGATAAGAAAAAAGATATGTGAAATCTGAAATTAAACACAGATTCTTTATGGTTTTTTATCTTAAACATTCCATTGAAGAAATGAGCAGAAATGAAAAAAAGGGAAAATTAATTAAAAACAGAAATTATAAAATTTTAAAATAATAATTAATAATTAAAGTTGTTTTTTGATTATTGTGATTAAATTAAACAAACGCAAACATATAAAAACTTTCATCAGAGAACATATTTATTACTTAATTTAAAGATACAGATGTTTTGATAATTTACAGTTATACGGCTGTAACAAGAAACCGTTAAATAACTTTAGAGAAACTCTAATAATATCTTCGAAATTCTTTCTGGGAATAATTAATCTTTCTAAATGTTCAGGAGTAAATATAATGAAAATTTTGAGATATTTATTATTTTAGGACACAATTATGAGTTTTTTTTATCAAAAGGATTTAAACAAGGGAAAGTGAATTCACAGAAAACTATACATTTAAAAATGAATCTGTGTTTGTTTGTCAGTTTATTTGGAACTTATAAAACAGCTGAACTACTAGACC
This sequence comes from Cochliomyia hominivorax, assembly GCA_004302925.2. Lineage (NCBI taxonomy): Eukaryota > Metazoa > Arthropoda > Insecta > Diptera > Calliphoridae > Cochliomyia > Cochliomyia hominivorax. The sequence continues at coordinate 88,987,722 of PYHX02000467.1, forward strand.
TATTTGCATGATCCTAATATAAAGCTATATACAATTCCTATATGGGGATTAAAGATTATCTAAAAACCTAAAACAGCATGAGTTTTCAATCACTTTTTCGAGAAACTGTTTTAGAGGACAAAATGTATAGGACGTATAGGACCAGACGGAGGGGTAACCCCTATACAAAGCAAATATTATTTATCGAATATTTAAAGAATTATAACACCGAAATTCGCAAATTTGATCCCAAAAAAGACAAAATGTAGGAAGGATAATAAAAGGGTGAGGGGTACTCTTATAAAAAGTTGTAATAGCGAGAGTTTTCAAATTTGATCTCAATTACTTTCTCCTGTTAACAATTTTACTAGACAAAATGTAAGACGGTTAGTAGCAAAGGAAGGAGTAGCCCCCACATAACGCACTGAGGAGAATTTTTATGCAGTAACCGCACCGGGTAAAAGCTACTAAACTATAAAATAAGATAAATCTTTGATTTTTTCTTCTGAAACTATCGGCATCCGTAAAAAGTCTTTAAATATTTAATAGCTATATTAACAGTTTTGTCTTAAACTATTTTGTCTAAAACGATTTTTTATGTATTTTTTTTCGAAATTAAAATTCATAAAAAATACTGAACTACTTTCATTCCAGAAATGTCACCTTTTTATTTGGGGAGGTAAATAAAAATTGTTATCTTAAAAAAATAAAAAAAAACTGTAAATTGTTACATATTTATTTTTTTGAAATTTATTTTTTTGATGCGCTCGTCAAAAAAAATCATCATCAAAATAACAATTAAAATTTTGAATTTAAAATTTTGTTTATACAAATAAAACAGAAAATAAATATTGGGGCGACGTAATAACATTCGTGCCACAGCATCATAAATTTATTCCTTTAATCTGAACACAACAATTAAATGAAGACAAATAACGTCATTGTTGCTCTCATCATAATAATAATGATGATGATGATGATTTTAACAATTTATCATATCTTAAGAAATTCTAAGAAAGTTTTTATTTTATTCTTTTAACATGTTTTTATAGTTATTTTTTCACCTGTAGTTAAATGTTCTTAAGAATAATTTTTTTAAAGATGTTTAACATTAGAATAAAGTAACTAAAATAAATATACTTTAAATAGAAAAAAAGTACTAAATATTTATATATGAATAAATGTGTTGAAGTCAAAAGTATCAAAATAGGGATACAAATTAAATACGTAACTTTATTTTAAATATGTTTGTATAAAATAAGATAAGTAAAGATACAAGAGAATAAAATAAAAGAATTAAAGAAATAAAAATTATCATTAAAAAGGTGTATAATTGATATGAAAGAAAGTATGTATTTAAGGTTGTAAGAGATGGAACCGACAGTTTTAAACGTGTTTGAAATAAGGAAACCGAAGGCCTGACTGCGAACAAGTAGTTTATTGTACTTAAGTTCAGTTTTGTGCAGTTCTAGTTCAGTTTTAGTTCAGTAATAGTTCAGTTTTAATTCAGTTCTAGTTCAGTTCTAATTCAGTTCTACTTCAGTAATGGTTCAGTTCTAGTTCAGTTCTAGTTCAGTTCTACTTTAGTTCTAGTTCAGTTATAGTTCAGTTCTAATTCAGTTCTAGTACAGTTCTAATTCAATTCTAGTTCAGTTTTAGTTCAGTAATAGTTCAGTTCTAGTTCAGTTCTAGTTCCGTTTTAGTTCAGTAATAGTTCAGTTCTAGTTCAGTTCTGGTTCAGTTCTAGTTCATTTCTAGTTCAGTTTTAGTTCAGTAATAGTTCAGTTCTAGTTCAGTTCTGGTTCAGTTCTAGTTCATTCTAGTTCAGTTCAAGTTCAGTTCTAGTTCAGTTCTAGTTCAGTTCTATTCAGTTCTACTTCAGTTCTAGTTCAGTTCTAGTTCAGTTCAACTTCAGTAATGGTTCAGTTCTAGTTCAGTTCTAGTTCAGTTCTACTTCAGTAATGGTTCAGTTCTAGTTCAGTTCTAGTTCAGTTCTAGTTCAGTTCTAGTTCAGTTCTAGTTCTGTTCAAGAGAATAAAATAAAAGAATTAAAGAAATAAAATTATCATTACAAAAGGTGTATATATAGATATGAAAGAAAATATGTATTTAAGGTTGTAAGAGATGGAACCGACAGTTTTAAACGTGTTTGAAATAAGGAAACCGAAGGCCTGACTGCGAACAAATAATTTAATTGTGCTTAGTTCAGTTTTTGTGGCAGTTTCTAGTTCAGTTTTAGTTCAGTAATAGTTCAGTTCATAGTTCAGTTCTGGTTCAGTTCTAGTTCTAGTTCAGTTCTAGTTCAGTTCTAGTTCAGTTTTAGTTAAGTTCTAATTCAGTTCTAGTTTAGTTCTGGTTCAGTTCTAGTTCAGTTCTAATTCAGTTTAGTTCATTTCTGTTTCAGTTCTACTTCTGTTCAAGTTCAATTCTAGTTCAGTTCTGTTCAGTTCTAGTTCAGTTCTAGTTCAGTTCTAGTTCAGTTTTAGTTAAGTTCTAATTCAGTTCTAGTTTAGTTCTGGTTCAGTTCTAGTTCAGTTCTAATTCAGTTCTAGTTCAGTTCTTTTCAGTTCTACTTCAGTTCTACTTCAGTTCTAGTTCAGTTCTAGTTCAGTTCTACTTCAGTTCTACTTCAGTTCTAGTTCTGTTCTAGTTCAGTTCTAGTTCAGTTCTAGTTCAGTTCTAATTCAGTTCTATTCAGTTCAGTTCAGTTAGTTCAGTTTTCTACTTTAGTTCTAGTTCAGTTCTAGTTCAGTTCTACTTCAGTTCTAGTTCAATTGTAGTTTAGTTCTACTTCAGTATGGTTCAGTTTTGTTCAGTTCTAAATCAGCAATCATCAATTACATTTTGGGACACTTACTACAAACAAAATTATTGTCATCAAAAGCAATAAACCTTAATCTGTAAAAAGAATTATAGAATAAGGAACATGTTGAGATTTTGCCCATTTCACCAATATTGTTATAGTTTTTGTTTCCATACCTCTCTATGTGCTTCTAATTATTCATATCACCATTTAAACTTACTACTATTATTATTACAGTAACTACTGATAGGGATCCTTCCCCATTAGATTAAAAACTACAACATTTTTAACACCATTTAAAAACACATGTAATTCAGGAAATAGTTCAGAGAAACAAACTAGAAACAAGTAAATGATTCTTTAAAACAAATGAAATACATCAAATATAATTCAAATATCTATTCTTTATTTTAAAATAATTCTTAACAGTTAATTTATTTTGTATAACAAAAAAAACTAAACATAAAAATAATTCAAAAAACGTCTTCTGAATATTGACACAGTTTGTCTGAATATTTACACTCGTCGAAAAAAAAGAGAAAATGTCGATTACGAAAATATGCAAACAGAACGGAAAAACTGAAAACAAATTTACTTAAGGGCTGCTATAAATTAACAACAAAATTTAGGAGAAAAAAGAGAATATAGTTTAGAACAGAATATATATATTCAACCACTGATATAAAACTATAGATATCAAAATCAAAATAAATTATAAAACTAAATTTACAAAAAAAAAAAATAAACCTAAAAAGATTAGAAACAAATTTTGTTTCATGATTTTTATCATTTAAGGTTTTTAGGGAAGATTACAAAAGACTTGTTTTTGGTTTATTTTATTTGAAATACAAGTGGAGGGTGTATGTATGTTTTAGTGTATATCATTTAACATCGTATTAAGTTTCCATTATTATCGATGGACGACCTCAACATTTTTTTGGTTCTGTTAAAGTAAAAACAATGAAAATATTTGAAATAACATTATAATACATATACAGTATGTGATTGTGTATTTGTTGTGCCCTCCATTAAGGTCATCTGTTAAAATATTTTAGATATGGATTGTATTTTGAGAATGAAGAAAAAATCTTTGAATGAATGTCCTTTTAAATTATTTTGTATTTCACATTTTGGTGGAGTTATTAAAATATTTAATGGGGTATTTGAGAGATAAAGGGTATTTGAGATTTTACATATAATAGATTTTAAATTGGTACTTTTTGTTTCTGTTTTAATAATTGATTAGTAATTTGGGAGTTCTGAAGAAAAATTTGTTAAAAATGAAATTTTGATATAATTTTAAAAATTTATTTCAGTTCACAAGTTATCATGTCGATTTCATTAATAAATTTGATATTTTCTTGATGTTCCCTTTTCAGTTAAATTAACTAAAACCCTTCCTTTAGAAGGACATCTATTTTCATAGAAAACGAAGCAGCATCCACTTTTCTCAAGTGGAAATCAGTTGATGACTTCATTGATGAAACTGCATTTTTATTTTTTCATATCAGATCAGATATTAATATTAAATTATGTCTCATTTGACTTATATGTGAACATGTATGAAAACTGTTAAACGCTTTAATGGCTCATCCTTTCATTCACAAATCTTATATGTTTTCCTCCTTCTCCCCACTTAATAAAAGATAATTAAAGCTTTAAAAGGATTTGCTATGTAATGTAAGCCTTAAGGATATCGGATGAAGACAATTACATGAAAATATAATAAAGATAGAATCATCTTGGGCTACAGAAAAGTTTCAAGACCTCTTTATATATTCTGTGAGGTTAGGAAATTCTTGAAACTCTTCAAATATATCACTATTGTAAGTTCTCTTGTGACCTTATTCTTTCTGATCGAAACGAGTATGTAGTTTGGGGAGAGGAGACCCTATAGTTCTCATCCTCGTTGACATACACTTAGGTCACTATATCCGCTTGTTGTGTGTTAACCGACCGATAAAAAGAAAAAGTTATTTACCATAAGTAAAGATAGGAATTCGGTGTCATGGATGTAATTCATCGATTTTTCCAACCAGACATGCTCGATTAAGTATCCGTCTTGAAATTGTGGGGTCTCTGCTTTGCAAAGACATATGTAATATTTTACCGCTTCAGTGTAATATATTTGATGTCGTCGATGACACCTATTTGATTAAGATGTTACCATATAGTGTAATGTCCAACAAGGACGCCCATCGTTCTATTAAGCTCACTTTTCCACAAGTTTAGAATATCAATGGACTTCTCTCCGGAATTACCCCATGGAATTCTTTTAGACCAAGAAAATTCATACACGAAAAATTCAATGATTTAAATATCGCTGAGATCAGCCAATTCAACTAGGGTTGGAGTCATATATTCAGACGTCAAAAATGATTCATTTGTAGAATAAGACTTTACATGAATTATATATAAATAGTTAGAGATTTGTTCTAGTTATTATGATTGACTTGGTCTAAATATTCTGAAACAAGTCCGAATCGAATTGTTATTAGTTATTAAAGATTATAATCAATACCGTTTAACGGAATAACTATTGTCTGTTGTCAATCAAATTAACAAGAAATTAATTAAACACAAGCCAACTCCAAATTGAAATATTTTAAAATCTCGTTTTTAGCTCTTCACTCAGAATAGTCAGGTTGTGAATCAAATATCCCAGAGATATCTCTGTTATTCCATGGTATAAATTCATATCAGTCACTCTCATAACAGAGGTGATTCCGTTGATTTTCTTGTTTGTACGATTTTTGCATGATCTCATTTTGTTATGCATGAAGGACCAAAAGATCAAATGTCTTAACATTCAAAATCTTTTATATATAGAATCCCTTTTTTGCTCTTCTAATCCTTCAAATATAATTTTTTCAAAGTGTTTGAAATCTCCAAATAATTCCAAACCCCTGTCATTAATGTGTGTATTTGCTGTGGCATATTATCGAGAGTTCCTATCATTTTTGTTTTTTTTTTGTCTTCTTCATAACAACAATCAAAGAGCGCACATTTTTGCTTTGAAATCGATATGAAGGGATTTGTCGACGATCATGGTGTTATGATACAAACCCTCCATGGAAAAAGTAATCAGAATGGTTGAGTTGTTATATTATAAAAATGAATAAAAACTAAAACAATGTATGAAGTATCAATGAAACAAAAAAAGTTGAAAAGAATATAGAAATACCACACCAACATAACATAGGAGCCAATGATCGATGTTATGTTTTTGTATGCGTGTTAGTGTGTGTATGTTTGTGTGATCATTTAAATTTTTCGCCGAAATTCCAAAAAAGGAACATAAAAAGGAGATACCTCTATTGAAGTAAAACGATGAATTGTTTTCTTTTGTTGTTTGAATAAAATATAAACAAATCGACCTTCATAAGTGTGCAGACAAATATTGATGATTTTTGTTTTATTTTTTAATCATGTGTGAGAGTGTTTTTTTTTTTTTTGTTTTTGTTAGAATTTTAATTTTTTTATGTTTTTTTATACCATTGTCTTGATCCATTGGAATTTCGTTTTCTTTTAAGGCTTCAGCCAATTAATCATTGTGACGAATGGATGTGACAACTGCAAAATAACTGAGATGCAGGATTAAGTGATTTCCCGAAATAAGAGAAAAAATTATAATTGAACAAAAATGTGTCCCCAATCAAAACATTGATAGATCGTGATTGAAATTTTCAAAAATTAAACTGTTTTTTTGTTTTTGAATTTTAAAAGAGGTTGAAATTTCCAGTTTGTCACCAGAATAGGTTTCACTTTTTTAATTAATGGAAATTCAAAATATGAACTGGTCCTATTTTCATTATTAACAGTTCCAAATTATTCATGGTCCTTCGAACTGATACACTAAGTATGATAATGTTATCATACTGTCAGTACGATAAATCGCTAATGGTCCTTCGAACTGGTCCAAAAATTTGATAAATAGTTAATGGTCTTTCGAATTGGATTTTATTAACATCAAAATACTGATGATTTTCATACACTTGAAATTCACTAATCAGCATGATTTCACCAAAAATATTGAATATTCTCAATACGACCATACCGTTCGAGCTGAATCTCCTCAATGTTGTTAATAAATTATAATGTACTTTAGAAACTTTTATTTCTTTGGGTGAATTATTGCTCCAAAATAGGTTCTAGTTTAACAATAAGTAACGCAAAATACTTCAAAGAGTTATTTTTAAACTACAACTCAATTGGTTCAATAAAAGAGAAAACTAGTGAAGTATTCAAGATCCTTCGTAAGTTATTATTATAGAGGTATGTTATATCCGAGTTTATTAAATTGACTGGCTCATAAAATAAGCTTTTCATGAGTTATTCATCATAAAATTTACTTTGACGTCTTATCAAAAGTGAAATTCCAAAAACGTTTACGGTCATACGAACTGAATCATAAAAAAGCGAAATTCCAAGCTTGTTTACAGTCTTACGAACAAAATAACAGATCTCGCATGTTATTTATAGTTATTTGTACCGGATCATAAAAATATATGAAAATGTATAACGATTTCTGTGTATATTTTGATAGATATTTCTTAGATCTCTGTAGTTGCAGAAGCTTATAGAAGAAAAATGGCTCCTCTCCATACCATATGGTCCTTCGGATAACATGTCACATTTACAACCGATAAATTTATTTATGTTATTTATGGTTCTACGAACCAGATAATTAGTTACACTTATACTTACATAATATCATTTATTCAATCTAACTTTTACTTACGACTTGGACAGTCTGAAACTTATCATACAACCTTCGAAAAATGTCCCAAAAGACATAAAAAATGACCATGAATATCTTTTCTGTATATATTTTGTAAGATATTAATTAAATCTATGTAGTTCCAGAAGCTTATTGCAGAAAAATTGCTTTTCTCCCTTCTATATGGTCCTTCGGAAAAAATGTCACATTTACAACCGAATAATAACTTTTTATGTTAATAATGAAAGAAAAGTAGTTCCTTTCCTTTATATATGTACAGGCGAAGATTTATGGTCCTAAGAATCGAATATTTAACTCCTTTAATTATCAAATACAGTTCCTTTATAGACCTTTGAACATAATTACATATATACATTCTCACCTTTGATCAAAGGATGTCTATTCAGCATTTTTCAAACATTTCACTACTCACGATTAATTTTGAAATCAACTATATTTTATTCATAAATACTCATGTTAATTTCAGGGCCTAAAACTTATCACTCAACCCTTGAATAATGTAACCAAAAAATTAAAAATGTGAAAGGTTTTCCAAAAAAGAAATAAAATAAAGCATAACATTAACTTTTTCCATTCATTAAATATTTTTAAGTATAAATTTCGGTAAAATTTTGGGAAAATAGAAAAAATAAATTTCCATTAGATACCAATGACATTTTAATTGTCATTGCAAAAAATTATACACCTTTTTGGTAATACAAAATAAGAAAGAAACAAAAAGAAAGTAAGCGATGTTACTTCACAGACAGTAAAATATGTAAATAAATAAAAAATAAAAACAAACACTAATTAGACCCGTAAAATATAAAATTTGTCACTTAAATTGAAAACCCAAAAAAAGAAATAAATGAATAAGAGTTCAATGAGCCACTAATGTTGCGTAGTTCATATAAATGAGGAAAAAACAACTACAATCTGAGACAGACTGCATGCCACATTATTATGCAGCAAACAAAACCGTTTGTTGCAATTAAAGCAAAACATTATTCACAAAAAAATAAATAAATAAAACTAAACAACAGCAATTGTAAATGCAACTGCAATTGCATTTTTAATGAATTGCAAATAGTTAATGTTGTAATGAAAATATTGTCAACTTTATGTTAATTGCAATTTATATGGAATTTTCATTAAAAAAAACCCACTTTAAATAAACCGTCATAGTTTTTGGGGCTTTTTTCCATTAATAAATTTAAATCATTTTTAATTCATTTTTTATAGTTTCTTGCCATTTTGAAAACAATTTAATTTAAACATTTGTAATTACCTTTTTTAAACATAAAATAAAAAAAACTAAAACAAAAAAATAAATGAGTGAAAAAAGTTATAAATTCACTAGTGAAATGGCAGAAACAGACGACAACCGTAACCAAACAACAAATGAAAGTTGTTTTGTAGGTGTTTCAATTTATTTATTTTTTTTTCATTTTTCAATTAACAAATTGATTTTCTTTTTTTTATAAATATAATATTTTATAATTAAAAAAAAAAAACAATTAAGAAAATAAATATTTTGTTTATATTAACTTTTGTTTATAACTTTTTAAATGTATACAGATTTGTTGTTTAGAGACATCTCTAACAAAACAGGGTGTAACCAAAAAAGTGTTATTTATAATTTTGTTTAAATTTTTTTTAAACTTATTGAATAAAGTCTTTTAAAAAACTTATACATAGAAAAATAAGAAATCTTAACACACGTTTTTCATTAAAACTTTTAAACTAGATTTTGTTGATCATGTTACCTTTGTAAAACATGTCAGTTAGTTATTATGTTTAATGTCAAATAAATGAATATATTGTTTATCTGATCACAATGGGGGAAACAATAAAAGTGGTTACTAAAATTATTAAATATTATCAACAAAACCCAACTTGGTCCTACAAAATGTATGCCAATCATTAAAGATCTGACGTCAAACTGTTTCCAATATTATTAAAAAGTACCGAGAGAACTTCTTCGTTAATAAAAAAACATGATTCAAAAAGCAGGAGTGGTCCACATTATGTTTCTGTAGCCAAAAAATATAAAACATTTTCAAAAGAGCTCACAACACTTCCAGTAGGAGAGCAGCTCCGTTAGCTAAGTGCTCGGACTATTTGGTACGGAAAGTAAAAGCTAATGCAGATTTAAAAACACACAAGGCTCAAGAAGTTCCTGACAGGAACACTGCTACAAATGTAGAGGCCAAAAACAAAAAATGGAAATTGAAGTCAAGTTTTCTTGAAAAATTGTATTTTTGCTGCATAATTAATGACGAAACATATGTACTGGCAGATTTTTCGCAGAAAAAATTGTATGTTGCTAATGATCGAGGGAATGTTGAAGAAAAGTTGTCAAAAATTCCAAATAGTTCTTGGTACGTTAAGAAATATGGTATATTGTAACGGGGTCTATAAATACCGATATTTATAGTAAAGAAAGTTATTAAAAAAGGCTGCTTTCATTCATAAAATATTCACTTTTAGGGCCTGACTTGTCATCAAGTCTCTATGGTAAACAGCATGAGCGGTACAAGAACAATAATGTGGTATTTGTGCCAAAAGAGGAAAATCCCGTTAACTCTCCGGTGGAGAGATATTGGATTCTTGTTAAGAGAATTGAAGAGCAAAAATTATTTGTGTAGATTGGACTACCATTTCGAGCAAAGTAACTGAAAATACTATAAAAACGTTAATGTAATTAAATGAAAAGAAGTTTTTTTTATATTTAAATTGTAATGATATTTTCAGTCAAATAAAAAAAGTTAAAATTGAAAGTTTAGTGGTTTAGTTTTTATTAACGTAAATGTATGTTAAGTACTTTTATATTTTACTCCTTATGTAGTCAATTTATTCCTAAAAAGACTTAGATTTTATATGTTTTTAAAAGGCAGTCAAATGACTTTAATATAATAAAATATAAAGTAATGTGTAAATAAGATCGATAAGATCGATCTTGAACTACTAGATAATACTAAATACCAGTTACGGTTTGAGTAGAAACCACGTTCTTGGACTTAGAACATCATATTCTAGTTATATAAAGGTAATTGTTCAAATATTATTACGGTAATGATATTTTTTTTCTGATTTCACAAAGGAGCTATTGATAATTTTGGACTCACCAGTTAATGTTAGAATTCTGAAATCGTCTATGTTAAAGCTTTATTACATTTAACTTGGAAATGATTGTAGGAGCATATTAATAATATCGCATGTAAAGAGATACCACTCTCCTAGTGCAAATATTTTGAAATATTTTCCTATAGTTTCTTTAAGTTTCCTATAACGGTTTCAGAGATATACGATATTAAAAATGTTGATGTTTGGATGTGGTATTCCTCTGACCCATACAAAAGTTTGTTAGTCTTTTCTATTATCATTATTATTATTAAGGATTTTTACTTGACAAATTACAAAAAATGGTTTCAGAGTGAAGTTTCAGATATGTGCAAAATTCAAAGTCTTGTTTGTTAGGGAGATATCACTGCCCCGACAAAATTACTTTTCTGGTTAAAATAGCGTTATTTAATTATTTATTTTTAAAGGTCAAATTTCGACTATTTCTAAATGTGTTTCTCTCTTCTCACCCATTTTCATTTCACTCCTCAAATTTATTACAAAAAAGAAAATATTTGAAAACCCAAAAACGTTATTAAATTTAATAAAGATTTATAAAACATAAATATTATTTTCCTTCAAGTTTTTATAAAATAATTATTAATTAAAATCCTATATATAAACATTTTTTGACATTAAGCTTAATTTAAGCCAGCCTTGTTTGTTCCAACCAACTTTAATTGTTTAGTTGTGAAGTTGGTTGGATTAAAAAATTTTAAATGCTGTTTTACAATGTATGTAATCATCTGTGTGTTAGTATTTCCTTTAAATCATTAATTTTTTATTATTTTATTATAAAGTTTACATTGAAATATTTGGTAATATTAAGTTAAATGTGACATTGGTTGGATTCAATACTTTATTTATTGAAATGTAATTAATTAATTTAAATGAATTGATTAAGTCAGACCTTGGGACTTTTGAGTGGATTATACAGTTATGGACTTGATATCTGGCATAAAGTTAAGACTCTGATATCATTATATTTTAATGTTAATTTCTCATAATAAATTGATATCATAGGACAACAATTTTTAATCATACAAAATAATGTTATAAAAAATTTCTTGTTCGGTTCGAAGGACCTGAACAGTTTGTCATCGATAATTGTCTTGTTATTTTAAAAATTAACTACTAAGAGAATTTTAGGTACTGACGAACTAAACAATTGATATTCAATATTTCACGGCTATTCCTTTTTTGTAAGATTCCCCGATAAAACTCTTCTGATTTGAGGTAAAAAATAAATTAGGCCTAATTCTGATATATTTTTCTGAAGTCAAGAGCGTTCTGTATCCATCGAGCAAAATTATAAAAATCGGTCTTACGCCATGTGGTCTAAATTAATGTAGAGATTTAGTCTTCATGTCTGGTCAAATATTTTATTCATTCATCTTATTTTCTCTTTTCTAATTAACCAGCGGAAGCTGCTTCCATTCAATGTTTTCAATTTTTTTTGCAAAAGCTTGAGTTATTATTTTGGCCTTCTGTCGCTGATTGATCTCTACAAACGAGTCAATTTTTTCCGTACAGGTCGGCTGAGATCCCATTTTAAGAGTCCCAAATACAAAACTTTAATACATCCAAAGCTGAAAATTACTTTGACCTTAAGAACGTTTAACATTGACTAGGCTGGTTTGACCGTGCTCACATATAACTCCCAACTTTCTGTGCTTGGAGTATCAACAACATGTCTTTTAGTGCTTGAAGAGACCTTACATTTATCTCTTAAAGTTTTCGAATTATTTGCATTTGAATTCTCAATGTGCAACATTTTGTATATATTTTTAATATACATAAAAATATTGCCCGATCTTATTAAAGAAATATTTATTTAAAAAAATAAAAATTTTGTATTAAACCAAAAAAGGCTGAGGTCAATATCTCTCAATAAACAATTTTCAATTTATAACAAAACCTTCTAGAATTTGGATCTTTTTTAATCAGGTATGTTTTGAACTCCCAAAACTTGAATTTTATTTTGTTTTTCGATTTTTTTTTTTTTTTTTTAATTTTTGGAAACCTCAAGGTATTTGTAATTGTTTAGTAATGACATTTTGTGGACTCTAGGCCAAAACCAAAAAATTAATTTATTGGGATTTTTCTTCTCATTATTTGTTTAAAAAATTATTTAATTTTAATTTTGAAACGGAAGTTTAATATTTTTCGAAAATTTCAGAAAGATATCTTTAAAATTGAATATTTTAATGCAATTCGAATTTTTAAATTGCTCGAAAATTCTTTAAAATTGGTAAAAATTTTGTTTATTTCTGTACAAAATTTTTTATTTTTTAAAAAATTTTGTATATTATTTCTGAACCTTGTACAAAAAGATTCAAGTCAATACCTTTCGAATCGTCGAAAACAAATTAACCGAAAATTTTAGAAACCACAATCATTTTGGGCAAAAATATCACTAGGAATTTTTTGGAATTGCTAATATTCTACCAACACCCTACTGCCATTTTTCTCAATTGAATTAAGATTATCCATCTTTCTCGTGAAATATAATGCCAGATGTTTACACTTCCCAATACCACATTCGTTATAATTATACCATCATAAATTTGTATGCCCCATCGGAAGTGGTTATCTTAAAATACAACAATCATCTCATACACACATACACATATACTAATTAACATCCTTTACATAATAATGTTGTTATCTTTATAACTTAACTAAACAACAACCTGTCGAATATATCTTCAAAAAGGTTTTGTAGCTCCATTAAAATTCGTCGTTACAACCATCTCATAATTCTTACTTGTTTTAACTTAATTACTTCCTATCATGGTAAAAACCATAATCTTTATGATTTTTCACTTGTTTCGCATGTTTTTTTCACTCATTTTAAAATTTATTTTTGGTTGTTGGTGGTACAACTAACTGACAGTGAGTTAGAGTGCAATATGATTTGATGGCATTGAATTTAGTTGTGGTGGCAGTGGTGGCAATATAATGTTGCTAGATAGATGGATAGATGATGGTTAGTTGCTGGTGGTAAATATGATTGAAGTTGCATAAGTCATAAATAACTTCTTAATACGCCTTCTGCAGTGTAAGTATGTCTATATGTTTGTTTAAAAACAGCTTAAGAGTTTTATGTTACAAAGATGTGTTTTTTTTTGGCAAAGAAAAAAAAAAAAAACAACGATTCAAACTTTTACAATAATTTGGCTAAAATATTGTCATAAATTGTCCAAGTAAATTGTTAAAAAATATATATATTCATATAAATAATTGCATGTGTATGTGTGTATGTGCTTATGTATGCGTGTGTTTAGTCACACTGGATTAAAATTTTGTGAAAAATTATACCACCTTTTGGTAACGTTTAATTCACAGATTATACTTCTTATAATGATTTTCTTCGCTTTGTTGATGTTGTTATTGTTGCTGTTGGTGTTGCTCCATTTGCTGTTTTGTTGTAGGAGCTTATAAGATGTTTTGTTGTTTTGCTTTATTATGTTATTTTTATATTTTTTTTCTTCTTAATGTTGTTATTGTTACTGTTATTATTGTTTATAATGACAGTATGTGTCATATTCCAACCCACACGCAATTTTATTATTTTCCTGTGTATGACTCTCTTTTCTTTGCAACAATACAGAATTTGGTCTTATTTTTTACACTACAACATTAATATTGCAATGGTTGTTCAGAAGAATAGTTTATTCTTTTGGTCGCCTTCTAACACTCTGCCCCAAGAGAACAAATTCATTCACATATTTTCGGAAATTAGATTGACCACTTTTACATGGACTTGTCATTATAGAGTGCTAACTGATTCTTTAGTAACCAATCGGCTTTGTATGGGGGAAGTTTTTCTTTTCATTTTCCGAAAAAAATCGTTGCCTTGTGTCCCCTTTAGGTAGACAGGAGCTTAATTGTACAGAGAGTTATAAAGTCTAAGCAAACATTTCGACATTCTTGAATTTTATATTAAAAAATTACTATATATTTTTATATACCGTATTTCACAATCGGTTTCATCCAGATCTATTTTAACTTCATCGTTGTCACTTTAACCGTTAATGCTTATTTGTATGTGTGTGTTTTGTCGCTTCAATTATATAATTACAATTGTTTGTTCAACCAAAAAGAAGGATACTAAAGGGGCATGTTAAACCTTAAAGAGTTTCTGCATCATTGGAGAACTAAAAAAAAAACGACATATCTGTCACTTAAGTGTCGGTAAATTTTAAACGAATATGAACAAAAAATATTTATACACAACAATAACAGCAATAACAACAACATTGAAATATTAAAGCAATTGAGCATTTTCAGGAACAAGAAACATAAGTTTTTACTCAGCTCAACATGTAGTTATATAATAAATGGCATTAGTACTTACATATACTCTTATATTTATTTCATTTTTATTAAAAAAGAGTGTTCCAAATGAAATTCCATTTAGTTAATTTAAAAAAGATGATTTATTGTCTTAATTACTTCTTTTAAAACAATTTCACTTTTAGAATAAAACAGGAAATTTAATCATGATTATTTCATTTCAAGGGAAACTAAAAATACATTTTTTGCTTATTGAACACCCTAAGTTTTATGTTCTTTTATAGAGGATAAACATTTATTAAATGTGTATGTGTTGAGCGATCCATTTTAGTTGCTTTTTTTTTTGGTTTTGAAGTTTAAAATATCAACAAAAATATGAAACTGACAAAACATAAGTGCTTTATTTTAGCACATACTCCAAAAACAACGCTTAAGCTGTGGTGGGTGACCTAATTTTTAGTTGTTTTTTAGGGATTTAATGTTTTTCGCTTCAATTGTCTTAAGAAGGAAAAGAACGAAGGAAACATATCACATAAAGTGGGACAAATACTTTTCCAGTTGAAAACGTTTTCATAAAGATATCGAAGAGAATGAAAATCAAACAATCTGATAAACGTTTATGAATTATTGTAATTTTAAAGCATTATTAATTTTTAGTAGTTTATTAATTATGAATTTAAGGTTTCCCTGCCAAACAAGAGTTACGTAGATCAAGCTAACAGCCTACGGATTATAAAAGAACAAGCTCCCCTGTACTTACCGTTCATAGATTTCAAACAACCCTTCGTTACCCTCAAATGAATTGTTATATGGAAACCATTGAGAATTAAAGGAGTTCCGCACAAGGTGATACGATTCATTAGGGCTATATTACGTGAACGATGAACTCTTAGATCTTTTCAACGGCAATGTCAGCCAACAATTGCTAGAGTAAAAACAGGAAGGATGATACAATTCAGCTAGAAGAGGAATCACATATAATCACATAACGTAAACTAGAAATTTTGGATAACGTGGATGATATTTGTCGACTCTCGCTTAAGATGTTGGATACATACAAGAAAATCAATACAATTTGAATTATCAACGTAAGCAGAGATAACTTAATACTGTAAGGCCACAAATATCTAGACAAACACAGTTGAGAAGTCGAACTTCAGATTTTCATCAACAAGTGTCTTAGAATTAAATGCAGAATATTCTTTCCAAATAACAAGAACAACATAGATCTCTGGTACATTACATACGATGAATTAATAGTGAAACAAATAGAACGTAGAAAGTGGATATGGAAAACACATGGAAATTGTAACCTGGATAACGCTTTATGGGAATCTCAATGTTCAAGAAGCCGTGATCGGTCAAGAAACAACAAGAGATGTTCAATACTCCGAAATCTAGAAAAACCCCATTTTACATGAGAATACGCAAAAACTACTGCAGCAAACCTTATAAGATGGATATGCTATAATGCTCCAAAGAGGTTAATTAAAAAATATATTTAGTATTTATTTATTGTATTACAAATTCCATATTTGGAGGGCAAGAACTAGTCAGTCATTTGTCATTATTCGTCTGTCTTTATGATAATGTCGAAAATTATGTTCGAAATATTTTGCGGCGAAATATGATAAGTAGAAGCTTGTGATTAATATAAACCGATTCAAAAGACTCGATTTGAAACAAGCAATTTTAATACAGAGCACAAAGGAATGCCTATTCTGCAGGAAAATTTATGAATTTAAAGGTGATTTTAAATACATAAATTTGAAATACGAACCGAAGATGATTAAATCCAGACCGGGGTAATAATCTTCCATCAGTTAAAGATTGATCATGTGTTTCAAAATCGGTTAATAATTAATAACTTAATATTAAGTTTTGACTCATTCATATGATTATCATACTGAAATATGTTTTACTTAAAAATAGAGTATAATCTAACTATATACACCAATCAGACGATTTAGACGAAATTTTAACGGATACGTTTAGAAGAAACATTGGTTTGAAATATTTATGGAAGGGGATCACATATTCCAAGCAGAAATTAATTACCGAAAATCTTTTTTAATTATATAGTAGAAGGGTGCTATTACTGTTCCATCCATGCGACAGATCAGGAGAGGAAATAACTTGTTTAAGATATAAAGTTTCAAAAAAGAAGATGTACCATCTCTATAAAAAAAATTGCCCCAATTTTTTATCATTTGAAATGGTTAAATTTTTTAATTATTCTTCTTTTGTGAAGCCGTTTTATATTGATTTCAGAACTTAGCAACCTGAAGACTAATATTTAGGTTTCTCACAATTAGATCTTGGGAAGTAAGAGCACTAAGCTCAAGAAAAAGAGCCTCTCGCATAAAAACTTCACTTAATTTTAATTCCTAAAGTGTTAAAAGTTCGAAATTCCTCAAAACTCAACAATCAGAAGTCACAAAGGACAATATATTTTGCTTAATTAAATTTAAATATTCGAACTTCCATTTTTTTGTTATTCACCTTTAGACCTCTCCAAAATACCACCAACATTGTATATTGAAACGATAAAAATAATTTCCTTTCGGAAAAAGTCTTTCCCCCAAAATCGACATTTGGTTTACCTCAACTTCACACAAAACTTTTATTAAATGTTTATTTTATGTTTTTCCTTTAATACTTATTATTATTGTTGTTGTTGGGGGAATCTCTTTCACATTGTCTACACTTCAAAGTTGTAGTTGTTGTTATTGTCGGTTTGTTAAATACTTAATGCCGTCTTTTATTTTAAATCTTATTTTTGTTTTTGGTGTGTAGGTGTTATTTAAAAAGATTAAGGTAGACAACAACAAACAACAAACAATACATGCAACAACAAAGATGATGATAATGATGAAAATTAAAAAGAGGAAAAAAACATCAAAACTTAAATTATTAAATGTTGTTGATTTGTTCACTAAATAATCATGATGTTGCCGCTGATAAGTTTTTTATGTAGCAGCAGCACAAACAAATAACAACCAAAAAATACTTACAAAAATAAATATTAAAATTAAATAAATGTTTAAAGAAATGAAAATAAAAATTTTTAAGAAATATTAAATGATTATAATTTTTTTTATAAATATTGAATGTATGTGTGTGGGGATTGTAACATGAATAATTTAATTAAAGAAATTTAATTAAATTTATTAAAATCACTAATAACAAAGAGAGATATTTTACTGAAAAGGCAATAAGAGAAAATTTGAACATTTTGCTTTCACATAAGGAGTGAGATTGAAAAATTATTAACATACATATATGTGAATAAAAAATGAAACCACTAATCTTATAGTTTTAATTTATTAATTTAATTGAAATTATTGTAGTAATAATTTCAACAAAAATATTTTCAATGATTTTGATTATCAGTGATGAAATTTTTAACCTTTTCTGGAAAGTTATTCCATCTTTGTATAAAATCTACCCTTTTAACAAGCGTCCAATATCTCTTCACTGGCCTTTGCTCTTGCCATTTTGGAGGATTTGCCTCTGTTGGTACAAATATTACATTATTGTTCTTGTACCACTTAAGGGCTTGTTTACAATAGTGACAGGATGCCAAGTCAGGCTAATAACAATATTGCTTGCAATTTTATGAAATTTTTGACTGGTATTGGGTCCTAAACTTATCTTTAAAATTCCATCGAGCATCAGCAATGTAAAACAGTACATAAGATTCGTCATACATTACACAGCAAGATTTTTTTTTAGAAAACTAGACTCCAATCTGTGCTCTGTCTTTAGCTTCTGAATTGTAAGCAGCGCTCCTATCGGGAACTTTTTGCGTCTTGTGGGTTTTTAAACCTGGCTGCTTTGAAAATTATTTATATTTTTTTGCACAATTTCTTCTACATGAACCAGGTTTTCTATCAATGGGAAGTTCTCCCGTTAATAATATTGCAAACAGTTTGTATGCAGAGTCTTTTTTTCCAATTTTTTTCTTTTTCACATCTAAAATGTGATACTTGATAATGTAGAATTATTGTGAATTGAACAACTACTGTGATACTGGATATTCTACATTTGGGGGTAATCAACTCTATTGCCACATAATCGCAGAGAACATTTTAATGGCAAATCAACCCTTCACATGGAAAAGAATGATTGAAGTTATAAGAACTAATGCCGACAAGTCTAGAGCAAACTTTGGTACATTATCTAAAAAATTGTTAAGTCGAATCCAAAACTCTTAAAAACACTTTCATTTAAATGAAACTCCATCACGTTTAAGAAAGGTAATCAAATTTTATTCAAGTCTCTAACACATCAAAAATTATTATGTTACCATATTTGTTGATAACATTTCATTTTCAATTATCTCCTCATAGTTGATAAACATTAATTTGTGCAACCATATTTCTTATTTTCGATACAAATTTTAATTTAATTGGATCATAATTATAATAAAGTTTAGTCACTACCAATAAAAAAAAATTAAACTTTAAACAAAATAAACAAAAGATTTAAGACACAAACTTGATTTTACTTTAGGATTTTTCTTTTGCAGTCAATTTGATATAAAAATTTATGGAAAAATTTCTCTTCGTATATTTGTCAATTATAGTAAATATTAAATTTTCCATAATAAAATTTAGTTTATAAATAATGTATGCGACTTTAGTTGATGGTTACATGTTACAGATAATTTAATATTTTTCTTTTTTTTTTTGGAGACCAAAAGAAAAACAACATGTTTTCATTAGATGAACCAAAAATGTAAAAAAATCGAAGAAAACTAAATAAAAAATTTAAATTAAAATGAAAACTATAGTAAAACACGCACTTGTTTTTTTAATAACGTGACAGATTTTCAAAGACAGTAAATTTAAACTCTTAACAGCAGCAATAGAAAGATAGATAGAGAGACAGACAGACAGACAGACAGACAGACAGACAGGGAGACAGACATCTACTAAATAATAGTAGTAAATTGTATGTCGGTCTGTCAATAGTGTTAGCATGTGTCATGTTATTAAAATTAAGAAAAAAAGATCAGTAGTTGAAAAAAGTTTAGTATTTTCGTTTTCTTCTAATTTTCTTTAAGGAAAAAGTGTTATTTGAGTGATGTTGATACGCATGACTCTACCCAGTTATCATTCAGTCACTCACTAGTGGTGGCAAACACTAAACACCAACATCATTAAATTGTTAGAAAAGTTTTTTTTTTTTTTTTTTTTTTGTAGTTGTTTTAATCACTTTTGTCTGTCGGCCTGTCGCTTTCGTACGTTTGTATGCACTTATTATTTTGAAGAGGTTTTCCGCTTTTTAACAACTAATCAGGTTAATTGTATTTCAATATCAACAGCATTTAAACAAAATTGAAAAAAAAAAAAAACAATTTTAAATGTAAAATAAACGACATTTCGTAAAAAAGTGACAACAAAAAAAATTTAAAACCAGTAGTGCGTTAAGTCTGGGAGTTTATTTCTTTATATTTAATAAAAAATTCGGAGGGTGTTTTCAATTTATGGCGAAAAGTGTGACGGAGATGAAATATTGGTTTGGATGTTATGTAACCCAAGTTTTTAAACGAGGTTTTACAATTAATCCAGATATAAGTGTTCAGACTTATATATCTGATGCCTATAAATATTTTTTATCTCAAAGGTAAAATTATCAGATGATTACAACGTTTCTTCCGACATCGTTAACATGGTTACTGAAAAAGACAAATTATTAGACCCTGATAAATTCATTGTTATTGCGATTTACAAGAAAATTTGTTGGAAGTCGAAATCGATTGGTCCATAATTGTTTAGCACCTACGACTTCATAAAATACATATGTTCTTGCACGTCTGGGAGAAACATTCTCACGTCCACTCTAACTAACTGATTCTAATGAAATGGCATGAACGTTTGTCATAGGCCTCTTAAGTTTGCTATTTAAAACCGGCAATATCGGTTCAGTAGGGAACAAGTTAAAGACTGATGTTAGAAGCAATGCCAAAATTTAAAATAAAACTTTTGTAAAATTTGCAATGAAAATCAAATGGATTCAAAGAGAATATATTCATAAAACCCAAGAACATTAATCATAAAAAAGAAAAATATGTTATAGAGTAAAATATGTAAAATTTTGATACACCTCATAATCTGTGGGTCATACAGGTCATAATTTTAAAGATAATTTTCTGAAATCTACCGCATACATTTATTTTGAAACAGTTATGAAACTAAAATAATTACGTCGTGCTGTGGTCATTATTTGACGTAGTTTCCATATAAGGCTACTTACCGGATTAGAGTTTTGAGCTCACATAGAATCCCCCTTTCACGGAAATATGGTTTTGAGATTTAAAAACTCCTGAAGATGAATCCATATTACTGAAATGTTGCACATATATTTTTCTAACAGTCCTTAGTATAACTAATTTGGTAATATCCGTCCTATATAAGGCCTTTTTGCAGAATCTAAGTGTTGGAGGATATTTAGGATTCAGGACAGCCGAATATAGCATTCTTGCTAGTTTTTAGTATCTCTAATTATTAACAATTTACCAGAATGCTGTAGATCACCTCTTTTTAATAAACGCTTAGTTTTTTTAGTAAGATTAGTTAGTTTCACATCGGATTGATTAGAACTAAGTCTTGTTAATATGTCGACATATCATTTCCTACTGATCGGTGTTTATCCTTATTTTAGCTGTAATGCTGAGCTGAATAAAACGTGCTGTTTTGATCGTCTGCGTCCTAATTTGTCATATTATGATTCCATGATCTTGCAGGAATCATGTGATCTTATATATGGCGATACTTTCACATTTTAACTATTTTTTATTACGAAAGTAAAAGTTTCTTCAGTTTTTTTTTTACAATTCACAGAACTATAATTAAATGTAAGGAAATTGAATGGTATATAAAATAATAATAAGACTATTTTTTCTTTAAGCTATAAATAATACTCATTGTTGACCACAAATCTTAATCTTTAATAATTGGCGACAAAGGCGTGTAAATATTTGCGCTTTTAAAAGTGACATAAAAATATGAATGTTATTTTTTTATATAGAGCAATAAAACGACTATAATTATATTTCTATATTTTTTATTTGTCACTCTTTTAATAATACTTTTAACCACAAATATGTCAACTATTAATGCAATTTTTAGTCCGCTGCTTTTAGTAATTTTTAGTTTAGCAACTTTCCAATAGTTAAAATTGCTACATAAAAATTGCAAGTCAATCTGGAAGTTTACGCTTTTTTTCAAGATTTAAAAAAAAGTGTCATTTTTGTCTCGTACAACAGTGATCTCCTTTTTGGTTAATTACAAGTGTGTAACAAGAGAGTTAAGACAACATTTCTCTTTGGTAAAAAAAAAATATAAATTTATTTAATTAGTTTGTTTGTTTTAAGTTTAAACGTGTCATTAGCAGTGAAATGAGTTCATTTAAAAGCGCTTGAATTTTAAACATAAAAACCCAGATCTCATTTTTTTTTTAAATTTTATAATATTTAAATTTGAGGAGAAAAAAATAGATACACATATACATATATTGTTTTTAATTAAAATTAATTATATATCATTTGTTATTTGTCTTTACCAATCATTTTTAACAATTTTTCATTTAAAATTTTACAAGGTCATTCATTCATTTATTTCAAAACAACTAAAAATGTTACAGTCGGTCAAGCTCGACTATATAATATCCTATATCACATTATTGTCTGCAAATGACTGCTATGAGAAATTTATGAACGGCCCTCGCATAATTTGCATTTCTTATTTATGCTATGTATGCAATAGATTATAATGATACAAACATTAATGTGAAATTTATTTAGGATTTTTTTCTGGAGGAGTATATGGGAGTTTGAAAAGGTTATGGCGGTTTTAGCTTATATTTATCTTAATTTAACTTAATATTTTTACAATACCCATGTATATGAGTTCCAAAATGATATTTCGAAGATGGGTTGTATGGGACCTATAAAAAATAATGAACCGATATTGATATAATTTGGTACATGTTTTAGAATACTTAACTAAAAGCCCCATTCTGTGGGGACATTTGCTGGGGCCTAATGAAATAATTTATTTATCACAACCAATTTCAATGGCCATTGTCTTAGGGCCAAAATAATAGCAGGTGACAAATTCATTAAAGTATCTTCAAAACTGCGACTCGTACTTTGTGAACAAGCTTACATGGACAGGATGGATATGCTTAAATCGACATGGAAGTGATTCCGAGCCGAACGGTGTACTTAAAAATGGTGGTAGGACTGATTCCCAACCAGCTACGATGGGGTAGGGTATAAAAACAAAAAATCGAAATAAAAAAAACAACGAAAAACCTTTCAAATAATCTCTTACTACTCTACTCTAAATATATTTAAGTATCTAATGTAAATGAATGAGTATAAGTAAAAATTATTACCCGCCTTTTGTATCTTTTCGATACATTGATGTTATTTTTATGACTGCCAGCATATCCAACAGATATTTAACTAAGAGCTTTAAAAATATTTAGTTTACACAAGTTGTTTCACTATTATGTTGTGTTTTTGTTTAGTGTTTTTTTTGGTGCAGCTTTTTTTATTATTTCTAACCTTTTTTCTTACTATTAAGTCAGTCTGTCTGTCTATCCCAGACGGTCTGCCTTGCTGCCACTTCATTTAATAAAAAAATATTAAATGTTAGAAAAAATATATGTATTTTTTCCTACAAATGATAAATGACTTATTTACAATTTGTTTAGATACATTTACAAATTATGCGTTTTTTTTCTTAAATTTGTGTTGTTTTTGAAATGCATTTAAGTCCATTTAGAGTATAATTTTTCTTAATGAAATAAAACGGGTGAAGAGGGAATTTACTTAAGTCCACTTGTAAATGAATATGTCGTGCTATAATTCAGCTTAAAATTAACAACTTCGATGTACATATATACATGTGTGTTTAGATACAAAGATACATTTTTATGTTTATTCTGTCGTATGAGTAATATGAGTATGTAGTAAACATATTAATATTTATGGTTACAAATTTCAATTTAAATTGTTGTCAAGGTTGTTGAAAAGGGCTCATATTTTAAATAAACAGAAAATTATAGATAATGCTATAAACAGTTAAGTCTTATCATAAATACCCTACACAAGATTATTAACTGTAAATTATTATAAAGAATTTGGTGCATATTTGTTTTAAACTAAATGACAGTTCAACGATATTACAGGACAAATGCTGAGAATCTAACACTAATATTTCATTGCAATTTATGAAGATCGTCAACATGTTAATTATTGCATTAATTAACTTAATTTGCTATACGAATTATCGTCACGAATTCAACAATAATATATTGGTTAGATTAACATTTATTATCTTTCGATTCTGCCCCACTGTGATTTGTATTATATGAAATAGATCCTTCAGTACTGTGCAATTGAAAACTTCTTAACGTGGAATTGGATTTATTATATTAGGCCATAGGCAATAATGCTCCTCTTTTCAATAATTATTGTTTGTATATATTTTCATGAATTGAACGTGTATGTTCATAATATCAAATCCGACAAATGGTTTATAGAAATGGCAGATAACCTATATTCATTCGATCTTGTATCAATTACTAATTCTTATAGTTTTCTTGATCTTGAATTAACATTTACATATTGTCTTGCTTATTAGATTCATGTCTGATCTCTGTTCTTATCATTGATTGATCTTTTAGAAGAATATTGCTTAGTACAAGTTCTCTGTGATCTCATACCAAAAAAAAAAAAAAAAGAATAAACATGTTGCCATTTTATGCGTCTTTATTGCTAATAATTTGGACTTAGTGTTATCATAAATTACTTCTTTTTACAGCTTTCAAGCCTTATTTTTGTTACACAAAATGTTTTTCAACTTCTATCGGTTTTAGTTCACATGAGAGTCAAATTTATTGGTTCAGAATATATCTTTATTATTGTAAACATAGAAAAATGCTTCATATTTGAACACTTTTCTTCTTTGTTTTTTATCCCGAAATATCCACTTTTGAATCCAACACAAACCAAATATTCCACTTGAAGATTTATCCGGTACTGAAGAAGTGCATATATAACGGATGAAAGCTTATGACACGTTACATACACCATGACAAACTTAATATATCACTATTTTTTATTTGTGGACATTAAAAATGTTATTTTGTAAATGTTTAAAATTTAATTTGAATATTTATATTTTTGGGTGTCAAGAAGGGCTTTTGAATTTTTAACAGTTCAAAGAGAAAAAAATGAAAATTAAAAAATTCCCAAAAAAAATAAAAAATTAAATAAAAAATTAAACAAACAAATTAAAATGTTAAAATAAATTGGATAATTAAAAAAACTTGATCTTAATTTAATGTTTTTTTTTTTTTTTTTTTAACTGAATAAAATAATTTTCAAAGCATATTTCAGTTTTTCTAAGAAATATATTTTTTCTAAGAAATAATAATTAAAAAAAGTCATTTTTCTTTATCACCAGAGTCAATGAAATTTATGTTTATTAAATTCATAAAAAAACTAAATTAGTTCATTTTTTTTAAATTTCCCTCCTTCTGGGGAGATGCAATTAACGTTATGCTAATGTGTTTTAGTTTTAGTTGCGTTTTGTATTGCACTCAAAATTATTATCTACACAATCATATAAACAAATCAACTGTCAGATTAACTGACATTTAACAGACACTGATTGACATATAAACAGGTATTTATTAATTTGAATACATAAACAATATTTGAATAAAAAAAACGAGAGTCATTTGATTATTTTTAATACAAAACAGAAAACATTATCATTGAAATATTTATTGGAAAAGGTCTTGAAAATATTTTATGAAAACAAAAATAATCTCAATTTAAATCTCGAATAAGAATTTCATTTGTTATCGAAATGTAAATGAAATATTTTGATAAATTTATATTAATAGAAAATATCTTGTAATTATTTCAAATTCATTCATTAGATTGTTTGATGGATTTAGAGTTATGAAGAGAAATTTTAAAAGAAATACAGTGAGATATCTGCTATATATTGATATATGAATACATATAATTAATGATATAAAGATATGTTTTAGAGTGTAATAAATATATTTAAGAGATACTAAGTAAAGACAATAATTATGAATAAAATAAATTAAATTACTGATAATGAATAGAGAAATGACATCAACATATCTCTGTGAGAGAACTTCAAAGGATGACATCCTGTTTTATCTGTTCTCAAACAACTTAAGCTAAACTCACTAAGTCTTCAATTTTTCAACATTTCGTAAGGTTGGCTATATTTGTTGATGTTACTAGAAAATCTAGATGGACTAGTTTAGTATAAATAGCAGCGACCCGCACCTAACTGAAGAAGCCTACTGTAAATTGTAAGAGAATAAAGTTTAAGTTAAAAGTAATCTGAGTACACTGTAGGTGAAGAAAATATTTATTGAAAAATATTAACCTTTTTAAAAAGAAATAAAATAAAGTTATAAAAATTTTACTGGTGCCAATTTTCGAGAATCACTTCTGTTTTGTTTTCCAGTGGGAAAAGTAAGAAAAACTAAAATATTTTAAGCCAGTTTTACTGGAAAAATGAAAACCCTTTAGATTCAAAAATGAGATAACTCCAATACAAAGATATATATCCAATGTTGCACTTGGTTTCCTCAATATACAATGAGAATCTTGGTGATTGACTGAGGATTATTGTAGGGAAAAACTTTGGGGAAAGCCGTACACATTCAGGTCTAATCTTTAAGAATGATTCTTACAAAGATCAATAAAATTCTAAAATGTTTTTTTTCTGTACAAAACATTTAATGAGTTTGTAAAGAAAAAAAATAATCAGCATTTTATAGACTGATAGAAGATCAGAATCATTTAATAAATTTTTAGCTTTATAGCTTGATCTCCATTGGGGCTCCATGGACGGAATTATAGGATCTCAAATTGGGTACCTCGGATATAATTTTTTGGATTTTTAATTAAAATATAGAATATTCTGGAATGTAAAGTTGCCATTAGCGATTACTCCAAATTTGGGAATGTACAAGAGGATAAGAGGCAAATAATATATCAATAAGAGGCGCCAAAATATGTGGAGTCCAATGTCTTTTAATGCATTTAGGATGAGAAAAGAGTGGAAAACTTTGGGGTAACCCCGATCAGGGGAAGATTATTATTATTTAAGAATCAAATAAAGTTGAACTAAGTAAAATGATGGGTGTCTTAACAGGAGCATTGGAGGGGCCGATGAAAATCAATGAAAGACATGCGGGGAATATATAACCCAACTAAGGGGACAAGATTGGAGGAAAATGAGGAAGTTCGTACAAGAAAAGGAATTCTACTAAGCATGTGATATGAAGCGCATTTCTACACTGACAATAAGCCGAAAAAGAATCCTAGAGAGACTTATTTATGGAGCTGGTCTCCTCTCTTGAACCTAATCTTGCTTCATTTATTTAGAATTACTTCATGATGTTTTATATAGAAATTATGGACCGACGCTCGTAAAAATATTTGTGAATATAAATCAATTCAAGGTAATAAAGCGAACTAAATCTTAAAATCATTAAAATCCATAGGCTGCATTTTAAAATCTACTTAGAAAATGTTGCAAAATCTAGTGATAGACTACTTATACACAACTAATTATTATTAAGAGCTTCAAACGTCTCACAAAAAGTTAGAAGTGTTGTTGAATATAAAAATATTTTTTATATCAATTTAAAAAAAATCTTATAACATTAATTTGTTATAATTATCTTGTTAAAATATACAATTTTCTATTAACAATTTACATCCTTTTATATGATTAACATATCAATGAGATTACTTATCTCTCAATTTATTTTCAAATAATACAGAAATCGAATATAATTCAATTATATGAAAATCACGTAAATAATTTTTAAAAATTTCATCAAATGCTTGTGTTAGAATGGCGTCATTATTAGATTGATATTGAATTTAAATTATTTAAGAATAAAAATAAATTATTTAATTTATTGCATAAATAAGAAAAAAATGTGTTTTTATTGTGCAATAAATGTTGCGTTAACATGTGAAAATGTGATTAATAATTTAATTAATTGTGAATTTAATAAAAAATAAAATAAAATAAAAATTAACAAGTTTTTTGTTTAAGTCTTTTGTTTTTAAAAGTAACATGTGATCGAATGAATTGTGAAATAAATTGATATTTAATGAGATGTTTTATAATTAATTAAATAAAACAAATCCTTTTGTAAAAATTTAAAAATATAGTTTATAGTTAACTTAAGTCTTAAAGCAGCATTTGGAGATGTTAAAAGAAACTTTGAAGTAAACAGATATTTGTGTTAACACCCTGCACACAGTGTTTTTTAAAAATATGATTTTTGGAAAATAAATTTAAATTTTTCAATATTGGAGGTAGTTAATTTAAATATAACATGGTTGATACAGGAACCGAGTGGAATATAGTTTTATATAATTCTGGACCATTATTGAACCCGCTAAAAAAACCAAGGATTAAAGTGGGTTAAACATTTATTTTTCCTTTAATATTACTGAAACTATAAGACCGAAACAACGTAACTAAGATTAACATTACTATACATACAGTGATGCATATTCCTATAAACGCATTCAATTTTTTCCTTTATTTTTGTTGTTCTCAGCCAGAAGTGAAGTTGTGCCTTAGTCAAGCTATCAAATGTTCTTGGTATCCTTTTATATGAACTTTTTCTATAAACGCAGACGTTAAAATTTCTTTTAAAAAATTAACAAAAACAAAATATTAAACTTTCTGCTTCATATGGTTAAAAGATGCCAAAAGGTACTCATGAACACTCGAACATGAAAAGATTCAAATAAAATTTGAATTTGAATGTTCCAATAAAGAAATTAAAGGTAAAATTAAAGGTTCCTAAAGGGTGGAGCATAAATTCATCAAGAAACGACAGAATTATGGTGTTCGGAAACTTACCAAGGGGAATACAAAAATAACAAAAAGATAAATTAATCTTATAAAACAAGAATCGACCCGTCATAAATTGAATTCTTCACAATTAAAGAACAACCTACATTTTCCTGTGACTTCTAAACACGTTGCTCACATTTGATGAAGAGATGAGAAAATAATATGATGCCAATAATTCAGGGCTCAGAAACCCATATAAAGAAAATCGTCTTAAATGCTCAAGAATATATATGAAAAAAGTAGTTTAGGCGACCTGATTTATACTCATATTATTGACACGATTTCAGATCAAATTTACATCGTTATCCTACTCAAGTCCATATTTTTAATGTCTTATTTGAGTATTCGTACTGTAGGGTATCCCAAACTTGTACTTGTGTTCATTGAACCTTGAAACTAAAATGCAAAAATATTGCTGTAAACACCTACACACAACTTGGTCATAACTTCGAATTTATTCAACTCTTGAAAAAATCTTTGGAATTTCGTTGATTTTTTTGTTTTACTGAACCTGAAAATGAAAAAATTCCAACATATGACGACGAGTACATCAAAATATGTATAAAACAAATTTTAATAAAAATCAACACGACACGTTTTTTTTTTTTTTTTTTTTTTTTTGTAAAAAATATGATAAATAAAACTGGTTGCCAAAAACTTAAACACAAGTGAAGGTCACTAAAGATGTTAAAAAAAAAAAACCATTTTACTATATTTTAGTCATAAAAAAGGATAAGTAAAATATGACCATAAAATCAATATAAAGGTCAGGGTTATATTGGAATTATCTATGGAATTAAAAGCCAAAACCAAATTAAAAGTTTTATTTTTTTTCTAGCAATTTTCATGATTTGTTATATTTTGATAAAATTCAGACATCTAAACCATATTTTCCACAATTTTTCCTTTCATGTTTATTTCATTTTCTGTTCAATATTTATGGCTTCATTTATGGTTTTTGTCTTTTCATAAGAAAATGTCTCTTAACTCCTGCCAACATGTCTTAATTAATTGAAAAAATATAATTTATGCTATTTTTATAAAAAATTTTCCTTATATTCCTTAAAAAGAGGAGAAAAGACGAAAAATGCAAAACTTTTCCTAAGACATCACAATCATTTGAAATAAAAGTGTAAATTGTCTTGTAGTTGAAATGAAAATTGTCACCTTCCATTAAAAATGTCTTAGGAAACTAAATAGGTAAAAATGTTATAGTCGTTCAAGCCCGACTATTTTATACTCTACACTACATTGTTGGTTATGGATGACTGCTACGAAAAATTTATGAACAACCCTCGTTTTTTTTTATACATATGTGTGTAATAAACTATTATGATATTAACATTTATGTGAAATTTGATATTAACATTTATGTGAAATTTGAGGGTTGTATAGAAGTATGCACGGACCCTCGTTTCATTTCACAGCGGGTTTGGATTATATTTTTCCTAATTTAATTAAACGTTTTTACAGTACCCTTGTATATGTGCGATTTATGAGTTTCAAAGTGATATTTGGAAGGTTGGTTGTATGGTACCTATGAGAACTGTTCCTCACATAATTTAGCACATAGTTTTAGAATATAATTAGGCTTATATTCGCAAAACTTGTATAAAATCAAGAGTTTTGTCAAATAGAAAAATGTGTAGCAATTGGTGTAACTAAAGTTTTCTATAAGAAAAAAATAAGGAGTTTGAAAAAAAAGCAGCAACATCTAAATGTTTGAAAGATGAAGTAGTAGAAAGAAGAAGAAGAAGAAGAGGAGAAAAATAAATATATATAAAGTGGCAACAAAAAAGACAGACAACAAAGGAAAAACTGACAGTAAACAACATTTTCAACATAGAAAATACGACCTAAAGCCTGTAAACACTTGAAGAAAAATTTTTATAATTGAAATACAAATTTGGAAACGATTATGCGAAGCATTTTCTTAATTCTATTTCTTAAATTATAGGAAATTGGAAAATATTTTTAAATAAGAGTCAGATTTCTTATAAACATTCTGAAGTTCGAACTTTTAAAAATATGTGTTTTTGATGATTTTTCGAAAAAGGTGAGAACATTATTCACTGTTGAAATAAATTTTTGTTCTGACTTTTGAAATTTTATTTTTGCGGATGAGGTTAATGCAAAGATATGTTGGCAAATTTTTTTGATCTCAAATCGTATAATCGTTAAACACAGGGTAACACACTTAGAGCAATAACATTTCGCCTCTAATCATTTGAAATTTAATAAAAATATTTCTAAAGGTTAAAAAGTTTCAGAACTATTTCTAAATAGTTTTGGAATCACTTTGCTTTCGAGATATCAATGTCAAATTTCACACATGTAAAGCCGACGTGTTTTCTTGATGAATTGGTTCAAAAAAAGGCCGTAGAAAAGAAGCAAAGTTTTGTTAGGATTTTAAGCATAGAGAATTGTTTAATAAAAATATTTTGCATAAAGAAAAAAATATTAAATATTTATCTGCAATTTTAGTATTAACTTGTCCTTGAATTTTGAAAATTAATTTTCAAGTCAAAATATATAAAATCTCAAGCTGTATAAAATGCCTTTAAAAATGAGAACCTTTTTCATTCAAACAGTCACACTGTTTTTGTAAATTTGGAACTATTCCATAACTTTTTTAATAAAATTTCATACTTGAAGTGTTTTCATTTGTTTTTTTTTTGGAGAATAAGCTCAAAGTGTTTCCAGAGACTTGAGATTGAACTTCAATTTTGGTCACCAAGAGCATGCGATGAGATGAATTTTATTCGAATTTTAGATATGTAGTCTTTGCAATTGTATAAAAAATATATACGTGCGGGTATACCTTTTAGTTACAGAGAAATTTGGACCACAGTGATCCAAATATTCGAAAGTATCTTTCTATGCCATTTACCACTGTGGGTTATTGGATTATTATACGTTTTTGCAGAAGTTTATAACAAGCGGAAACAACGGTGTTTTTACCACTACACATTTATTCATAATCACTTACACTGTCGACTTACCGGTATCTATCCATTATCCATATTCATTATCCATAAGTCTGTCAAAACTGATGACTGGAAGAATAGCCGGCTAGCTGACCGAATATACTTTCTGAATAATATACAGGTCGTAGATATCTTGATGAAATCTATAACTTGTCAATATTTTGACCTAAGGACGATGCCTTTTGAAATTGGTAATAATGGTTTTCACTATTTTACTTATGTCCCAAACAAATGTTCCACATGGTACGGAGTTGGTGGTCATGTGATCATTATTTTCATATACAAATATAAGTGAGATTTATGGTCATTAGTCAAATTATGACAAATCTAAACAAAAATCGATGCGCCAAAAGTAACGAAGATCATACTATAATTTCTTCTAGCTCCCATATAAGCCACCTAGAAAAATCATATTTAAAATAAATGTTACATAAATGTTAATATCATAAGTGTATAGAACACTTGTGCATAAATCAGAAAAGTAAATTATACCAGGGTGTTCAAAAATGTGGTATTACATACTCGGACTTGATCGATTATGACATTATTTTTTGTTTGTGTTTTGATCATGGTGAATTTATTTTGGTTTCAAAAAAATATCTGAAATATTTTTTGGATTCTGTACAAAATTTTTATTTAAGTGTCGCATATCTATGTAGATCCCATAAAAAGATAAATTCTTTGAAATTTATATGTATTTTGAAAAAATGTTATCATTTTATCCAGGATCGTGTAGCTTTTATTCATTTCTTGAAGAGAAATGAATAAGAAAAAGATCCCTTTTTGTTACGTAAACAATTTTGCCTGTCAATTTAAAAACATCTAAGATTTATATCCATAATATATTTTACAAGATATCTCTGTTCGATTGGCCATCGTTATATGTCATACTTGTCCATTTAACGTTATAAAAACTTCAGTTTTGGACACAATTCGATTAAATTTGATACGCATAAGGACGAATTTCCATAAAATTCATACATATAAAAGTATTTAAATTAAGTTGATTACAAATAAATTTATTACTCCAAATTTATATTTCGAATTTCTGGAAAATCGTCCTCATGGCTGATACTCTATGTTCCGAAAATCACTTTAAAGTGTTTACATATTAAACGGTCTTTATTGACTTTTACATTCTAACTTCTTTGATTTTATGTCTAAGAATTACTACATAATTTCTCAAAGTGTTTTGCAATAAATTTAAATTTAACAACAACAAAAAGTTGCTCCCTAATATTGTTGTTTATTGTCAAATGTTGATGTTTGCTATAAATGTTGTATAGACATTGTACTAGTAGTTGTAAATACACATATACACTGTCAAAAATAAAACTCATATAAACATATACAGCAACAACTAAATAAACATTTACAATAAACAACAATATTTATGTTTAAACTTTAACTAAATTTTGTTTGTTGTAGTTGTTTTTGGTAGAGTCTGTTTTGTTGGCAATTTTTCTACTGTTGCATACAACATCTCTAACTACAACAGCAACCAACAACTACCACCAAAAAAGTGACAGTTGTAAGTCAGTCACAGTTGATTCAACATGTTAAGGAAATGTTATTGTTGTTATTTGAATTTAAGTTTAAGTTGAAGTTGCTGCTGCTGCTTCTGCTGTTATGCTTTAGCTGATGTTGCGGCCTTTTGTATGTTGTAAAATTTTGAAAAACTCAAATATATTTTTTTTTTTTGGAAGAGGAAAAAAATATTCAAATTGTGTTGAGTTGTATGTTTGTATAAGTTTCGTTATGTTGATTCATAAAAACTAAACATAAATGTTGCACTTCACTTCACTTTTTGGCACTTTCAGTATTGAATTTTTTTGTTATTTTTTCGTAGTTGTTGTTGTTGCTTAACATTGAGGCAATAGAGCAAATCATATTAAAATGTTTAAGGTTTTTTTTTTTTTTAATTTTTTTATTGTTGCAAATTTCGATTTTTTTTGAATTCATATGAAAAGCAATAATTGTTGATTTTTTTATTGTTGTTTTTATTGTGGCTGTTGCATTTTTGCAATTGTAAACAACAATTGTTTTATTAATATATTCCAAGTTCAAATAGTTTAATGTCAATGTGGTTGTAGATTTTAGAAAAAATACGAAAAACAACGTTTACCAAATAACAACTTTCTATAACAGAAAAAAAACTGAAAAAGGTTTTTGAATTTTGAAATATGCAAATTTGTCCCCATATCTCTTCATATGAAAGGAGTGAGATCAAACAAATTCTTAACTTACTTATATGTTTATAAAAACGAAAACACTAAATTTACAGTGAAATTTTTAGTGATTTCGCTTAGTCCTTTTTGTGATCTTCCATTCTCTTTTAACAAGAGCTCAATATCTCTCCATTGGTCGTAGCTTCGGGTAGTTTGGAGGATTTGTCTCTCTTGGTACAAATGTCACATTTTTGTTTTTGTACCAATCAAGGGCTTGTTTACCATAGTAAAGTCAAGGGATGCTAAGTCAGTTTAAAAATAAATTAACACATTTTGAAGTCTTATAAATGGAAACAGTCTTTCTTGTAGACATCCCTGGGTTTCGTTATTTATGGGACACGTTGTAACAAACGATTGGGTTCTTTTGTCGCAACTGCAAACTGCTTGCCATATCGAGAATTTTTTTATTGCTTTTGGGTCCTAAACTTAAAATTTTTGAGCAGGAAGTTGCGAAGATTCTACCAGAACATACGTTTGGTTATCCATTGTGCGGCAGAATAGATTTTTTTAGAAAATATGACTTCATTTTCCAGCATTCCTTCTGAGTTTTGAATGTTTTTAAGCCTGCATTAGTTTTAACTTTTCTTACCAAAGAGTTTGAGCACAGAGCTAACCGGGCTGCTTTTCTACCCGTTGTGTTGGGACCTTTTCTGAAAACGAATTTTATTTTTTGGCTATTGTGAATCAATCTCTCCACCAGAACCAGGTTTTCTATCAACAGACAAGTTCTCCCGGTACAGTTAAATAATAAATGGAAATGGTTCGACGACAGATCTTTGATTGCTTGACCAACTTTTTGTAGGGCAAAGTTGGGGTTTTTTTAAAATATTCAATTCTAGTCACTTATTAATCACTATATTAGTCAGATTGTTTAACTGACATCAACCATAAAAACTGACATGTTTTACAAAGGTTACTTGATCAAAAAAAATAAATCAAATAATTCTTGGTTTAAAAGTTTTAAAGAAAAACGTATTTTATGAATTTTTTGATCTCACTCCTGTAATGAAAATTGTATAAAATATTTGTTTATTTCAAATCTGTAACAGTTTTCTTTAATTTCATGTATTAAATTTTTGTTGTTAAAATCTCAAACAAAATTCTCAGGAATAAAGAAAATGAAATAATTTAATTTTCTTAAAAAAACTTTTCCCAATAAAATTTTAAAATTCCTATTAAATTCAATAAATGTTTTCTTAGTTAAACAATTTTCTTAGAATTTCAATATTTTTTATTATTAAAGGAAATTTCTCTCCATCAAAATAACCAAATCGAATATTTTATTTGAAGCTCATTTTTCTAACACAATTACCAGAAAATTGTTCCATTAGATAAATTACACACATTTTTGATTAACTTTGTCAGACATTAAAAAAAAACAATCTGTTGTCTGTCCGCTGGTTTGTCTATCAGTTGGAAGACCACAGTATTTTGAATACCCTTCATCACAAAGTGAGAAAAATTAAGTTTATTATTGTGTATGCACAGTGGTGCCAAAATGCTTTATTGGGAAATAATTTGATAAATATTTTTTTAATGAAATTCGTCTTAGACATACCTGAGGTATTTTCCAATTGATTCGCGGTTGCAGGAATTCTTAGTGTAATACAGGGAACGAAGGTGCTAATTCCGCAGGTGGTCACCTCGAGCACTAAAATTTAATTTTTTATTAATTTCACTGGAGAGAACCAAGTTTCAGTTAATTTTTAATATAATAATATATATATAGTATATACACTGATGCATATTCTTATGAACGCATTTTATTTTTTCTCTATTTTTGGTTCAACTTTGTTTTTCTCATCCAAAAGTAAAGTTGAAGGTGCGATCGAATGTTCTTGGTGCAATTTATGGGGATTATTTCTATAGACGCTGATGTAAAAATTACTTTTAAAAATATTATTAAAAATAAAATACAATTTTCTGTTTCCATAAATAATTTACTATTTTAATTGATAAAACGTTTAATCGTTATGAAATCGTTTAAAAATGCCCAAGAAAACAAACTAAGTCATCCTGTGACTTCCAAATATTTTGCTAGGAGCTAAAAACTTATGCTCTTTCAAAACATTCAAAAAAATACCTGAGAAATAACTATGCAAAATTTCACACTTTTGTTAGAAAGATTTTAATATTAGATTTTAAATAAATTCTATAAGATTTAAGAGATTTTTATAAAACTTGTATATAATATGAAAAAAGTTGTCTCTGATATAAAACCATAAAAAGATTCCTAGTTTTTCATTTAAAAATACCCAAAATTCCAATCCGAGGAAAACTTGTTCAAGATATGCACTTTTTCCAGTAAATTGCTCACCTGTCATTCTAAGAAAATTGGTCAATTACAGATTCCTTTAATGAATAATTAGTACTTTTAGTCATATAATTATGGTACTTTTTAACGATTATAAATTTGACATTTTGTTCTCCTCAAAGATCTTAAGAAAAAAGAGCTTGCGGGGAAATTATTTCCCCTAATATCCTCAGATTTATTTAAAAAAAATAATAAAATAAAGATGTTGCCACCTTTTTGAAAAAAAAACAATTTCAAAAAACTTAAAAAAAAATCAGCCCAAAAATCTGGGTCAAAATTTAAAATGGACTAAATATCACTTAAACTGTAAGAGTTTAACCACACATGTAAGCGATTTTTTTGTAGAAATTATAAGGACTTTATGGGTCCCATGACCTACTAGAATAATGTTCTACAAATTAATTCGAAAATATCTCGAAAATGTCCATGTGAATTTTCGTAAATAGTCAATACTTCCAAAGCTGCAGAATTATTATTAAAATAAAGAGTAGTAAGACCACTGTTGGAGGTTGAAACTTGTAATCTTCCAAGTGTACCCCACTTCAAGGGTTTGTGATTTCATTTCATAATATTCAGTTAAAGAATTATAGTCTTATTGGGACGGAAAATTTGGTTTTATAAAACAATAATCAATATATGTATTATTAGTGAAGCATGTTAAATATTCGACTTAGTTGATCAATAATTTTTCTCTAAAATACTGTTTTACAATAATTTGCTTTCATTTTTCATTATTAATATTTATGTTTGTGATTTTTCATAATATTTTATGAAAAATTTATAACTTCCTAATATTTCCAATTTTATTGTTATTTTTTTATATTTTCTAATACTCAGTTTTTCATATTCATATTAAAAAAAAAGCTTTATTACTCCATCATCATCATAGAAAAACAGCACAATAACCAGCGCAAGCAATTGCAACAAATTTTCTTTTGTGGAGTGTTGAAATTACACTGGCAAAACTGTTTAGCTGCCACTCGACTCCATTTGATACATTTATTGAAATTCATCTATTTTTCGTCTATTGATGAAAAATAAATTCAAATTGCAGAGAAAAAAATTTATAAAAATAATCCATGTTGCCATAAATAAACAGCGTGTGGCCTAATTCGTCTAATTGTTGTGATTTAGGAAAAAAAATTGTAACAATATTTTTTTATGTTTTTTAAATTAAGTATTTTTTTGTTGTTGCATTTATTGTGTTTTTCCCAGTTTTTCCATTATTTTTATAATTTTTTCCTTCAATTTTTTGGTTTATGATGCAAAAAGTGTGAAACATATTTGCTCTCACTTATTCCGCCACTAGTTTTTTATGTTTTTGTTATTAATTTTCTTTTCTGTTGCTGCTGTTGTTGTATTAGTAGTTGTTGTTGTTGGGAAAATTGAAAAACATAAAACACTTGGAAAAATATTTTCTTATATATTTGATATAAGAAAAATGAATTGAATTTGAAAAAAATTGATATCAACAACAAAGTTGTTGTTTTGATTTATAACAACAACAGGTTCGTACGATATAAATCGAAATATTAAGAAAAAATTGTAATAATAATTTATTTTCATTGAGAAAATAACACCATTTTGCACTTATTTTATTTTACGGAACAACAAACTGCTATTTTATTCTTAAACAAGGTAGGATTTGGAGTAATAGAACCAACAGTGTTGCCAGGTGTTATGAAATTAAAAAAAATCTCAAAGTAAAATATAACCATTAAATTGTTGTTTCTTTATTTTTAAAAATAAAAGTATAATTTGAGCGGTTTTAATAAATAAAAAATGCTATCGCACAACGCCTGTACCTGTACCTTTGGAACTCCTTAATATTTTTGATAACATTTCACGTGCACGTTCTTGGGGTGTTTTCTATTTTCTACAAGCTTAAAGGCATTAATGGTGGACCTCTAATTTTCGTCAACTCAGGTATGATTACTTTTTAAAGATCGCTAAAATTATATTTGTGATTTTATTGGTCAAAAAAATTCCATAAAGTCTTTACAATTTGCTACAAAAAAATATACATGGCCATCCTTCACTGTTT
This sequence comes from Cochliomyia hominivorax, assembly GCA_004302925.2. NCBI lineage: Eukaryota > Metazoa > Arthropoda > Insecta > Diptera > Calliphoridae > Cochliomyia > Cochliomyia hominivorax. Next base: position 89,026,177 of record PYHX02000467.1, read on the forward strand.
CAAAGATATTAAGCCAAAGACAAACATGGACCCATTCTTCTACTTATTGTTCCAGCCAACACCACAGTTATACTTTCTTTGCCATTCATTTTATAACACCAAGAAGAAATCTTTTAAGATCTTCAAAAGAATATGTATTCCTGCATCAAATTAAAATCAATTTAGCTTTGTTCATCTGTTTGTCTGCCCATAATAATTGACCAATAAATTTTGGATACATTTTTTGTTTTTGTCCTAAGAAATTTCTTATTTCTTCGAGTTATAGATCGACTTTCATGAAACATTTCCCTTTGATGTTGACTTCAACGAAAGGGATTTAACCAATAGTATCCACAAAATTAGTAGTTAGGGTACGGGGGAGTGGTATCTCCTTATGAACGAAACCTTTTACATCGCATATTTCTGAAAATTTTTAATCTAATTTGACAGCTATAAAATTCACTAATAACATAATATTTAAGACTAACAAAATTTTGGATAGGGCAAATGGGAAGTGATACTCCTCTTATAAACATTGTCGTTTGAAAATACATGTAACGAGAATGGGTCTTCCCTCATCAAATGACTTCTGCAGAAGCGATTGAAATGAGGAGCAGGAAACAAATCTTCATCCACTGCCCGTTTTCAGAGACCTACGGATGCGCTATTTCGGCTAACTGATCTAACGACCACTGGTATGGGGGATATTTGTGACTTCATAATCACATGTGGATGGTTTCACCCTAGAAAATAATGATGAGATCTTTTCTTATGACCCCAATCTCTCTTCATTACTGCATATCTGTTTCTTCTCCCTTAGACTCTATAATTTTCTTTCCCTTCTCCAGGAAGGGAAAGAAAATTATGGTCTTAAATCATCATCTCCACAGATGATGATTTAAGACCATGTCTTTATCGCTTTTAAGATATAAGTCCGAAATTTCATAATAAGAATACTCCTCGAACAGACAGCATAAGTTTTATGATGACTCTATCGACCGGATGAGCCAGTTTAGGAAACTCCATTAATTTTGTTAAGTGAATCAATCAGTAAAAATGTTTTTGAATGCCCGAATTTATAGGAATTTTTAACAATTCACTTCCAAAATCATGATCTGAAGAGAGAGTCAGGCCGACTATTGATTTATATATATGGATAGTTTCCTCCATCAAATGGATAAATAAAAAATAAGAACCCATTTCCTGTTTAGGGACTTATATTATTTTGAAGTGCAAAGCAGGCTTCCTATAAACTACAGAGAAGAAAATTTTGGGCCAAAATCGTGCTAAACTAGGACTTCATTGTATTTTTCAAAAGTTTTAAAGATAAAAATATCTCCAAATATGGGAAGTTATCTTATTTTAATCGGGGTATATTACATAAATTTTTTGTTTTTTTTTTTTATTTACCCCTAAGAATCTTGGATTTTATCACAACACTTGCTTCGAGAGTAAAGGATGTTAATTAGCTTCCAAAAAATAGAAATCATTGATTTTCTTCTCTAAATCTTGAAATCTAGTCTTCTTCAGAATTATACATATTAAAGTTGGTCTTATTAACCATTAAGTTTTACAATTCGTAATCATGTGATGATTACAAAGTATAACTTATAACAGGGTGTGGACCTTGTACAAGTTATATTTACAGAAAAATAAAATATAGAACATACAAAAACATGTGGCTCCTATATTTTTTCATCCTAAAGCTAAAAGAAAACTATTTTCTCTTGAAATGAGAAAAAAATAGAAATAAAAACTGAAAACAACTTCATTTTAATGAAACCATACCAATGATGAATGTCTTAGTGAAATAAATATAATTTTATAATTTTTGATAAAAAATAAAAAAAAACAAGCAATGAAATGTATTTATTTGCTTAAGAATGATTAAGAAGCCAGAGCAGCAGCCAGTTCAGACCAAGACAGTATGCTCAACAAGTGTGTAGCATATCTCCCAAATAATAATTTATATGAACAGTAGTGCAGCAGCACCAAAAACTGAGGAATTATTTTATACGTTTTTGTATGCACAAAATGAGTATAATTTTTGTTTAAGAAATGAAAACAAGTAAGAAGAATTCGGCAATGACGAATTTTCAAAACCCTCTACCATAAATGTTTGTGAAGAAAATACGTTATTTCTTTACGTACACACTTACACATATACTCACAAAGGTATGTAATATATACACAGTTTTTTTCTTAAATGCAACACATGAACAAAATAAATAAAATTTGCTATAACATTTTATTATACTGAACCGATTTAAATAATTTTTGGAATGATAATAAAGTACATATAACGTTATATTATGCCAAAATTTTTCTCATTTCTAGTTTGTCGATTTTTAATTGACAGTTTTACGAAAATTCTTTGCTGGAACTTAGAGGTTGCCTCAGTTATCGGTCTATAACATTTATTATACTGAACCGATTTCGTTGATTTAAGATAGAAAACTAAAATCAACAACAGACAGACAGATGGATATAGGTAAATCGACTCAGACTTTGTTTGACGCAAGAATATATATACATTATGGAGTCTGCTATGATTTCTTCTAAACGTTGCAGGCGGAATGATAAAGTTAATATATCCCCTTGTGATTGTGGAGGGTGTATGTGGATAATTTTCTATACAGAGATACAAAATTAGTATTTTCATAAAAAAACACTAAACTCTATATTCATATCTAAATGTCTGCGACTTTATTCAGTAGGAATTATTTTGTTGAATGAATAAAAAATACTGAATTTTTTTTCGTTTGTCAATATATTCACAGTAGCAAACAATATTCACATAGATATTACTCTTTTCCTATCTGTGGTAGTTTTAACAAAATAATAAACAACATATGTGAGTTATAATTCAACATGTGTTTTTTTCAGTTTTTTTCCTATTTTTCGAATTTCATTTATAAAGCATTTGTTTAATGACACAAATTATTATTTGACCTCAAAACTTATTAAAAAATGGAAAAAAAGTTGAAAAAAATAATACAACAACATTTGGAATATTGTGACTAAGATGACTAAACAGTGAGAATATGCGCGTATTTCATTTACGTATAACTGTGTTTGTAGTTTGCATTTCCACTTTTTGTTAGTTTGTGCTTTTGGGATCTTTTTCTATGTTAACAAATTAATAACAGAAAAAATTGTGTGTTTAGAAAAACTTTAAAAGCTAATTTGTTGTTAAAACTTGTGGAAAAGTAATTTTAAGACGAATTATTTAGTTACTTCAGTCATGGCATTATTTTTTTTAATCAAATATAATGAAATCTGAATCATATTAATATCAAAATATATATATTCCAATCTATTGTTGGAGTTCTCATGATCATAGTGATTATCAGAGGTAAGTGAAAATAGAAGAGATTCTTTTTATTGTCTTAGGAAGTTTCTTATTTAAAATCAACAAAACTGACTGAATAGATAAATAGCTATATTCCGATATTGGAAACGATTTCAAAATTAAAGCTCAAATCTTTTGTAAAAAATAAATTAAAGTTCAACTTTAAACCAAAGTGACAGAAAATACCATGAAAACGTTAAAATACGTTTCAAATAAAAAAATCAATCACTTTGCTCGAACAGATATTCCATCTCGGTTTAAAAGCTACCACACTTTTGAACACCATTTTTGTGCTCTTCAATTCTCTTTAAACAAGAGCCCAATATCTGTTCACTAGTCTTAGCTCAGTTTAGAGGATTTGCCTCTCTTCGTTTACCATAGTGACAGGATGACAAGTCAGGCCAAAAATAAGTAGACACATTATGAAGTTTTATGAATGAAGCGATTTTTTGTTATCATTCCAGCAGGAATTTTTTGAACCTTGAATGTTCTTAAACTTGCATTAGCTTTAACTTTTAGTACGAAATTGTCAAAACACTGAGATATTTGGAGTGCTTTTCTACCGGATGTGTTCGGACTATTCCTGAACCAGATTTTCTATCAACGCTCAAGTTCTCCTGATACTGTTAACAAACACTGGAAAGAGTTTAACGGCAGACCTTTTTGTAGATCAAAATCGAGTTTTGTTAAAAATATTTTATAATTTTAGTAAGAACTTTTTGTAGTCACATATTTTAATTAGATTAACATATATAATTGGTTGGACTTTAAACATAATAACTGACATGTTTTACAAAGATAACTTGATATTAATATCTGATTTAAAGTTTTTAATGAAAAACGTTTGTTAAGAATTTTTCGATCATAGTCCTTGATCCAGTTTTAATGACTTTCAAGAAGATGTTTGACTATCTTTCACATGATAAAACCTTTCGAAAGGTTCATTGTGGCTGATCACAAGACTCCTCTGTTATTGGGTATTTTTGGTTAAATGATATAAAATGTTCATTATAATATGGAATAACTTCCACTTTCCTTAACACACGAAAATTGTGAGAACGTGCGCAACATACCGATTGATTCACTTGTCCCTCATATAAATCTCGTAACTTTCCTATCTGTTCTATTATTTTCCATTAAATAAATTTGGTCCAAATTATAAATCTAGATATTCGAAAAATAGTGTTTGCTTAGTATGAAGTTTACATCTGGATTGCTCATATACTATAAATAGAACTATTTAAAAAAACACCATGGGAAAGTAAGTATGTTAAGATTTTGATACTATATTAATTATTATTATTAATATGGCTACCTATACCCCTGATCATAACGAAACCTATATTATTTTTGGGAATATAATTCGTTTCCAATATTCTATTAAATTCGTAGGGTATTCCATTTTTGGACTACTGTACAAATTTATCGATTCTATATATGTTTCTTTTTTCACTCTATCTCTCTCTTTTCAGGTTTAGCCAAGGTATGGTTTTTGACTCTTCAAACTGTTGGATCTTTCAAAGAGTTTAATTTTAATTCAAAAAATAGTTTTATTTTTCATCGCTCTTTGATCAAGAATTTATTAAATTATTAAAAAATTATAAAAATGAATAAAAAATTCTGATATGAAGATAAAAATCGAAAAAGAGCAAAATCCGAAAAAGAATTTTAAAATGAATAATTCGCATAAATTGAGAAAAATATTTTTTTTATTAGGCAAAAAAGGATGTTTGTGTGTTTACAAACTTTGTATGAATATACAAACGTATTCATATATTAAGATGTGTTTAGTATAAACATTAGTTGTGCGCTTGTGTATTCAAAATTTGTTTTTTTTTTTTCAACCACTTCGCAATTTGGAGACGTAATATATAAACATCTTCTTCTTTGTTCCTTACTAAAAGAAGAATAAAATATTAAATAAAAATAATAAATAAAAATAAAAAATAAAGATTGAAATTTAAATGGAAAAAGAGTTTTATTTTTTAATCTCCTCAAATAAGAGTAAAAGTAAAGAACATTGGAAAATAGAGATTTTGTTCCGAGTTTTTCCATACTTTAGTTTTAGCATTTACTAAATTATCTTGAAAGTTTTTTTTCAGAGCGAAAAAAAATCTAAAACATTAATTTAATTATTTTTGTTTTTTGTTTATAATTTTCTCAGATTTTTTTTCAAATGCTTCATTTAATTTTTATTCTGGCATAGAAATCTATTTAATATAATTTTTGTCGTTTTCTAAAATCATAACTTTTGCTCTTTTTGTTGTTCATTTATATTTTGGTTCTGACATTTATGACATTTGGGAAAAAATAAACAAAAACAAAATTTGAATTACGGAAATTATATTCAAATGTTGGCTGTAGCTGATGGACCTAAAAATATAATTTCTTTTTTTTTTGTTTATATTGAAATATAAATAAAATGTCTAGATATTTTTTTTATTATTTTTTATACAAATTTCCATTATTTACCCTTAATGGGCAACAATTTGTGGCACAAAGTAAATGATCTGTGTCAGCAATTGAGACTTTATTATTTTAACATAGATTTTTATTATTAATTCTTCTTCTCTTTCTCTCTCTTTTTTAAATCTATGTTGACTGAAATTATTAAGAAAATTGTTGTAAATAATTAAATAAAAAAAATCTGAAGTAAATTGAATAACAAAAGAATAAAGTAAAATCTGCGTAATTGCAGTTTGTGACTGTCATTGATGATGGTTGTGGTTGAAAGACAGAAAACAATTAAATTGTTTTGAAAAGAAACATCAATCAAATAAGAAGGAACTTTGAGCCAGAAGTAGAGTTGGGAGATAAATTTAGTTCAGATGAAAGTAATTTGTCGTATTAATTGTTTTTGTAGACTTTATTTTGACGTAAATGCATTATACATATTAACATATGTTGTACATACATATGCAACATAATAAAACTATATTAAGGTAGCTCCGTTTTTATGTTATGTCATGAAATTGGAATTTATAAATATAGAATTTAGTAATAATTTCATAATTATTTTAGAACTATTTAAAGTATTTGAATTAAATGTTATAAGAACAATGCATCATTAAAGTTGCTCATTTTAGGTTTAAAAATTAAAGAATTATGAATGCTGCATTTGGCTATGCCGCATGTTTAATATTCTTAACTGCGATGAATTTATAAAAAATTTCGCAGTTAAGATTTATAAAACATGGTATCGTAGTGTCCTATCCAAAGTTTTACTAATCTTTAACAGGGTTTTATCTACGTGCCAAATTTTAAGATATGGGCTTCTACAGAGATCTGCAGTATTAAAGTTTCTTTTGTTAGAGCGAGCCTTTATCTCCTGCCCAATATCCTCAAAAATTTGTAACTTACAAAAATCTCTTGTTAAAGCACTATTCTTGTGATAAGCTTTCTGTATTAGTTTCAGAGATATGTGATATTAAATATTTGTTTTGTAAAGGGGATACCTCTTCCTCATGTCCTATTCAGAAATTGTTCAGTGTGTCAAATTCCATGAAAATCGAAACAGTTAAAAATTATTAATAAAAATAATAATTTTTTCAATTTTAGAAAGTTGTATTAGATATCTTTTTTCCACTGAACAGGTATTGAAGGCTTTTAATAAGAAACTTTTTAGGACAATCGCAAATACTTGAGGCATATTTAATTGAGATCTTTCAAGTAATGTGGATGTATGCGTGCCAACAACAAACAGATAGTCGGACATATCAAATCAAATTTTGATGGGATGTTGGCTTTACAAATGGAATTACAACGTTAATATAACCTCATCATCACTTGTAGTGGGGTGTTAATTTTTTTTTTACCTTTTTTCACTTGACGAAAATATTTTAGTTAATTTTAAAAATTCTCTTTAAAATTAGTACAAAAATTAAATAACGTCCATTGGCTGCAAAAAACCTTTTTTAAATTTGTTATATTAATATTTTTGTGAAAATACAGTTAAATACAGTTTTGTCAAAATCTAAAATCGACAAAATTAAATATTTTACAGTTTTTCTTTTTTTAAGAAAACGTTTTTTGCCAAAAAAACTAAATTTTTATATTTAAATCTGGGTTTTTCATAAAAAACCAAAATACTCTCCCATTCTACTACTTCTCAATTTTTGTGCAAAAGTTCAACTTTCCAATAAAATTAGGTTTTTTTTTTTTATAAAAATCTAATTTTCACCAATATTTCCACTTTCAACAAAAAAATCGATTTTTGATCTGAAGTATTAATTTTACTCATAAAAGAGATTATTATTATTATTATTATTATTATTATTATTATTATTATTATTATTATTATTATTATTTATAGCTGGTTTTCCGCCTAAGTTCACCTGTCAAGGTAAAAATTTCATAAAAAACTTATGGTCGGCTTTACAGAATGTGGACTTTAAACTTTCAAGAAATCCATGCATATTTTTTTATAAAATTACTCACTTTAACAGGTGTGCTTTGCCACACATGAATCAAAAATCGCTACATGTATCAAAAAATTCATGCAATGGAGATTTTATAAAATTGGAAGGTTTTCGATTATTAATATTTGCTTTGTGTAGAGATAACATCTCTACCCTGACCCTGTCCGTTCTAAATTTTGTCCAATTAAACGTTTAACTCTCGCTGTAATAGTTCTACAGAAAGTCGATATTTAATATCTTGATTGTATTGGACCTACTTCTACCCATTCAATAGTTCTTTAGATATTCGATAATTAATGTTTTCTTTGTATGGAAGTTATCTCTCCCACTAATTCTATACGTTCTACATTTTGTGCAATAAAGCTATTTTTTGAGAATATAATTGAGTTAAAAACTTAAAACTTTCATTCTAGTAGCTTTTTTTTTAGTTTTAAAATTTGCTTTGTATGGGGTCCATCACTCCCCCTGTTTCTAACCATCATTTTTTCATTAAAACTATTCCTTGGGAAAGTAATTGATATGAAATCTTATTAATCTCACTTCAATAGTTCTTTAGATTTTTCAATGATTAATATTTGCGTCTCCACCTGACCTTATCGGTACTACCTTTTCTTCACTAAAGCAATTCCTTGAGAAGTTGTAAACTCTCGCTGTAATAGTTCTTTAGATATTTTTTATTTAAAATTTATGTATTCGATTATTATAAATTGGCTTGGTATGGGGTATCTCTCCCTATATATAGTTTGTTAGGGGTCTACCAGATCCAATGCTAATATGTGGTTTCTATGAATAATACCACATTATCTTTCTTAATATGTAGTAAATTTTATCCAAATATCTCCAAATTTGTAATCTGTTCTAAATGAACAGAAGGAATTATTCACTGACATCCTCAAATAGCCCCTAAAAGGGAGTCAGTGTTGGATGTAGTACAAATCGCAATATGGAATCGCTCCTAGAAATTATTATCTCAATTAAGCTTTAAAATAATTTAAATTTGTTACCTTTTTGGTGAAAATTTGAAATCACTTACCTGAAAAAAGAGGAAGATGTGAAAAATAATAAGTATACAGTATTTCATATATAAATAATCTAATGATATATAATACAAAAAATAAACTATATTAACGATTTTTATACCTTTTACCACGATGATGATGATTCGGGATCAAAAGGATCGGTTAGCCTTTGTGTAACCCCACATGAAAATTGCCTTAAGCGGCATATATGAGAGATCATATGTCAATCATCGAGTTATGGAGACGAATATTATAAAGTCAGTCTCAGCAGCCTTTTACATATTTGTTCGTTCAATTTCAAGAGGAATTAAAAATCTAACCAAAATGAATTTTACATTTAAAAACAAACAAATTTATGGACTTTCGATGGAGAAGACTATATTGCTTATGTGGATATATACAAAACCCTTCACACATATTTATCATTTGGCAACACTAACAAAATATTTCATTATTTTTCCTTAATTCTTAAATATCAAGGTGCCGATTTCATCAAATTCTAATTAATCTTACAATAAAATTTATGTCAAAAATTAAATTAATTTAATCTGTCTATTTCTCAATAAATATCAAATGACATTTCAAGAAAATTGAAATTAAAATTAAAAAAAAAAACTAAATATTAAATTGCAACACACACACTGGAATACATAAAAATAATCTGTAACCTAAAAATACCACACACATACATTTATTCAACCATTCAAAACGAATTATAAAAATTATTAGAAAAATTCATGAATAGAATTTAAACGATTTTAACCAAATATGGATAAAAAAATATATAAGTATGAGGAATCAGATAAGAAAAGAAAACAAAAACAAAAAATCTAAAGAAAATGTTGAAGTTTTTATTTTGAAATTCCCACAGTATTTTTCAATAACCGGAGGATTTTATATAAATCAAAAAACAATGCTTTGTTCGGCTATGTAAATGCGTGTAAAGTTAGGACGTACATATACACTCACATATACCCTCATAAACATATACAACATATAAAAGTTTTTCATATATATCACAGGAACACTTAATGAGTCTTAAATCAGTTATATTTTTGGCTATAACTTTTTTGCTTAAACTTAAAGATTGCCTAAGATATCGGTCTTTATTTTTTAATATAATTAACCGGGTTTTAATAGGAAACTTCTCAGGACTATAACAAATACTCAGGCGAAATTTCATTTACCTCTGTCAATTATTGTGAATGTGAGCGGACCAACAACAGGTAGAGAAATATCCAGACTTAGATTTGATGTAAGAATATATACATTATGGTGTCTATGATGATTCATTTTTAGCGCTACACACGGAATGACAAAGTTAATATACCACTTATGATGGTGGAGGGTATAAAAATAATAAACATGAGAAAAAAATGCTCAAATTGCAATGAAGAGGAAAAGCGTTAATAAGAAAATACTTTTAAGTAGCTTGTGGACATCGACGACTTCACATACAACTCAAATTTTACAAATTTAAATGCCACCATTAGAGCGATAGAAAATCACAAAGCTTCTTCTCGAAAAAAAATGTTAGAATTTCCTCTTTAAATCAAAAATTTATTTGTTAATATTGTGAAAAACTGCACGCATCCGATAATTTTATCAACTTAACAGTTATAGTTTTTACAATGACACACATACAAACAAATCATTGAACATTTAAAAAGTTTTTTTTTAAAATGTTTCAAAGATTTTTTTCATTCTTGATTGGCAACATTTAGTCAGGCGGAACTTAATGTTGTCATAATGATTTAAAAGATTTGGTTAAGTGATATTAATCAATTGGGAGGGAAGTGTAGCGTTATGCCTGATAAATTATGACCTAAATTTTCTATAATTAATATAATTTTGTTTTTTTTTAGATAAAAGAGTTGGCTTTTGTGAGAGAAGTGTTAAAGTTAAAATAATTTTCAAGATCATTATAAAAATTATTTAAGCATTTATTATATAATTTGATAAAATGTAAACGAATTTAGTTTTACGTAATAAATTGTAATAGAAATTTAATTATGTAGAACATTAAATATAAATTAAATCATTTACTGGAAATACATATTTTAAGGGATCCATAATTAAATAACAAATCCATTTTAGAATTCACGCATTATGGAAAATATGAACAATTTAAGTCAAATGTTGATTCGTGTTAGTTAAAGGATTGAAAAACTACACTAGGGCATATTCCTATAAATGCCCATAACTTTTTATCTAGAATTAGAAAAGTCAATCAAGAAAATATTTAATGGGCAAATAATCTTTTTTTAATCAATTAAGACCTCATTTAATATTGTTAACTAAAATTTTTTTCATTTTATTTTTTTTTTATTTTTTATCTTAATTTTAGAGTACAACTGCCATTTTTAAAAATCGCTTGGGCATTCTTCGAATAAACTTTACCATATATCCCCACAATATCCCAGCCGGGTTTAAGTCCATCTGCAAGCCAGTGCATCTAACAGAGGTATACTGAGTTCATTCAAGCATGAAGTTTTGAAAAATGGAATTCATTTAAAAGGGAGAAAAACATCTTCCGGCAATTAATTTAAAATTGTGGTATTCATTTTTGTTGAAACAAAAGACTGATGACTTTCGAAATGCAGAAAATACTGATCACTATTTAACTACCACCGCTAATGGTACGTTTTGGCATCCGAAAATCATTTTATCTCAAATCTTTTTTGAGGACCATAAAAATCAATGTTTTGAGCAAACGTGTTTGGAACCAATAGGAAGATTATTAGTTGGAGCAACGTTAAAAGTTATCTCTAAATTATAGAGATAATTTAAACATAAAAGCATCGTTTTTATAGAAATTTATCAGAATTATTGATATAACATGTTTTTTCAATTCATAAACACATTTTTGCGAATTTTTTAAAAATCAAACATATCCGAGGTGGCCAATTTTGGGGGGTTATCGACTATACAGCTAACTACAAAGGCACTTGAAATTCATCAGATCAGCTCTTCCTCTCCTGAAGCAAGAGAAATTTCATTATATTATCTTCTAAAGTCAAGCCCGACTATGTAATACCCTATAATTTCAGTTGATTATAAAAAGAGCAGTTACGAAATGTTAATACTTTGACTTATTCTTAAGTGTGCAGTATTTTGTGGTGAAACTAACATTTATGTGAAATTCAGTATATTTAAAATTTATTTTTTGAGGGTTTATATGGTACCTAGAAAAAATTATGGAGTTAAAAACTCATAAGGAAATTTGTATGGGAGGTACCTTAAATATTGGACCGAATATTGCCATTTTCAATAGGATTCGTCCTTGGGCCAAAATAATAACATTTACCAATTTTCGTTGAGATATCTAAAAAATTGCGACCTGTAGAGTGTTCACAACGTTTACATGGACTGCCAGCCGGACAGACAGACAGACGGACATCGTTAAATCGACTCAGAAAATGATTCTTAGTCGAACATACCGCACTTAAAGGTCGGTGTAACACAATTTTTCTGTATGTTACAAACATTAGCACAAACGCATAATACCCCAGCCACCTACGGTGGTGTAGAGTATAAAAATCGATTTATACGCACTCTGAAGCATAAAATACTTTATTACCTTAAGAAGTTTTGAAGAATTACATAAATTTTTAAAAATATTATTCTGAGTATTCAAATGAAACTTCAAAATACTACAAACAACTTCATCACCTTTATTCAATTCAATATGTTTAAAATTATGATGACAAAATTCTATATGGAATCATAAATCTTGTCAAAACTATTTTTTATTGGTCTTAAAGTTTACATAAACTTTTATTTATTTTTATTTTCTTAAGACGTTAAAATCATAAACCTGTAACACCAACAACAACAACAAATAACCATTGCCAGCATCTCTATTCTCAAAATAGTTTTTAATATTCCATGGAAGGAGGATCTTTTGTTTGCAAAAGAAATTTTAAAGAAAAATAAGAAATTATTTTTCAAAAGAAAATTCATGAAACTTTTAACAAAATACACAAACAACAAAATAAATTATGGTTAAGAAAAAGTTTGCTCACAACATTATTTTTTTGGGAAAAATTCTTTCACCTCCACAGAAATTTTTTTTAGAAAATCATTCATTCATTCGTTCGTTCATATGCAAACTAAGAGGCCCTGGGTGCTTGTTCTCATAAAGAAAAGACGAAACAAATACCAATAAATCCAGCATAACTTAGGGAAAAATTTTCCATCAATAGTGGAAATGTAACGAAATAAATCCTAGAGTCAGGAAGCCAGCATAATTTAAAAAATGATATTAACCCTAAAAGGAGAAATTAAACTAAGGACATATTTAACAATTATTGAATTTGTGTTTAAAAAATAATAACTTTTTAGTTTGTCCTAATAATTTTATAAGAATTATTGAATGAAATTTGGTTAAAAAAATTGTCTAAAAACGTTATTTTTCTTCTTAAGGGTTAATTTCTTATTGTGAACATATATGGTGGGTTATTGACTATTTTGAAGAAGAGCGTGAGAATTAGCATTATTTTGTATTTCTTCTAATATTATTCCTTCATCACCATTGTTGTGGAGTTTTGGTCATAAAAATCCCAAACGTCTTAAGATTTGTACTCTCGTATGTTCATAAGTAATATGAGGGAAATAGAAATATAACCACCACGTCCCTCATGAAATTTAGTTTATGATTTGTTCATGCAAGTTATGACCCTAAAGGGGGCTTCAACATTCAAAATACAGTTTTTGAATTATGTTTTCTTTGTTTTGCATGTTCATATTTGCAATATTTTATTTCAACTATATTTATTGTGAAATATGTGATTTTTTAGTGCTAAAATATTGGTCATACAAGAGAGGGACATTTTTGATTTGGTTTAACAAAAAAAACTCGATTAAAAATAACCCTAATTGTTTGATTAAATTGAATCCTACCATTTCAGCTAAAGTCCTGATGCCGTTTATCCATGCTGCAATGATAAAAATCTGTATTTAATGGGGTCAAGCGATGAGCTGCTGATATCGAAACTGATTATCACAAGTGATGTATAATGTAAACAATTGAATATTGTACTTGCCGCGAGTGCAAATCGTCCATTCCAATATTGAAAATCCATTCGTAATCCTTTTGTAGATGAGGATATTTAATGTCTTATTTTAAATATCACTTATTTGAATCAAAATAAATATACTTCACTATAGAACAGGATTATCAAAACTTGGTATGATTCACTCTTTAACTCAAATCGGTGAATATTATTTTGGGTCCGTATTCATTCGTTACTAAAAGGACTAAAATTGTTGTAACTTTTCTGCATAACGCATTGCACATCTTGTCGTTATAATACATGCAGTCTTGCAACTAATGGACAATAGTCGTCACGAAGGAACATTTGTGTTCAAACTGGCTGTTTTCAATTACTAATAACCTTAATATTTTACTGATGTCACAAAATAAAGAGCATAAACTTATCGTCATGGATATCCAAGTTCGAGATTATGATTCCCATATAACCTTTCATCGCCAATAATATTACGCTAATAACTTATTTTTCTAAAGTTAAAGCTTAATTTTCCGATATGTAAAATCACGTTTTAAAGTCCCTTCAATTCATGTGAAACTCGTTTCTCTTGCTTTGGAACATATACAATTGATTATGTATTCTACCAGTTCCTCATCTTCAGTTCATTCTCTGTCATTTGAGTCGAATTTATCATTATTAAATAACGCAAACCATAGTCCATATATTTTCTGCTCAGTATGAGTTCCTATCAACATCGAATTAATTTCAGAAGTCATTATTATCAGATGAAAAAAGGTTATCAGACTTCTACGCAAAGCAAACGTTTAGTCCCAAAATTCTTTATTATATTTAGTGATTGAATAAATTGTTAGCACTTTATCATTTATAAATTATTGAAATATATTTACAGATGTTTACCATGCAAAATACCACATATGATATACTATTTGGTGTAAAAAAGCAACGTCATAGATACATTTAATGTAGAATTTTGAAATGATCCAAAAATAAGGGAACTTAATTCAATTCTTATGAACTCATTGGACCAATTAGCCAGCTTTTATATTCCCAGGATAATTTTAAGAACAATATCAGTTATAATATTAATCACAATATTTCTTTAAAAATCGGAACTAAAAATTTCCCACTTAATAATTTAAACAACTTTTAAAGTTCAATGAACTTTTTTTGTTATTTTTATTTTTTTCTTTTATTGACAAAAACAAAATTATTTCCATTTACATTTTTGTAACCAGACTTTAAGGTTTTTATATATGAAAAAGTATCAATTCATGCTGCTTTTGTTTTTTTTTGAATCTTTTTGTTTACATCTGAAGTTTCAACACTAAAAAGAGACAATGGGTGCTGGATTTTGTAAAGTTACACTTGAAATTTAACACTTGGATCGTGTGGAATTTATTAAAATCATCAGAATCACAATACAAATGAAATATTTTAGTAAGAGCTTTTGTAAAAAATCTTGCCATATTCTTAAAACAATCCAAACATGATGAAAAAGGACATAAATATTTAAAATAAATTATTATATTTAATCGCATTACAATGTCATTTAACCAAATCGTGCCCGAAGGACCATAAATAATAATAAATAGTTTTTAATGTTGTCAAAATTAAATATCATAAAATAATGACAGATTTTTTCAATTATTTTTAACTTTTATCCAGTTCAAGGGATCTTAAAGAATGTCGTTACTGTTTACTGAAAAGAGTAACAGGATGATATTTCTAATTTATGTAAACGTAATACAGTATAATGAACCAGATTATCAGAATTTGTGAAGAAAATCTGCAATTAAGATATAATAACGATATATAATGAAGGTCCTAAAAAACTATTAACAGAATTAATTAAAAGGGCACAAAGGACCTTAACGAAATTTGCAGTTGATGTTATCATTTAGATAAGGTGTTTGAAAATGGTAGAAATATATGAAGTTTTTGCATCGATCTAAAAGATTAGCAACCGAAATTCTGCTCGGTAGTCCATTAATAGTTAGCAGAACTTTTTTAAGCTAACAGAAAGCAATAGTGCTTCCAATTCCCCATATTATTCAAAGCCTTCGGAAATAATATTATACTTTTATTTAATAGCTTTCATTCGATACACGCGGAATATTTAAAGAAAGGGAATTGATAGCATAACATTACTTGTTGTCAAAAGCAAGACCTTACATTATCATAGGAAGTCATACATTAAATAGCATACGAATTGATCACAGCTGTCAATAAGCCATTATTTTCCATCATGACATTATTCGTCTACAATTCCAGTCTAAAACCGTTTGGTAAACAGTGAAAGAAATAGTTTTAGTAGTCGTCGAAAGAGATCATTTGGTAAACAGAGTAAATAATTTTTAGACTCAGCCACCTTTTGTCCAGAACCGTACCCTTCTGACTATCGTGTACATCTATCGATTTTGAAGCTCCTTACTGAATTTTTTTCTGAAAATGGAATTAGAAATTGGAACGATCAAAAGTGTAGTACCGAATATAATTGGAAAATTGAAAAGGTTGTTTCAATTATTTTCCATTGTTAATTTGATGAATTATAACTGATGGAAATTTAAGTATCTGTACCGAGTTTGGAATGGAATTTAAAGGTCCATAAATGTTTGACAGGTCTACGTGTAATGAAAATCCTGTTCTAAGGATTGCAAATTTGGTGTAATGTATACTTTAAATAATTAAAAATTGTATAGTTGGAAGGAACTGATCTAATTTCAGAAAATACAATTAGAAATTTTAGACTTTTTCCACTAACTGACTAACTTTGTTCAATATTTTAAATAATGTATCGATATTTTGTTTTCATGGAAAGTTTTTTTTTAACTAAAAAGCTTAATTGACATTACTAACCACATCGATATACTAAAGAAATTATAAACTTCATCGAAATACGAGAGGAATTTATAATCCAGTTTGAAGGACCACTAAATTTTTAATATCATGTTGATCGCTAAAATAACACAATTCTACATATTAAAAGAAATATTTATATTACTGCTTCATAATATGGATGAGCACCCTGCAAAAACAATTCTTTATTCGCTTTTAATTGCAATACATATGGGTTTTACAACAAAACTTATCCAACACCTGTCATCTTTTGTCTTAACATATGAATAAAATTTCTTTTTCTTTTCCATATTACAAAACAATTTTCTTTATTGCTCCAGAAACGGGAGGAAATATAATAAAAATACAGGCATTTCTGATTTTTATCTGACAAGAAACTGTCAGAAATTATGAGTGACTAGTATTTGAAGAAAATAAAAGCATTTCATTCAATTGCAATGAAAGAGAAAAAAGTTTTTTTAATACATCACAGTATTAAAAGTAAATTACAAAAACAAAAAAGAAAAAAAAACATATTAAAAGATCTTTAAAAAAGATGATCTTTTTTACACGATTTTATTGTCTAAATACGTGTAAAAAGCAGTTTTGTTTGTGTTTATTGTTTTTTATTCAAAGTTCATTGACTTGTTGATATCAACTAAATGATTAGTGAATTGCATTTTAATTAAAAAAATAATATTTTTAATGAATCATTTTAATTTTAATAGATAAATCTTATTTCACATTAAATGAATCATATTAAAATTAAAAAGCTTTTTATACCCTCTACCACCACAAATGCTGAAGTCGGTGTATTAACTTTGTCATTTCATGTGTAACGCTAAGAAGGAGTCGTCCAAAACACCAAAATATATATACGCATACAAATTACTGCTTCATATCAAAATCTGAGCGATTTAGCTATGCCCATGAGATCGAAGAATTCTTTACATTCATATAATTTATTAAGAACGAAACCTCTAAAATTACAGTTTAAATTTTTCCCTATTTTACTGCGATTATTATTGCAATTTACAAAAAGGGTTTAATCGCTAGTGATGGAATTTTCAGAAACTCCTCCACTAAGTTTATATAGTGTTTTCTGTCACATTGTTTGCAGCGGTAAAATCTATTACACTTTTAGACACTTTTTTTGGTGCTCTTTAATACTTTTTCACCACTGGCCTTAGCTCCTGGCAGTTTGAGGGATTGGTACCACGTTATTGTTTTCGTACTACTCAAGACTTATTTATCTTAGTGGCGGGGTGCGAAGTCAGGCCTAAAAAAATAATGGACACATTATGAAGTCTTATAAATTTCGGTATTTTTAGAGTCAGCTGGAACAAATGATAGGGTTCTTTTGCAGCAATTGCATATTGCTTGCCATACCAAGAACTTTTTGGAAATTTTTGAATGCTAATCTGACCTAAACTTTTCGTTCCCTCGATCATCAGTAATATCAAATTTTTGACCAGTAAGTTGCGAAAAGTCTTACAGATTACACGTTCCTTCATCCATTATGTAGCAAGCAAACATGACTTTAATTTTAGCAGCGTTCCTATCGGGAACTTTTTAGCCTTATATATTTTAAACCTAGATGAGCATTTAATATTCGTACCACATAGTCCGATTACCCAGCTAACCGAACTGCTTTCCTACTGGGTGTATTGGGAGCTTCTAGAAAACGCTTTCTATTTTTGGCTTTATAGACCAAATTTTCTACACACAGTAAAAATCAATGTAGAATTCATTTAAATTTAAAAAATTTAACTTTTTTCAGTTATGATTTTGCTTCATAAAAAATGGTTATTTAACACTGTTTCACACAGTTTTTTGAGAATATTTTTGAGTTTTTACTATTTGAAATTTTACTAATTAAAAGTAATTTTAAAAATTTTCATTGTGTATCAATATTTATATCGAAGCATTCAATTTCAACTAAATGAAAAAATATATTCAAATTTAAATCAACTATGTAAAATGTTGATTTTGCTTCATGTTTTTTTTGTGTGTACCAAAGGACAAGTTCTCTTGGTACTGTTAACATTGGAAACAGTTCAAAGGCTGACCTTCAAATGTTTTGTCAACTTTTTGTAAGGTTAAGGGTTTTTTGAAAATATTTAATATTTTTAGTACGCACTTTTACTGATTTTAATCAGGTTAACAATATACTATATATATGACATGTTTTACATGATAATGCAGAACGTGTGTTTGGAATTTTTCGACCTCTTTCCTTAGAATATAAATTTGTATCATAGTGCTTTTGTCACCGTGCACATATGGATGGTGGCGTAGGGCTTTAAAGATTCGTCTCAGCCGCATATAAAATTCTTACTTATTTAATATTTTAGTTATTTTGTCACCATATGTTCTTATTAAACAATATGCCAATTTATTTTTTATATTTCTTATACTATTTTGTCTTTTTAGATCAAATAATGCTAAAAATTGTAAAATTAGAACAATTTTTGTCTGTTTGTTTAGGAAAAAAAGATAATTTTAAGATTTAAACATTTATTTTGTGTTGGCAATTATTCAATATGATTCACGTTTTTCTCTTAAACGAATGATAAATTTTTTGTTTGTTCGTTTGTTTGTAAATTAATATTAAAATGTTTATATTGTTTTCATATTTGTTTTTATTGTTGTTGTATTTATTTATTATATTCGTTTAGAAAATAAAAAAAAAATCATCAATGAAATCAATCTTTATACCCAAATTGATGAATGTCTATTGGCCTACTAGTGTTTTTGAAACAAGTTGGTTGTTGGTTGGGTGTTTGTTTTGCAAAAAAAAAAAATAAAATAATATTGGTGAGGGGAAAGAGTAATTTTCGAGCAGATTTTTTCAATTGGAAACTAGATTTAAAACTATTGTGAAATTCTTTAGTATCTAATTCGAAGAACCATCAAAAATTTCATCAAAAAACCATCCAAAATTTATAAGGAAGATGTTGAGTTTTTTAATTATTAAATTTGAGAGACCAACGGATGTTGTAAGTTAAATTAATTGACCTTAAATAATAAATTAATTGACCGAATATTAAAATTATCCAGTTGGAAGGACCCTAAACAAGTTACAATTTTTGTTTGTGTATTATTGTAATGACCTATTAAAGTAGCTGCAATATGTTTAGTGGAACTCCTCTTTGAAGGACCAATAAAAGGTTCAGTTTCTTTGCGAATTAAACATATTTATGAGTTTTTCTAGTTTCAAGAACCAGAAACTAGAAGGGCCATGAAATAAACGTGTGAATCTTTAACCGACATTAAAATCAGTTTTATGAAATACAAGTTAAAAGGATGAAAAGCTGGATTGAGCGATAGTAATATCCTGGAAAATTTGAAACCAAAAGACAATAATGGAACGAAGAAAGTTTAAGTTTTTGAAATGTATTTTGCCCACATTGTTTTATAAATTTAAAGGTATATTACGCTATATTAACTGTATGTATTTAGTTCAAATGATTTCTGAAATATTACAATCA
Source organism: Cochliomyia hominivorax (assembly GCA_004302925.2). Lineage (NCBI taxonomy): Eukaryota > Metazoa > Arthropoda > Insecta > Diptera > Calliphoridae > Cochliomyia > Cochliomyia hominivorax. The sequence continues at coordinate 89,046,283 of PYHX02000467.1, forward strand.
CCCGAATCCAGAAGGTAATTGGAGGGACCATAATTTTATGATTCAACTTATCTAAGTTCTGTACCAAATCAAAAAAAAAAACTAATAAGTATTTCAGTCGGCGTTGAAAACATTTGGTGTTAATTTGATGTATATTTTTTAGATCTATAGGTTGTTTAAACCAGTATTGTGTTCGAAGGATCAAAAAGACATTAATTTATCATATTTTAATTTTGACACTGAACTTCAAGAAGAGGTTGAAAATCTTGGGATAAAATTTTCTGATAAAATTTTATCAGATTTAAATGATGTTAATTGAATTTATTGAGTTTGAAGGATCTGAAAGAAGTTACAGTTTCGATTTATCCTTTTTTATTTATCCACCGAATTCAAGTAAGATATTGAAGCACTAACAACATTCTGCAATTCATAATTTTGCATTAAGTCTTCCTAATGATCGAACAGCCTTCACCGTAATTATGAGCTAAAATTCTGTTCGAAGGACCAGAAAAAAGCTATAATGGTTTATTTAATATATTTTAAATGTTTCGTGACTTTTGTACATTTAGGAAAAAAGGTTTTTGTTTGATGAATTTAAGGGAGATTTTAAAATCACAGGAACATGATGTATAATCAACCTTTTTAATAATAAATATATATTTTTGTTGATTCAAAAGTGAATTAAATGTGACTGTAATCAACATTTCTAATCAACTTTCAGTTGTTAGTCGAATTAATGAGTATCCAATTCGAAGGTTCATAAAATGCTGAAATTTATAATTTAAGTTATTTTTAAAATTCAGCAAATTTGAAGTACTGTTGAGTTCAACAATAATGACAATTAATAATTTTATTTTGTTCTGTTTGCTTACCAAACTTAAGGGCCATAACAATTTCTTGATTTATAACTGAATTAAAAAACATTAAAATCTATTATTGCAAATCATCTATTATTCTAAAAGCAAACATCCAGTACGAAGGACCATAAAGAAGTTGCAACAGATGATTTAATATATAAACTGTATTCAAAGTAGGGTTGGAAATGTATCAAAGAAGGTTTAATGATTAATATAGTTTTAACTAAACTAAGAGTCATAAAGGATATAGTACTATTTCTATTGATTGTGTCTATAAGAATCCAACAAATATTTATTTTTCTTTTACATTGCGATCATAAAATTTCCATATATTTTTTCAATTTTAAAATCCTATCGAATTCCGAAAAATGCTCTTTCTCCTAAGTTTGTAATGGGAATATTATTTTTCATTGTTTTATTATAGTCAATATATAACCACCGACTGTTATAAACTCACTATATATTGATGATTTTTATCGATTGTTATAATATTGACTCACGCGAATCATTCGCGTGATCTTTTCAATTTACAAATATGATCACGAAGCCAAAATACTGGCTAATAATATTTACAACAACAAAAACGAAAAATATATGAAATAAATACCAAATAATTTTAACTTTGTTAGTGATTTTTTTAAATAATATTTTATTTATCTTTACAACAAAGTAATGTTAAAAAAATTCATATAAACACCTCTTTATGCTTTGAACAAAAACAAAAACAAAATGAAAAAATGGAGAAAAGCTAAAGCTACAACACCAAAATACTATTAAGAAAAGCAACAACACCAACAAAAACAGCCTCAACATTATTAAGTTTGTTAGAGTGTTTTTTCGGTTAAATGAAAATGAAACTGAAAATAAGCTGTATCTATCAGTTTGCATCTGTGCTGAATGACTGGGCTTTAGTTATTGCAACTGTTGCTACTGATGCTGTTGTTGTTATTGCTGCGGCTGCAGTTTGTTGTCAAGAAAATGCACTTTTAAATTGTACACATTTTCTACACTTTATCATTATGATGTTTTTATTTATTTATTTATTTATTTAGTTTTTGCTGCTGCTGTTGTTGTTGTTTGATCAAAAAAATAGTTTTGAGGAAAAAAAGCTAACAAAATGTTGTAATAATTTTACACTTTGATGCAGTTGCAATGACTAAAAAGAAAAAGTTTAAATAAAAATAATAGACGGAAAAAACAACAAAAACAAAAAAAAAATATTATAAAATTGCATCACATTTATTATCTGTTGATTGTTATACATCGATGTTTACTCAAAATTTACAATAGCAACAACAATAACATCAACTCTCTTTACAATTTACAACAGCAAAACGACATCATCAACAAAATCAACAGATTTATCTCTATAGACATAAATACAGGAACGTAGTTTAGGGGAAGTTAATGTTTGACAAGGGTCTCAGTCATTTTTATTTACTGAGACATAATTATTCAGAATCATATATTTTTCACAAATATTTAATTCAGTTGTTATCACCATTTAATACTTTATCTAGTTAGGGAAATGGGTACATCTCTTTAAATCAAAAGCAATGCCTCTCTACAGGTTTGAGATCCTGACAATCTGGAAGATTGAGTTCCTTTAGTATTATGGCATTTTCCGTCATGTCTAGCGATATCAAGCTATATCGGAACATATATGGAAAAAATATGACATGTAAAAGGCAAAAAGGTACTGTTGACCAAAAATAAAACTAGAACTTAATCGGAACAGAAAAGAACTTTTGTAGATCTTATCTACTGCTGAACAAGAACTGAAGTAGAATTGAACTAGAACTGAACTAGAATAGGAACTGAACTAGAACTGGATTAGAACTGAACTACAACCGAACTAGAACTAAAATAGGAACTGAACTAGAACTGAACTAAAACCGAACTAAAACTGAAATAGAAACTGAACTAGAACCGAACTAGAACTGAAATAGAAACTGAACTAGAACTGAACTTATATATAGGAAATAGGAATTGAACAAGAACTGAACTAGAACTGAACTAGAACTGAACTAGAACCGAACTAGAACTGAAATAGAAACTGAACTAGAACCGAACTAGAAATTAGAATTGAAATAGAAACTGAGTTAGAACCGAGGTAAATTTAAATAACTCGAGTTCGTCATATCATGTGTAACGCTTAGATTTAAGAATCAATGTCCCCAGTCACATCCACAGTAATAGGCAGAGCTCAATGAAATTTGGAGCAAATACTCGTTATTGTCCTTATTATTGCTCCTATTTAAAATGGCTAAAATCGATGCTCTTAAAAGAATGTTATAGATATCTGAGACAATCGCCTAAAACTGAATAATTTTTTTATTATTTATTCTTCACATAGTTTGTCGCGCTGATGTTGCCTTTAGCGAGAAACGTTACATACTGAAAAATTGTGATTATGGTACGAGAACGAGGTGTCCCCTTAGGGAAACAGTTAATATCGCACAGCAAATCATGGAAAATGTGGAACTTAAATGCTGCTTTGGCAGCACATTATTGTTAACTGCAAAATTTGCGGATAGGACACTAGACACGAGGGAGTGATATCCGCTTTATAAACGATATTTTTAATGTCGCCTACCTATGAAACAGTTACAGAAAATTTTATAAGGATTAACGCATGAAAAAGCGATAATGCCAAAATATTATAGAAAACGTGATTTTTTTGCTTCTAAATCGATCATGGTGGAGGGTATTGAAGATTCTACATGGTCAAATATATTTTTAATTATTTTAGTCTCAATTTAATTCGACCATCTTCAAGTATTTCGTATTACTCAAGCCAATTAAGGCCAAAATTCAATAAAACGTGAGTCATAAAAACTATTATTAGTTAATAGTTTTATTATTAGTTAAATAATTTTTATGACTTTTATCCTCCATTTAAAAAATATTAGAGACGCTCATAAATTTTTAATTTTTTAAACCCATCAATATTTCAATTTATGATTACTTATTTAGGAAATTCCAAAAAATAAAATCCATAAAAAATCCCTTAAAAATTGACACATTTTTATTGTTTTACTAAAAATAACATAATTTGTGATAATAATTGTGGTTAATGACCTGCTCAAAGAGTAATAATTGGTAATTTTAAACCAAACAAAAAAATACATTTCATATGTCAAAAAAAAAATGTAGAGTTTCATAAAAGAAATTACAAATTAACCAAATTATATAATAAATTTCTGTAATGAAAAAGACAGAAAAAAAGAGAAACAAGTTTTAAAGAAGACACAAAAATATTTAAATGTCATCGAGAATACGAGGAATGTAAAAAATTGATTTTTGTTTAATAAAATTCAAAAGAATTTTTATATTATTTTTTTGTAAAATATTTTTTATATAAAAGTAGTATAAGCATTTTTTATTTAATGTATTTTTCATGTAATACTTTCTTTTATTGTGTAAAACAGTTTTATCGTTTGTAAAATTTAAGGAAAAATGTTTTTTAATCGAAACCATCAAACGTCACTCAACATTTAATCAACTAATCAAGGAAATCAGTTATTAGATGAACATTTTATACCCTCCACCACCACAAGTGATGAAGAAAGTATATTAAGTTTGTCATTCCGTGTGTAACGCTAGGAAGGAATTATCTAGGATCCATAATTTAGCTTTGTTCGTCTGTCTGTTGTTTTACAATAATTGACAGAGCTCAACGAAATTTGACCTGAGTATTTGTTATATTCCTGAGAAGTTTTCTATACAAAACCAGCTAAAACGGTTGAGTATATTAATAGATATCTCAGGCGATTTATGGGTAAAGGAAATTTTTCCATAATATTAAGCTTTATGTACTTCATTTCTGTTATTAAAATCGGTTTAGTAGAAAAAATGTTATTGCCAAATATGGACTATTAAGGATTCCCTGTTATATCTAAGAAAAACTTCTATATATTGTCACGTTTGAGAGTGTGTGTGGGAATGTACGAAATATAACGTATTTACTTCACACGCTTTTGCAGGAAGGTGTTGAAAATTCAACATAGACGAGTGTTGCATTCTTACTTGTTTGGACCTTTTGCACATAATAAATGGAAATATGTGCATAATTAACACCCTACGAAATGTAAACGAATATAAAATGAAAATTTTAAAGCGACACATTTCACCAAGAAAGTAAAACTAGAACCAGATTTAAACGAACTACTATTTTCTTCTATAATTTTGCAGAATCCCTCTCGAGTCGACTTTGATCATTATCTATACATTTATTTATCAACATCATGTCTCTTATTATTTAAACTTTTTGTAATCTTGATGTTATTGTTGTTGCCTATTTTCACAGTTTGTTGTATAAAATCCAAATTATGTTCATATTGTAGAAAAACTTATCCTAAAAAAAAACAACATTTACCAGCAACATTAATCTGTTTAAAATAAAATCACGTAAAATGCAGACAATCATTGACAGTTAAATAGTTTTGATATTTTGACGAAGATAATTAAATTGGCCAATTAGATGTTTGTGTACAAAAAAATGTAAGTGAAATGTAAATGTCGGCGGATATTTAAAATGTTGGAAAATTGGTGGCAATAATCAAATTGTGTGGCAAAAACAACTTGATAAGATATTAAAATAAAATTATTAAAGTTTTTTTTTTTAATGGAGAGAAAAGCAAAATATGTAATTAATTTGTAATTAAAAATAAGTCAATAAACTTGGCCTTTAATTACGGAATGGGAAAGTTATTCATTATGAGAATTAATTTGGAAATATAAGGGCAGCCCAGAAAAAATTACTTTTTTCAATAATCTGAAGTCGTTCCCAGCTTTGCGATTTGAAAGTTTAAAAAATCAAAAATGAAAGTGTGTGGATGGGGCTAATGGGTAGACCTTCATCCCGATGTTTTGGCAGATTAACTTAGAATGCATTTTCCTTAAATTTTTTTCAAAAACAAAAAAGTTAGAATGATGTACTCGATTATGCTTATTTTTAATCTTAATCTATAATCTGGCCAAATTTTATTGAATTAAGAAGTGACATTGAAAAATTCTTAACACATGTTTTTGATAAGAAGTTGAACATACGTAAGATTTTTTAAAAAAGTTATCTTTGTAAATCATGTCAGTTATTTTGTTAACTGTTAATCAAATTGGTGACCAGAAAAAAGTATGTACTTGAATAAAACCCAACATGGTCCTGACCATGCGTTCAAGGGTCTTTCGTCAAACTGTTTCCAATGCTATCAAACTTTAATAGGAGAACTCTACCGTTCAGGTAGATTGAATGGTTCACATGATGTTTTTAAAGCCAAAAAGAGAAAGCACTTTCAAAAGAGCTCCCAGCTTAGAGCTTAAACGCTTCAGTATGAAAAGTTAAAGCTAATGAAGGTTCAAAAACATACAAGGGTTAAAAAGTTCCTGACAGGAGTGCTGCTAAAAATAGATAATGAAAATTGAGGTCAAGTTTTCTAAAAAAATATTCTTGCTGTATAATGTACCGGCAGATTTTTTGCAACTTCTTGGCCGTTCCTATTTTGCTAAAACAAAAATAATTTTAAAGAAGTTTGTTTTCATTTCATAGTTTTTATACGATTTTCAACTCTTTTAAATAGCTTAGTTCGGCAACCATATAATCACATTGAAAATAATATCCAAACCTTTTTGAGGGAACGAAATTTCACAGTTCAGTTCAAGAAGTCTTGTTTTACTTCAGTCTTTAAAATGAATTATCAAATTGAAATCTGGCAATAATGATGGCACGCAAAATGAAGTTGCTGTCAATCACTCGTTACAACAATTTTGGTAGAATCAGGAAATCAAATATTTAAGCGAGAGTTTTAAAATTTGGTTCCAATAGCTTTCCCAAAGAACAGTTTTACTGGGTTAAATGTAGGATAGATAGAATCATGGGTGAAGTTGCTCCCGTACAAAACAAATATCTTTAATAAACTTCATTTTACCCAAAAATTGCTTTAAATATCGCAGAACAAAAAAAAAAACAGAACTTCTAAATCAAAATGTATTTTAGACATCACGATTTTAATTAACAACCCTGTCAACATTGACATTGTTCTGGTGAAGGTAAGAAGAAGAAAAAACTCTATTTCAATAATAGACGAAAAAAAGTAATTTTAATTTAAATACCAGTATAAAAGAATTCTTATGGGGGTTTTTTCATCAGACTAAAGCAAAAAAAATCTAGCTAAATTTGTCTTTGATGTTGTATGGAATTTTTAACTTTAATTTGTTGTATATTTTTTTTCAATCCTCAATTCGTTTAAGAAAATTTTTAGTTGTGAGAAAATCGTGATTTGAAATTTCAATTTTACAAGAAAATATAAGATCTGTTTTTAGTTATTGTTGTTGTAACAATTAAATTTAACATTTAAGAAATTGAATTGAGTGTTTTTTTTCTATTTTATAAACGACAAATAAAAAATTTCAATGCTGTTAACTACAAACAACAAGTTTGTTGTTTAAGTCTTTTGTTTTGCTTTGCTTGTTTTTTACATTTTTTTCTTTAATTTTCTTTAGAAAAATATTTTTTTTATTTATTTCTAAAGAAATAAAAGACGAAAAGAGGGAAGGGAATATAAAATCTGTTTATGTTGACATCTTTATTCATGTTAAACACGTAGACAAATTTTCTTTTGTTTAAAATATTAAATGAGAAATACCGCTTCCGTTTATTGTTTCGTTATATCTCTTTATTATTATGTCTTGAGTTGAAAAAGGAACAAATTAATTTAGATTTTTTGTTTTGAATTTTGTAGACACCTTGACCTTTTTTGATTTTATTTTGTGTTAATATGATGACCTTTAAGAGGATTAGTTCCTGTTGCTTTGTATTTTTTTAAATGGATTTAAATATTCTGATCGTAAAAAACGTTGTCGTTCCTGTATTTTAATTAACTTTTTTACGGTTATTGTTTAACCCACGCACCATAGTGTGTCTTGTCTTGATCATAAACTAGTAAAAGAAGATAATAATTTTTGGGTTCAAATTTTTGAGAAAAGGAACCTAAACTTCTGGTGATCTAAAAACGTCATTTTAGTTTATTCTACAGAAATTCACTTTCAAAAAATATCCCATTCTTTATTAATTTTTCCCTTTTGCCTTACTTTCAATCATTTTGAATGTCGTTTGTCTTTTAAGTTTAAGTTATTTCCTGTTTGATTTATGACACATAAGTCAATTGGATTTAATTGCGATTTTTTTTCTAAAAATCTATATGTGGGATTTATTTTTAAGATGAAAGCAAAATTAATAAATTTTAAAGTGAATTATTGTTATTTTCTGGAATTTTTAATGTTTTTAATTTATAAAAAATTTTATATTTCACAATAACAACAATTATAAGCAATTATTTATAATTATATAGAATGATTCTAGCGAAACAAAAACATGACATTGGTTTTAGTGAAATTAATTTGTAAACCAAATGTTCTTTTTTTATTAATTCAAAATATTTGAAAGTGTTTATTTTTATAAATATTTATTAAGGGAGATATTGGCATTTTGATTGACATAACAGAAATTATTCTAAATATAAAACAATTAATAATGCTTTATTTAGCAATGCCCAATCTTCAATACTCTCTACCATAAATCCGTGTAAGTAAATGCGTTATGTTTCGTACATACACACTCACGAATACAGTCACAAACGTATATAATATATAACCGCTTTTCTTAAATACAACACAGAAACACTTAATGAGTCATAAAATTAGTTATATTTTTGGCTGTAACTTTTTTTCTACTGACTCGATTTTGACCCATTTTTAGAATGATAAAGTATATATAATTAATATTATGCCCAAATCTAGTTCTAATTTGTCGATTACTAATTGACAGGTTTAACAAAATTCTTCGTTGGTACTTAGAGGTTTCATTAGATATCTGTCTATATCTTTTGATATACAGAACCGATTTTGCTGACTTAAAATAGGAAACTTTTCAGGATAATGGCAAATACTCAGGATAAATTTCATTGAGTTCTGTCAGTTATTGTCGATGTGAGCGTGCCACAGACAGAGGGACGGTAAGATGAATAGACAGACGAACAGAAAGTCGTACATACAGACTACAGACAGACGGACATAGCTAAATTGACTTAGGTTTTGATTTGGTTCAACAATATATATATATATATATATATATATATATATATATATATATATATATATATATATATATATATATATATATATATATATATATATATATATATATAAACATTCATTATAAACATTCATTATGGAGTTATACACATATATACATTATGGGCTCCGAAATGATGAAAATGAAATGACTCCTTCTTAGCGTTGCATACAGAATGACAAAGTTAATATACCCCCTTTGCCACTTTTGGTGATGTAGGGTATAAAAAAGTAATTTTCAATTAAATTTTTAATGCTGGTTAATTGTGATAAAGAGCAATTTAATAAATATATAACTAATATTATCTTTAGAACAAGTCCGTTTATGTCTCATACAATGTCATTTAGAATTTGATCCAAGACATTTTAATACATGTTACATATACATATGAGACCATGTTAGAGTTACATGAACCTAGAAATATTATTTACAAATCTCAATGACATTTTTCTAAGTATTTGTTATTGTCTTAAGAAGTTTCCTATTTAAAGTTGGTTCAGCAATATAATTAAGGACCGACATCTGAGACTACATTGTATTACTTATTAAATATTTATGAAATTTGGCAGACTGAAAAGTGTAATTATAATTTTTTTGGATTGGATATCCATAGCAAATGATACGTTTAATATCGCATATGTCTAAGCTAAGACAGACAATTAAACAAATTATGTAAGTCTTAACAACTTCCTTATTGACCAGATTCTATGAAAAAATGTGAGGGTTATAGGAAGGAAAGTTACCGGTAAAATTACTGGACTTTTTATTAAAAAAATATTTTTTCTTTCAAACATTAAATTTTTCACTCAAACTAAATTCCACTTTTTACCAAAAATTCAATTATTTACTCAAAATTCAATTTATCACCAAAAATTAAATTTTTCATCAAAAGATTTTTTATCAAAATTTAAAATTTTCGCAAAAAAAAAAATAATAATAATAATTTTCTATCCCAAATATAATTTTTCATCAAAAATTAATTTTTTAACTAAAACTATAAATTTTTGCTAAAAATTCAAATTTCTGCTAAAATTCAAACTTTCACCAAAAATTCAATTTTTCTCCAAAAACTTAATTATTGAACAAGATTTATTCAACAAGATTTAAGCACCCTAAAATGATTTTCGCAAATGGTTATTAAGTAGGTCGATCATACAAAAATTCAGACTACTACAAGATTTCATATTTGCATTTAATTTTTTTAAGTGAATTTTTTAAAATTTTCATTAAAATAATTTATCAAAATTTCGATTTAATCGAAATTTAAGTTAAATTCTGGTTCAAAGGACCTTTAACAACTGAAATTGTTATTTTCATGTGGAAAATAGAAACTTTACACTTATGATATATTTGCAAAACTTAATAATTGAAAATTAAGTTCATTTTAACTCACTCTGTTTTTATTATATACATTTCATCTAGAATAAGACTTTCTAGATATTTACACCTCTGGCTACATATCACCCACCTTTTCTCGAAAGAAATTCACATTAAATAATCATAAATTTTAATAACATGAAATATATGTCATATTTAATATTTAACCTGTCATTCTAAACAATTTTACTCACACAAGTTAAAAAAGTAACTCATGCAAATCTATATCCCACAAATCCATTTTTTTTTGTGGTTCCAATCTAGGTCACTAAACTCATGTTATTCTTTTCTTCATCTATTTCGTCTTTGTATTTCTTATAAATTATTTCAATTATCATTAAGTCTAAACATTTTTTCTGAATGAGGAAAACTCATTCATGTGCAAGTTATTTGGATCTCATTTCCTGTTTTCTTGATCTCCCCAAAAGTCGCAAAAGAGTTCTTTATGTTATACGTATACAGATGATCTGTTAGCATGGGTGGCTTTCTTAGATCATTCATTCAACTTCTTTTTTGCAATGAGTTCAAGTGTTTAAATGTAAAAATGCACTTTATGCTCTCGTTGAATTCGATTTTGTTATAATAAATAAGAAATGTGTAAGTGTGTGAGTGTTTCTGAGTTAACTTTTTATGGCATAAATTGGAAAATAAGTGTTTTTTTAGTTTTTCTAAACATGGTGTGTGTCCTGCGGTAAAATAAAACAAAATTGAGGAAAAAGTAATAAAAATGTTATGGGAAATAAAAGTTATACTATTTTATAAAAGTACAATATATGTGGTCTTTCGATCCGGATATATTTAATGTATCACAAAAACGTGATAGAGACTATGCATAGTTGAAACAAGAAACCTTTGACTTATGGTCCAAATAGTCTAATTTGAAGCATAATTTAAGTGTATCACATTTCACAACTTCTAGGTCCTTCCGACCAGATTCTTAAACATTGATAAGTAAATAAATAACACAAGAACTGTTGTGACACAGGGCATAGTCAATTTTCTTAAAAGAAATAGCAATTACTTAAAAAATTACTATTACCATGTGGCGAGTGTAGGTTGGTTTGACAGATTTTGTCATCATGATCATTATTAAAATATAATCATGATTATTACCATATAATTGTAATGATCCCAAAGCAATACAAAAACTTTTAAACACAAAAGTTCAAATCCAAATAAATATTAAATTGAATCTAAAAAATATTCATATTCATTCCTGATAACCTGAAATAATCTAACTACAATAATTTCAGTTCTTAAAGAAAACTCATTCATATGTAAAGTACGGTTGTTTTATCAAAAAAAGTGTGCTGTTACATTTCATCTTTACATGAATTTGCTATGAAACCTAACACCTTCTTTAACATCTATTTAATTTAATATTTGCTTAACTGTTTCACACTTTATATTAACGATCATCATTATTATCAACCATAATGATGATTATCATGATCATCATTTAACGATAATCACATCAGCTGTCTTAAGGGAATGAAAGGGAGAGCAATATCTATCGTTCAATTGAATGTGCGCATTAGTGGGAAATTGGTGTAAAACGTTTAACTAAATATAATTTTGTAACCGCTAAATAAATAGAATTTTAGAAATGTGTGACATTTTATGAACCATAAACCAAATACAAGCAACGAGAACAAAAAGGGCGCAAATTTTAAGTTCAAATTTATACAAAAAATTAGTAACGGGTGGATAGAAATGAAAAATAAAAAATAGAGTGAAGTTATTGTTTATGGATTCACAAACTATAACTGCGTGTGTTCAAAGTGAAATTTATGATTATTCATGAATTTCAATTCACGAGTCGTGTAAAAGAGTTTTTTTTTTTTTTTGTAAATAAGCAAAAATAATAACAAAAATTCATACGTGCTAGTTTGTGAGGAATTTAAAACTAAAGGGTTATTTAAAATGTTGGTGCGATATTCGAGTAGAAAACGGAAGTAAATTTGAGATGATAATTTTAGGTGTGTAAAATGAAGAGATTAGATATATTCCAGTTATTTCTTGTTAAGTTTCAGGTTTCGGGTTTATTTGTAGTTCAGTTTTACTTCAGTTCTAATTCAGTTCTAGTTCAATTCTAGTTCAGTTCTAGTTCAATTTTAGTTCAGTTCTAGTTCAATTCTAGTTCAGTTCTAGTTCAATTCTAGTTCAGTTCTAGTTCAGTTCTAATTCAGTTCTAGTTCAATTCTAGTTCAGTTCTAGTTCAATTCTAGTTCAGTTCTAATTCAGTTCTAGTTCAATTCTAGTTCAATTCTAGTTCAGTTCTAGTTCAGTCCTAATTCAGTTCTAGTTCAGTTCTGGTTCAATTCTAGTTCAGTTCTAATTCTGTTCTAGTTCAATTCTAGTTCAGTTCTAGTTCAATTCTAGTTCAGTTCTAATTCAGTTCTAGTTCAATTCTAGTTCAATTCTAGTTCAGTTCTAGTTCAGTCCTAATTCAGTTCTAGTTCAGTTCTAGTTCAATTTTAGTTCAGTTCTAATTCAGTTCTAGTTCAATTCTAGTTCAGTTCTATTTCAATTTTAGTTCAGTTCTAATTCAGTTCTAGTTCAATTCTAGTTCAGTCCTAGTTCAATTTTAGTTCAGTTCTAATTCAGTTCTAGTTCAATTCTAGTTCTGTTCTAATTCAGTTCTAGTTCAGCTCTAATTCAGATTCTAGTTCAGATTCAAATCCAGATTTTAGTCCAAATTGTTGTTAAAATTGTAGTTCATTTCAGTTTTAGTTCAGATTCTAGCTCGGATTCTAGTTTAGATTCTAGATCAGATCATAACTTAAATAGTATTTCATATTTTTGAGATGTTCAAATTGTGCTTCAGATTTTAGTTCAGTTTCTAATTCAGATTCTAGCTGTGACTCTAGTTCAAAATTTAGTTCTACATTTTATTTCAGATTCTTGTTTAATTCTGCTTTATTTTTTAGTTTATATTTTAGTTCAGATTCCAGTCCAGTTTCTGTTCTATTTCTGATTCTGGTTCTCCTATGAACCTGATTATTCATTATTCCATACAGGAAATCAAATTAACAAAGATAACAAATTCAAAAAATATATCTTTAGTTATATGAGTAGAATGTCGTGGCTGTGCGGTTTGTTCGCATTATTCTTATATATATATTTCGATATTGTTACAAAATTCTATTCACAATAACATTTCCTCTAAGGCTGTTCATTCTATTTGTCACGATATTTATTGTTACTTTGTCAATATTTTTATTAAGAATATTTTTATTAGAAAGAAAAAATTCCATTGACTACATAATGTCTTACGTTATTACGAAATAATGCCACAAGCTGATTTCTTGACAAGAAAATAATAAAAAGTTACAAAAGAAAACTAATTTCAAAAACAAAACAAACAATTATTAGAACTAAGAAAAAGAAAAGAACTGCAAAATACTCTAATAATAATTCTTAAAGTCTTGATATATGTTTTTCTTTTAGAACAACATTTTTTTGTGGCTTCCGGCTAATGTGCATCTATCATTGTCAAATAAATATATCATAACTTTGTATATGATTCGTTATATATCTTGAGCTTTTCAATAAGCAACATGTCATAAGCATGCAACATAATTTATGTTTTTAGAAAATTGAAAAACGTAACAATTCACTATCAGAAACTTGCACACACAGGCGATGACCATCACTACAGTCATCAGTGTAATCATGGTGATCATCAGTGAAAGAAACCTAGAATATTCAGATATATTCTATATTTTTTCTTCTTCTTATTCTATGGCGTGCAATTTTATTATTGCGAAATATTTATAAAACGTGAACTGGACAAACCTTTAGAAAAAAGAGCATTACAGTCAAGTAATAAGTAATACAAAGTTTTGAATGTTTTAAATTTGCATGTTTGCAAACAATAATTCATTTAAAGAATCGGACTCTAAATGAAGAAAAAAAAACAAACTATGAGGGGAAAAAAACGATATTGAGATTGTATTTCACAATCAATGTTTGAGATGTTAAACACAAGCAACTAAAGATTTTGAATTGATTGAAATCGAAATAAAAAGAAAAATTGCACAATTTTTTTACCTTAAAATAAGAATTTTCTCCAATATTGCACTATGGGATGGAACAAAATAATGGGGAATTAAGGCAAAACTTCTAAATGTTATAAAAACACTGAATAAATTTACTTTAATAATTTCCAAACATTTTCAATTCAGCCCTATTTTGCACTACATATATCTACTTGCTCTAAAGAGTGAGATCGAAAAATTCCTAACATACATTTTCCATTAAAAATTTAATCCAAGTGTTATTACTTTTTTAGATTAAGTTACCTTTGTAAAACATATGAGTTCTTATGTCTGTTTTCAAACTGTTTTCAATGTTATTAAACAGTACCGGGAACTAGAGATGAACGATATCGTGATTTTTTAATAATGTTGTACCAAACATTATTTAAATCACTGTTCTTTAAAACAGTGACAGTGATCGCACTAATTCAAAAGAATATTTATTTATCTTTTTAATTATTTTATTAATAAAAGACGACAGAGGATATTGTTTTCTTTGATTATGGGAGTCTCTATTAGAGTTCACATTGTGATCTGTAGGACACTGGTAATTATCATTTTAGATGAATCGCAGCACCACTTTTAAGTAATTTTGCTGGATCAAAATAAAAAGAAATACATTTGAGTATGCAATTAAAGAGAAAAGAACGACATTTTCAATAACTGTAACTTCATAATTCAAGACGCTGTAGTTATCAGTGAGTAACCAATCACCGGGAACACTCGTCCGATAATATAAAACCTTGTTCAGGTAGAAGAGATGGTCCATATGATGTCTATACCAAGAAATAGAAATAGCTCCTAAACATCCGGTGGGAAAATAACCCGGTTAGCTCAGTGCTCGGAGTAGTTGGTACGAAAATTTAAAGCTTAAAAAAATCAAAGCTCAAAAAATTTTTATCAGCAACGCTGATAAAAATTTAGAGGCCATGAGCAGAGCGGGGAAATGAAGTAAAGTTTTCTAAAAAGAATATTTTAGCTCCATTAGGGATGACGAAACGAATAGTTTGGCATATTTTTCACAAAATTCCTTTTCAAAATTTTATGTAGCTGATGCTCAAGAAAAAATTTAGGATCCAAAATAAAACAAAATTTCCCAAAAAATCTTGGTATAACAAGAAACATACACTTGCGGCAAATTAAGCAAATTATTTGTTATAAGAGACTCTATCAAGGAATGTTTACAAAAAAGCCTGGCGCCATTTGTAACTCCTCATAATGTGACAATAATAGATGAGCACAAATAGGAGTCCAAAAGTATGGTAGATCTTAAAAAAGGATAAACTAACTGTTCGAACAAAGAGATAGAAAGCAATATAAAAACGTTAATGGAAGGGTTTCCGAAAAGGATTCTAAATTTCATCACTAGTGATTAACACTAGTGATGGATTCAAATCAAATAAAAAAGATTTCAAAATGTATGTTAAGAATTTTTTGATCTTACATCTTAGTTTGTTTATATTATAAGAAAAATATTATAGTGAACGGATTTAAAGACCGCCAACTAAGCAACACTCCTCAACTTTTTTGTAAAGCAATTAACATTAAGTTTTGGTTTTAAATCTTGTATGGAATTTCATTAATTTTAATTAATTGAAATTTGTTTATTAATAAAACTAAAACTAGAGAGTAAAGACTTAAACTGGTGATAAATAAAATCCGTTCAAAACTTGTTGTTGTGAAAAAATAATAATAAATAAACTGAGATAAATGAAATATTTATCATTTTATAAGATACAAACAAGAAAAAAATATAATGCAATTTCTTCTTTGGTATCTTCGGTGTTTTGATAAAAATCAATTTCACTCTTTATTTTATATTTCATTTCGTCTTTTTTGCTGTTTACAATTGTTGGATGATCTTTTTTTTTCAGCTTCTTGTATTTTTTGTATAAATTTTTTTTCTGTAATGTAGTTTAATCAAATTGCGTGTGTGTTCTGTTTGACGTAGATGGCAATCTTTAACAATGATTGCAATAAAGAAAGTTTCTGGTATGAAATTTTTTTCTCATCATCATTTTTTTGTTATAATTTTTCATTAACAGTGAAGATCTGTTGGGGGGAAACAGAAGTTTAAATGTTGCTATTAGCTGAACAGTTGCTAGACTTAATGTATATTTAAATTGAACATATTATCTTTAGTGACAAAAATTTATATTGTCCCAAAAGTGCCATGGAACATAACATCAACATAAGATTTTTATCCTTCGGCGAACCAAAATATACGTTACAATATTAACGTCAAGTGTTTGTCCTTGTATTTTTATGCTAAATTAAAGTCACTGATTTCAGTTTCGATTTGTGACACCAGTAGTGGGTTTTGGTCTTTCAAAGGAAATTTCAGAGTAGATCAAGACTTTCAGAGTCTTTTTATTCAAAATATTTTCTTTTATATCTTCTTTATCAAGAAATAATGATGATATTGTTTATGAAGTAGCTTTAGGCCTTTTACTAAAACAGTTGACGCCATTTTCGCCACTTTATTTAAATCGTTTGGATTAGTTTTCCAGTTCTTTCCAAGAGGGTGTTATTGCTGTGAAACAATGGCTTATGGACATTAGCATCTTTTATAGTCTCACGTGGCAGAAATTAGAAATTTTCAAATTCAGTTTTCCAAGCTGATTTTAAATAGGTTTCTCCAAGCCATTTTTATTCTCCCAAGTCAAATGAATCAACTGACATTAAATATTATTTAGTGTCCTTAATCTCAAATAAATTTTAGTACATCAAGTTATAATCAGGAGAAATTGTCATTATTCATATCTCGTTTCATAACCAGTCTATTTGTGCTGTTTGGAAACAATATTATGATATTAAAATAATTGATTATTTTAGTATCATTATATTGTTTAGTATCATTATATTCGGCTAAGCTGGTCCAGAATATTTAGTACTAACATTTTTTTTTGGGTTTTGGTCCTTCCGCCAAACTATACAACGAAAGCGTACCATTAGCTGAGAGCATTCAACCAAATTGAAAGTATTTCATCCCTTCTTATTCAGTTTTGCAAAAATATAGTTTCCTTTCAAAAAACTCGAATTGATTCCTTTATATAACTGCAAATACAATTGCATGATCATCTTTAAAATCTTTGTACTCATGCATTGTTGTCTCACAAACCAATTAAAAGCATAAAATAAGCAAAAAAAAAAACTAAAACTCATTTCTTTCTGTCGCTTTTGTAGTTAAAGAAAGTACAATTGATATCGCACAACATTTCAATTGACGATAGTTATCATTTAGCGTTTTTTCTTCATTGTAACAAAAATAAAAGATAATACATCTTCTTCAAAGTCACTTTTAAATGAAACGCACTTTTTTCTTATATATTTTGTAACCTTTTTTAGTTTTTTTGCGCAATTTATTGCACAAAAAAATGCCTTCATTTTATTTTACTGTTTTTTTTTTTTGGAATTTAGTGTGTCATTTGTTAAATCTGTTTTAAAATTTTATCTCTAATACCGTTAAGTAAATCATTACAAAATTGTCTTTTGTTTCCTTAAATATTTTACAAAATGTGTTTTTTTTAAGTTTTCTTACACGATGACTTTAATTTTGTGCTTTTTTCGAATTTTCTCACACAAATTGTTACGTTTGTTTTAATTACAACACACATGTGTGAATATTCGCACCAAATAAGATTTTTATTTTTGTTTTTGTAGTGTTTTGTGTTGTAGTTTATAATTAACATTGTTGTTGATTTGTCAAAAAATATTGGTTTCATGCTTTTTGTTTTTGTTAAACATTATGTAACTTTATAAATATGAATTATTTTTGTGTCTACCAATTTTGGTAAAGAAGTTTAATGAACTCGGAGATTGATTAAAGATCTAAATCGCCAAATTCAATTTATATCAATTGATATATTTATGTAAGTCTAGCAGTATCCTCAAAAAAGATCGCGATCTTGCCTGTACGGAGCATAAGACTACAAATATTAAATTTTAGATGAGAATGAAATTGTGAACTATTCCGAATATGATGATAAATATGCAACTTTGAAAACAGTTGCATCTTCTTTTGAAAAAATTAACACTTATGATATTATAATGTTTCCAACTCAGAAGCTTAACTAAATTCATTTTCTTTAAATTCAATTTCTCTAAATCACATTTATTTATTTAATTGTTATTATATTTCAGTGTCAAAGACGTAATATAATATAATTCGGACTACAAAGTGTTTAAAGGCTTAACGATTTCCATTAAAAAGGCCACAAATACAGTCTTTTCTGGAGATAACCACACTAATTAGGTTATGGTCCTTCGAACTGGATAACTACGAAGAAAAGTTATCAGACTTATACTGAATATCATTTAAGTCTTGGTATTATATCACAGTAATATTTTTTATTATAAAATTCAGAGTATAAAGAGCCATAAAGCTTAAAGATTTCTATTAAAGAAACCACAAATACTATGGTTCATAAGTGGTGAAGTGAAGAGACAAGTATCAGATAAAAATGAGGGAAATGGGAGCATTATACAACAGTGATTTTTCTCAGATGCTAAAAAAGCTTACATTAGCTGTTTTTTAGCAACGTATTACTTTTAAAAGGCGTTTCGAATGTTGGAAAAATAATTTTTTTCTATAGTATGAAAACTTATGACAAATGTTAACTGGCCAAATCATACTGAATCTAAATATTCATGACACCTAGGAAATGCTCGTTATTTTAAAGATTCAGAAAGACGTTTTATGTTTAGAGCTTGCCATATGCATTTGATCGATGCAGATTTTATCGTTTGACAAAGCTAAGCAATAGATTAAAACAAGACACAAAGCAATTCTGTTTCGTTATGTATCGTAAAACCGGTAAAAAACGCTTTTTTATACAGTGTTCTAAAAGGAAGTTTTGGGTTTATTCATTCTTTCCTCAAAAACGTAAAAATCCTTTGTGCATGGCATCGATAAGTTTGCAGATGAAGGCCGAAAATGTAGTGGGTAATTATGGAGAAAACTTGAGTAATTCATCCACTAATAACAGCATTATATAATTTATTTTAAATGTTTTATTTAAATGGCATTTAATTGAAATGCAAGGAATTGTAATAGTATTTGAAAAAAAGTTCTTAGCCTGAATAGGCGACATAAATTGTTAGATTGAATATTCTGTAGAATTAAAGGCATTTAACCATGATAACTGACTACTTTCTTTTAGTCTTGAGATGACCGTATAAACGAAGTTTAAAAATCTACGCTCTGCTAACATATTTGGCACAAAAAAACAAAAACAAATTTTTTCAGTCTTGTAGAACATCTGTATCCATAAAGTTCATTGATTCTGTAACTAAACACATCTCAAATGAGATTTATTAGGTCAACAGAATATTCCAATCAAATTTGAAAACATCCAATTTTCCATGATTTACAAGATAATTATTTCAGTAAAAAACATTTAGCTTTTCTCTATTTTTAACGATGTTTAACAAATTATTTTAGTTCTTTCGTTTAGCACACATTTTTTTGTATTTATAGTTTTGCATTTACAATAATTGTACTACTGGTCATAATATATTTAGAGGCAGAATTAGGTTTTCAGTTCAAATTCTTTGTTACCAAAATAAAATTCAAAATATACAGATTTCTTAGTAATCTTGTCCAAGAAATAAAATTGACTTGCTAATACATGATTGCTACTTTGTTACCGATTTGCTAAGAAAAAACCTAAACAAAATTGTATCTTTTTTGAAAATAAAACAAAAAAACACAATCATCATGGACTGAATACAGCAAAACAACAAAACATAAGAGGCAAATTCATATGTATACGTTCATTCTTTATCTAAAAAATAGTATCTTTTGTGCATAATCAATGAATTTTTATGCATTACAAATGTTCCTGTTCCTATATACAACATGATATTTGGATATTTTCTTTTCTTATGGATTTTCGGATTTATCATGTTGATTTTTATATGCATATATATTTTTATTTTGGAAGTAAAACACCTTCTAGAAAATCCTAAAAAAAAACTATTTTTATTTTTTTTAAATTGTATGGCTTTCGCGGTTATTTGAATGCTGCTGCTGTAGTTTTTGAATATATTTGGCTGTAACTAACTAACTAACATCCCCGTTAGAATAACGATTTTTGATATTCACACTATCAAATTTAACACTTTAAAGATTTCTTTTGTTGTTGTAGTTATTGTGACTGTTGCTACCGATGTTATGGTCTAATAGTATTCTGGGCAATATATCGTTGATCTAGTGTATTTCAGTTGCATTTCTGAAATGATGCAGAACCAAAAGAAAGCAAAAACTTAAAAAAAAACGTGAGCAATAAAAAATTATCACATTGAAAACCTCAACAAAAATAAAAATGTTAGAAAAAAATAACGTTTAAATTAAGGAGTTTTGCTTAAAAATTTAATATTATAGTAGTTATTTGAAGGTGAACAATGATATTTTATGTTACCACTATAATGTAAAAAGTTTTAGAAGGAAAAAAAGAAGATTGGAGTATGAATTCTATTAACCTAGATTCTATAAAATCAAATAAAAGTGTTAAGATAAATCTTGCTATATAATTTAATTTTTTTGTAATTAGGAAAGTATGATAATAAATGGGAAGAGCTCTTTGATTCTGTTAAGTATTTTTTACAAAAAAAATTATTTTATTATGGCTTAGCAGACTATATTTGTCGTAATCATAATCTCAGATTTTAACATTCATAATACAACTCTGTACATTATAACTTTTTAGACTTTGGCGATTTGGCTCAATGACAACATAGTAATGCTCCTTCGAACTTCTTTTAATATATTTTAGGTGCTGGGATTTCGTTTAACTTTGATATGAAGAAATGAAAGAAATTATAATCCTTCGAACCAGGCCTAAGCTGCTATAACCGTAATCCGAATTTTTTTAACACTCATAATATACTTTAGACTTTAAAGAGCTGGTTAAGATACAAAAAATAATGGTCTTTCGAACCAAACAACTGATTGCCTAACATATTCTACAATTTTTTTTTGTAGATAAAATAATGCAAATCATATTCATTTTAGTTAGCATTAAATTTAAAAAACTCATCAATTACTCTTAGAAGAGTTAAGAAAAAAGTACCACTAGTTGTGGTCCTTCAAACCAGACAACATAACCTAAGTCGGTGCTCAATGTCTATCAGAATTTCTAATATTTTGACTTGATATCGTGATCAGTTTTGCTTCAAAGTCAATTAACAATTAAATTACAAATTATATAACTAGTTCTCTAAATAATTTTAGTTACTCCATAATTCCATACTTTGGAAATATATTTTAGAAATCATTTTAAATACGAGAATGCGGAGTATCAAGATATTCGATTCTGTTTAGAGGATAATTTAACTCTTTGTGTCGTATCATATCCCCAGTTTCATAATATTACTTTTTTAATTTTGACTTTATCATACATTTTGACGATTTTGTATTGGTCCAGTTACAGTGATGGCCCTTTGAACGTTATAACAGCTTATTATAAATTTATTCTTATTTGATGTAATGTTTGCTGTGGATCAGAGATGACAATTTAAAGCAGGCGTAACATTGTAAGTGTACTAAATTTTCTTTTTTTTGTGGAATTAATAATAAAGATTGTACTACATTTCGATTGCATTTCAAGTCAGAAACTTATTAAGTACTATTGAATTACGAGAATTACGAAAAAACTAACACTTTTTCTTTCAAAACAGATATACGCTACAGATCATACCTCCGTTATGATAAAGTGTTTTCAACCGTTTTTTAAGCATTTATAAATCTGATATTTTAATCCGCTTTGTTTCATAATTAAACAAATTATGGTCCTTCGGATCAGATAACCGATTTTATTACTCATTCTAAAAAGTCAAGTTATTTCTTAAACTCATACTCCTTTCAGATGGTAGTTTAGTTCCGAAAATATTGGCCATAATTATAATCTGCTATGAATATGAACTATTTGTTAATGGTCCTTCGTGACAGATATTTTTTAAAGATTCTGTTTAATTAGCTAAACAATGTAAATTAAACTGATGATTTTCAATATTTTGTTGTTTGGTTCAGACACATTTAAACCCTTCGAACCACTTATTCTAAGTAATGAAATAACTCTAAAATGATCAAATTAGTATGCTCCAATCAAGCTTCGAATTAACGTCAAGAAAAGTTATGTTGATTGGAATTTTATAGAGTTGTCAGCTTTATGAGATCTATAATCATATTAATTAAATATTTAAATTCTCATCTGATCTTTTAAAAACAACTTTAATTTTTAAATTATAACTTAATCAGTAAAAATGTTAAAAATATTCCATTAATTCATAAAATATAATTTAATTAAGTTTCTTCTACCTTAAAAACCAAATAAATCATAAATCACAATGAATTGAAATAATTTCATTATCGCAAAATCAAATCGCCCACCACACACATGCTTACACAAAACAGTTTATAATCTCAATAATATTGACAAATATCTGAACAATAATTCGTGTTAATAACAAAAATGTCAAGAGTAATAATTCTCATAATAATTTTATTTATTACCATAATGTTAATAATTTTGTCTTTTCATTGATTTTGGTGTATTTTATTTCTCCTTTTTTTTGGCGAGAAAAATTTATTAACTGTAAAATGTCATTTATTGACTGCTTTTACTAGAGACACTAATAAAAGTCATGTATGGTTAACACAGAAAAACAATTTTATGAACGAAAATCGCATAAAAATCGTATTAAAACTAAAGTCTTTTTCTTCTTCGTTTTTTTTTTTTGTGTAAAAGTATTTATTTAGTTACAGATTTTCACTCTATCTCCCACCAAAAAAACCAAAACCAATAACTAAATTGGAGGAAAAAAATGTTAAAAAATATGGCATAAACAAAATGACACATGTTAAGCAAGTACTAAGGTACAGTGGGGGAAAATAGTTAAGCCACATTATTTAAATAACAAACATTTTAAATAGTAATAAAAATAAATTGAAATATAAAATTGGTTTTCTTCGAAAATTATAGTAATTATGTGATTGATTATATGGATGAAATAGTTCCTTTCCTGGACATATTGAACAGCATTCCTTCCAGACATATAATGACACACTCCACTGTTATGTTTGTGCAAAATTTTCAGCTAGAAGATCTCATGTTATAGATTAATCTCCGATATTCTATTCCATCCCACTGTGTATTGTAGAAGAAAAGGACTTTTTTTTTGAAATTTTATTACAAACATCAATTTTGTTTTTTTTTTCATCTTCTACTTTAACGTTTGGGCTTAACAATGAACATAATTTATTCTTCTGACTAAAATTAACGATCCAAGCAACAGTCATGTAGCTCACACAGCCATACACTAACATCATAACAATTGAAGATGTTCCAAATGTTTCAATGCGCTTGCGCGATGATCACACTCACACCATTAACAATCAAAGACAATAATAACAATTCAAAACAAGCAGAATATCGAATACAAGAATTTCACTTTTCTTTTCAATTTTAAAAATGGCCCAAAAGGAGAAAAAAAATAATAAAAAGAATTATGAGCGACATGTTGAGAAAACACCCAATAACACAATGACCCAATGCACTTGCTAAGGTTAAGGTATCACAGACAATAACAGCAAACAACCAACATCATCTGTAAAATCAAATGCCATAATAAAGTTTTGAATATAATTCCAATAACAAAACAAAGTTAAATAAAGCTGATAATACAAAGAAGAAGTGGTGAAGATGCTAAAGCAGCTCCTTACTTTTCTTTAATATTTGGATTTGCTATCTTTAGAGGAACTTGAATAAAAATTATAAAGACACGCATAACGTATAAATGCGGCTCAAATAAAATGGAAAAAGTGTGAGGAGAAGTTTAAGAAAAATACGATTTAAATCTTTTTGATCGTTATGCTGAGATAATTCAATAAATGTAAATATTTGCCTGCATAACTTAAGGGTATGAATTCAAGTTTTTTCCTCTTCCTTTTTTTAATTTAATTTATAAATATTTTAGCATTTTATTTTCATTTATTTAAAGTAAATGAATGGAAAAAGTGAACAAATATTAAAAATATATATAAAAATGTACATATATTGACAGAGAAATCGAAATTCAAAGTAAAGGGGCGCGGAATAGAAATTTTAAAAAAAGGATTTAATTTGTGTTACATATTTTTTTAATAGATCTCCTAATTTTGAACTAGTTAAAGTTGTGTTATATAAGGGATTAATCAAATTTTCTTCAACATGTCATAGGAGATAATATGACAATCTTGGACAATTGTTCTTTTTACAACATGTCACATATTATGCGAATTCTTTTAGGTGCGTTTCAGGCAGTTTTATTTTATACAAATGACAACAAGTTTCTCCAAAATACTATTTCAAAGGTTTTAAGCTTTAATTCTAATTACTTCAAATTTGTGTTATTTGGTTAGACCTAAACTTATATAACAAAACGTTATAGGAAAATTTGGATGTGCGAATTGAGTTCTTAAACCATTTTCTCTTTGTACCGATCATGATTTAGAAAAGACTGTTAAAAGATATGAATAATTGTGACTGAAGCAATTTATGTTTTCCGCATTCATAACATTGGCACCAATGGAGGTCTATGTTGTAACCGTAACTAAATTAAATTGTTTTGCTAAAATCATAATATTTTGTATGTAACGCTAAAAAGTTTTCATCTAAGAACTAAAAAAATATATTCATGCATCAAATCAATATCTGAGTCAATTTGAATATGTTTGTTTATATCTTACATAACCTCCAAAAACTGAAACAATTTGATCAACGATTACCAATAAAAGGAAAATTTCAAAATAATTATATTAAAAATTTCGAATAGGGCACGGAGAATGATTTACCCCTTACAAAAACATTTTCAATATCGCATAACTCTGAAACTGTTACAGAAATTTTTGAACTTTGGCGTTTGAATGAAGCAATAGTGACAAACTATTTCAGACAATGTAATATTGGGAATAAGCACAGTGGAGTGACATCCACTTACAAGCAGAATTTTCAACATGGTGGGTATTAAAGATTTGATCGATATAGTATAAAATAAATTTTGTGGTCCTTCGAATTTCAGAGATGATATTTTCCAAATAAATATATATAATATTATCAAACAATAGCCGTTTTATACAGTAAATAACAGATTAGTTTCTGGTCCTTCCAGTCAATTGATGTATCACTACATTTTAACCTCAACATTAATGAGGGTTGCCATATATTTTCATACCAGTTTTGTTATAACAATAATAGAATTCAAATCCAATTCTGATTCAAATGTTAAATAATATATTTGTTTTAGTTTCGAACAGATCTCGGAATTTATAATGCATAATGTATAAATATTTGATTCATTTTCCTTCAAAGAAGCATATTTATATACTGCTTTGCGTTTACTTTCAAACTGTTGTCTCTAAATAATATTTGAGTATCCATTCAGTTTTTTTATTATGATGATTTTTTAGTTTTTCGATCTGAACAATACACTTAAGTATTTTTGTTATACTTATTCCCAAATTTCTGATTAAAATGAAGGTATTAGACCATCCTAGTCAATATTTCTTTTCTGAAGGTTAATTATGTTTTTAATTTTAGTGATTGATAAGTATTTCGAACCGGATATTGCTTTTTAAAACTATAAAACGATCTGCAGCTTAAATATTTTGGCTCAATTTCATAGCATTCGCTCCATCTCTTACCTTCAAAATATTGCCTACATTTATCTACTGAACGACCATAATATATCTCAAATCCAGGATAATAATCAGTTCAGGGTTCTTCGTTGGTGGACAAATGGAGTAATTTTCGAGTAACTGGACAATGTTTTCGTTTGTTTTGCTCCCTGATTTACCACCACGCATCTGTTTAAGTCTCAGCCTTAGTAGAAAAATGAAAACTTAATACAATCCAACGAATATAATTTTACTTACACAATTACATATACAATTGTGCGAAAAAAATATTATAATAAACGAATACAAACATAAAAAAACATGTGTGGCCTTAGCTCCTTTTTATCCTATATCATTTTAGTTCATCTTAAAAAACTGACTTCTGCATTTCTACCAACCCATACAACCACACAAACATATGCTAACATTTTGTTATTGTCTACCACAGATCAGACCAGACCAGACCAGACTAGTTCAATAATAACCAAAATAAAAACAAACTCCCGGCAAGGCAACCAACCAGCCTACCAAATCAATATTTAATAATTACAGTAATTCTCACAGATTTCAACTTTAGTGTTTTTTTCCTTTTTTTCACTTTATGGGAGAAAAAAAGCGCTATTTATTTTGAAGTGGAATTAAAATGCAATATTGAAGTTGGCTGCTTGATGTTTAAGTTGATATTTTTCGTTGTTGCAATATCTGGTGGTCAGTTGCAATAAAAGTGAATTAAATTCACATGAGAATATTGAGACAATATTATTTTTTGTTATGTATTAGTTATATTGAATCATACTTAATGCGTTTTTCAACATATTGAAAATATTTAATTTATTATAATGTGTTTATATATTTTATTTTTATTTGAATGATATAAAATTCATATGAATACGACCGACCCGCTTAATATAAAACAAAGAAACCGTGAAACAACACGAAACACTACACACCACAACATCATGACTACCCTGGCACAGTTTATTGTGAGGAAACCGAAAAGAGAGAGAGAGAAAAAAGAGCAACAAATACACAGTAGGTTACGTACCACCAAATGTGATTTTATTCTTTTTATCGCAATTTGGCAATCTTATCGCATTGTACATTCGATTGCGTAGGATGCCACTTCTTATTTCTTATTGTTGTGTTGTTGTTGATGCATGAAACTGTTTAACTGTTGCAATACCACGATTTTTCTTATACGTTTTTTTCCTTTTTGTATTTAATTTTATTTATTTTGTTGTTACTTCATCACCTCCACCTCCTTTTAGTTGACGTTTTGATTATTGTCATCATTATAAATAAATTGCACACACATACACATTTTCAATAAAAAAGGGCACAACTAAATTGAAACTAACACATGGCAAAGAAACATCAGACATTCAGACACACACACATACAGGCTGACAGTCAGACAAACTTCCATTTAAGATCGTAGAACCGTATGATAATTGTAAGAAATAATATTGATGACGAATAGACAGGCGCTATAAGAGTGTCATTTAATTTATTTATTTCACTTGAATTTCAATTAAGTTTTTGTTTTTTTTTTTTTTTCTTCTCTGCTTATCTATAGTTTTTCGCATTAAAAATTAATTTTTATTTCACGTTTCTTTGAAATTAAAATAAACAGAATTGGATTTTTTATTTTTTAATTGAAGAGATTTTAGCTGATTGTGAATTAACGCTAATTGTTGAAGGAAAAAAAAAAAAACAAAAGACTTAAGCAAGAAACTTATTACATATAAATAGAGTAACGGTTATTATGCAGAAATATAAGTTTTACATAAGGATATAGTTTACATAAGGATAATTGTAAAAATCTTAACACACATTTTACTTTGTTACTTTGATTGTTTAATAAAAATGGAATGAAATAATTATGTAGAAAATTATATTTAAATGTTCACAGAGACTGAGCTTTTTAATTTCATAAGAAATGATTAGATTTAAAAAATTTAGATTATTTTATTATGATTTAAATCATATTAACTATGGAAAAGAGGAGTGAAATTTAAGAAGAATGTAAGATCAATATTCCTCGTTTAAACACACACACATATATACTTAGTTTGTAAATTATCAGTGAATATAAAATTCAGGAACTAGAACACAATTAACACAATGAAGGTAGAAAACTTCAAAAGTTACTTTCCGACTATGTAGACTTTTTTGCAGGAACATCTAAATAAAACATCGTCATCAGCATCATATTGATCGCGTGACAATGCCACCAAATATTATTTCACGGGGTTGGTTAGCACATACGCTACTTGAATAATTCTTCCACCTACTTTTTGTTTCGTCTCTCTTCCTTCAATCTTAGCAACAAGTTTTATTGCATTATGAACCTCTTGTCCAACGTACACTTCTTCTCGGAAACTTTCTCTTTTACAATCTAATCAACTCCGTAGATTTCCAAATCTGAGACAAGTAAACAATCCATGTCAATTTGAGGAGTTGTTCGCCATGTAGTAGATGATTTTACCATGTGTCGTCTCATTGAGAAATTCTGCATCTCCGTTACAAAGTTTTCATCTTTCATCCCTTTTCTTATCTTTATGGTTCTTCTGCGGCTACATATGTAGGAACAATTCCAGAGATAACACACATAACTTCCAATGATTCGGTTTTGTAGCCACAATAACATTCATAGTGTTGCCATATGTTTTACTTCGGACCTTTATTGAAACGCATTTTCTGATTTAGAAAATAAAGATTTTTTAGTCTTGTTTGTTTGGATAAAAAAATTAATTTTTAATAAAATATGCATGTTTGTGGTCAATCAAACTAATCACGGTGTTGCCATATGTATCCAACAGAACAGCTGATCTCATTAAAATTAATGAAATCCATATTTTAGGGAGAATGAAACCCAAATTATTTTTAATTCTTTTATTTTTATTTAACGATTGGTGATATAATTGTCATAGATTTTTGTTACGTGAATAAATATTTTCTATCTTCAAACAAGAATTCGGTGAAAATAGTGTTACCATATATTTTCAACCATGAATAGGTTGTGTTTGTGAGATCTAACAACTCATGGCGAAAACTTTTTTCAATTGATGCGAAACTGAAATATATTCAACATTATGTTCATTGTTTCACTTTTCCATTAATTTTAAGCATATTCTGCTTATAAAAGAACTTATTTGCATTATTACATACAAAATACATTAACATATGATATATAATTTTAATAAAATCAGAATGGGAAACGATGATTTCATTGGATGATACAAGTATGCAGTAAACCACCATAAGTTCTTGCATTTAGTTACCATGCAACTACAATATCTACAAAACCCTACAAATTCCTAAGTTTTTTTTGCAAAACTTTCTACATAAATCATTTTCAACAATCTTCAAAGTCTTAATTTCAAAAAACACCAACCCACTGTGCATGAAATTGCAAACCAAAAAGAAATGCATTATTTCAACAAATATTACTCACTACAAAAACTATTTGGTTTTTTTTTTTTTTTTTTGCAAAAAAGCAAACAACAACTATTCATATGCATAAATCTATTGATGAATGGCAAAACGAATCGATAGATGGATGGATAAATGTATATTTTCAGTTTCAACACCCACCAAAAACATTTATGATAAAGTTGTGAACAAAATCATATTAAAATATACAAAATTTAAGCAAAAAAAAAGTCTTCTATACTTATAAGGCTAAAAGAAAGTTCAATGAAATCACAAACGTTTTACATTTCATACATTGTAGGCAACCAACCATTCAGCTATTCAGCCAGCCAGCCAGCCAGCCATCTATCAAACATCAATTGTTATTTTAACACGCAAAAAAGGAGAATAATAACTCTTAGAAAAAACACACACTGTCATATAAAAAAATAAGGAGTTTCTCACTATCTCACCCAATTATTATTGAAAAAACTTAACAATGACAGTCACAGTGACAAAATAACAAATCCGGTGTATATGGCTTTTATGGTAAAAGATAAAAAATGAACAAAAAAGTTATTGTATGTGAGAAAGTAAAATTGAACTGAAATGAAAATGAAAATGGGAACTCATATATGTTAATAATTGAGGTATTTTATATTTTACTAAAGTCATTATAAAGGGATCTTAGGTTAATACTACTTATTTACTGTGAGTTTAAATATTGGCCCATAATATCTCATATTTCAGGTACAATGTTCGATCAATAAATTAATTATTAGCAAATATCGTAGTTAATATTAACGAAATTTTTTCGTAAAACTTTAAATTTAACGGAAAAGGTGTAAATTAAACAAATTTTATTCTAATTAACATATTTTTTTAAATTTAATTGAATTCAAGAAAACATAAAACTTTTAATAAAATATGTTTTTTAATTTAAGACGTTAAACTGAATAAAATTTCGTTAAAAATTATTAAAAAATATGTTACAGATATTTAGTAAAAACGACGGTAACGCATCTTAAGTAATAAAACACACAAATTTATTCAATTCGACATACTGAAATGAAGTAAATTTGAATAAAATATTTGTTAATTTAAATATTTTTTGTGTCAAATATTTTTTTATATTTTCTTTGTCAAATAAAATGTAAACTGAATACAGAAATCTAAGAAGGAAACATGTTTTGTAGAACATTCTAATAAATATGACTGAAATAAAAGGAATTTATGCAAAATAAATTCATGAAAATGCAAATGGAAGATCAGGTGATCGACAAACGTGTAAGTAACTTTTCATCAGAAATATATGCCGGTCAGCCTACCACCGTCCTTGGCCTTATCACTATTTTTGTCTATTATCTAAAACTAGGTTTTAGCCGGCGCACATTGCTGCTAAAACTTCTCCTTAGTCCTAAATCTCGAAAGAAATTTTACAAATCAATGTGTATTAATAAATGTAATTGGGACCAAATTCTTGCTGTAGTAGATGTATAGATATTCGATAATTAATATTTGCTTTGGATGCTGGCTACTTCTCTTCTTGATCCTATTTGTCTTACATTTTCTGTAGTTAAACAGTTCCTTGAAGAAGTCATTGGCACCGAATTTGAAAATTCTCGCTGATACAGTTCTTAAGATATTAAATAAAATATAATAAATGTATTAATTCATTACAACAATTTAAGGCAACTCTTTTCTCAATTCTACTAAAATTTCGTAAATTAAACTTAAATACAGTATTTAAATTAAATAATATATTTCAATATAAAGAATTTATTTTCGTCAGTTTGAATAATATATTATTCGAATTAAATAATATTTATTAAAATTAATTGCATTTTAATTAAGGAACTCAAATAGTCATATTGGCGTTTTTTCGTAAATTTGAAGAATTAACGGAAATTTAACGGGAATTTCCGTTATGACAAATAAAGGTTTCGTTGGCTGACATTCGTTACATTTACTACCTTTTTTGGTTCAGTGCAAACTGTTCTTAATATTTTTACTAATTATCAGAAGAATTTGACGTTCGATAATAAACTTTAATTGGGAAATACTATGAGTGAAATAAAGTATTCTGAAAAGACAGCGTGAGAAAACATACAACAAACACACATACACAAAAATCACCGTCATTTTTAATGTATAATGTTGAAAAGCTTCCAACGTTGCATATTACCCGTATCGTTTTATTTTGTATGTAACGCTTAAGAATTTTTTATTTATTTCATCAATTTTAGTCAGTTTTTTCAATAATTTTAATAAATTTTTGAAATTAAGTATGTTAAATTTTTTGAACGGTCTCGAATATACTACATAACATGAATTTGGCGAAGGCATTTCTCTAGTGCTGAGGTGCAGCGACGGTGATTTTTGTCAACAAGGTATATGAACTTCAACTAAAAACGTTATAAATAAGTCATATTTTATACAGAATTGTTTTATAAACTCAGAGGGACCTAAACTTATATAAGGAAAGTGGCGGTGATTTTAATCTATCTGTGTATATATTCCGTTATTCCTACAAAGTGCACAGAACCTTAACAAAACTCGCAGTTGGTATTTTTATTGTTCAGCTTCATTTTCGGTTTCTATAATCATTTTTGTATTTTTAAATCCAACTACTTGATTTTTGATCTGCTCTAGCTAAGATCTAGGATGATACAGTTTTATTACTATCATTGCACATAGAGGGCGATGTTGTTGTGGGCAACTTTGCTTATTTTTCAAGTATTCTATTTCCCCATGATGGTGGTTTGACGGCATTAACTGTCGTCAGGACTGGAATGGAAGATTCTTCGATGTTCTTTATTATGGACTACAAATGCTTAGTTTCACAATTAAGCAACTGAGCATTGTGAAATTTAGAGCATCAATTATTTCTTATATTTTCCTTTATTGATGTAAATATTATTACAATTCTTACTATCAAAAATTATGGACTTCGTAGTATTTGACACATAATTTTGAAGTATTTCATATTCCAAATTTCGTAAACACCTGTTTATTTTTAGAAGTTTTATGAATTTGAAATCTCATTCCTGTTGGACGTCAATTTTTGGAGATATGACCTGTTAAAAGATGTAGAGCTCTTATGAAATTTTAAATTTCATTTAAAGGAATTATTAAAATGAACTAAAGAGACAATTCATCGCACGGACGAATGTAGTTAAAACGTATCGAAATTTGAAGTAATTCCTATAAAGGGTACTCACAGATTAAGAAATCCAATATGACCGCAATACTTAGAGGAAATCATGTAGTGTATCTAAAGGTTTTTTTGCAATATTCACCAAAGAAAAAGAAAATGTCAACATTTTTTCATTTTGTGATCACTTTCAAAATCAGTTTAATTAAATTTAATTTATATATGAATTTCATTTATTTTGACAGTTTGAATAAACTTTCTTTGTAAAAATGCTGAAGTTTAAATAATTTAATTTATTTAAAGAAATTTTTCACACAAAAACTCCTACACTTAACTCTTGGGCATATAAATTATAAACGAAATGGAAAAGACTTGAGTCCAAAATTGTTTAAAATTAAATTTATCTTTTAGACCATATTAGAAGAGTTGGCCAAACGAAGAAAAAGGTAAGATTTCATGATGAAACAGTCGTTTAGATGGATGAATGAATGAATGGATGGATGGATGAATGGACAGACGGTTGGTTAGATGTTTGTTATAAACAAGTTAAGCAAAACAAGATCATAATTGCAATTAAGATTTTTTTATATATTTATTTGCGGTTGTTGCTGCTGCTGTTGTTACTTGCAACATTTATTTAATACCATAACTGTTAATGGTTGCCATTTTAAATGTTGCATGTTTTTTGTTGTTGTTATAGTTGTTTTGCTTGAATCTCCTTTTTTCCCAACACACAAACATCCAAGTTTGGTGTGTGCGGGTTGATTTTGTAATGTTTGGTTTTTATTTTGGTGTCACTTTCAGTGACTATTTTTCTTAGACAAAAAACTGAACAAAAAGTCGAAAAAAAAATCAAAAACTTTTTCCAAAATCACTTTTAATAGTTTGTTGACTGTATGAGTTGTTTTAAATGTGGTATTAGTCAATTTCTTCTTCTTCTTCGTCAGCTCAAATGTCTGCGTCATCATAGCAAAATCATTTGTTTGTTTCAATTCCTCTATTGTATTCCATAGTACTGTCACTTTTTACCTTTAGAAATCGCAAAAAAATAGTTGCAGTGCAAAAAAGTAGCAGTAACAAAAATATATTCCCCAGTTGACAATGCGTTGATTTCTTTCCGACAATCAAATAAAAAAAGCGCAAATTTGCTGTTACTTTTTTTTATCATTCATTGCATTTGATTTTCGGCTGCTGTTTTGTTTTTATAAATGTTGCTGGTTTAGAGTTTTTGTAAACATTGTCATGCTGCATGCAACATTTCAAAACGAATGTTAGTTTTTCTTTGTTATAACATTTATACCACCGTATTTAATTTCATTGTTATTACAGAAAAAAATTAAGGATCTTAAAGGGTTTATCTAAAGGAGATATAGCTATCACTTGTGCTGTTTAGGCGTTGATTATTTGTAGAAGAAATAATTATCCATTTTAACAGAACCATAAAATTAATCAAGTACTACATCCGCTATGTACTTTTAAGTTATCGCATAAGATCCTAGTCTCTGGAAACTCGTAAAGTCTTCTGTATTAGAATCGATCAAATCAAAAGCTGAAAATTAAATTATTGAGTCGTCTGTGGCAGAAGAATTACTGAATTTACGTAGGAGTTCGTCGATCAGAAAAAGTTCCCATATCGTTTTTATAGTACACTGAACCAAAAAATGTTGTAAATATAACGAAATAGGGTGTAGAATTGAAGAAAAGCAGGTTAAATATCAGCCAACGAAACCTTTATTCATCATAACGAAAATTTGCGTTAATTTTTCATAAATTCTTCAAATTGACAAAAAATAAATTCTTTATATTGAAATATTTTATTTAATTTAAATACTGTATTAAAGTTTAATTTACGAAATTTTAGTAGAATTGAAATTGTTGTAATGAATTAATACATTTATTATATTTTATTTAATATCTTAAGAACTGTATTCAGCGAGAATTTTCAAATTCGGTGCCAATGACTTCCTCAAGGAACTGTTTAACTAGAGAAAATGTAAGACAAATAGGATCAAGAGGAGAAGTAGCCAGCATTCAAAGCAAATATTAATTATCGAATATCTATACATCTACTACAACAATAATTTAGTCCCAATTACATTTTTAATACACATTGATTTGTAAATTTTCTTTCTAGATTTAGGACTAAGGAGAAGTTTTTGTAGCAAAGTGCGCCGGCTAAAAGTTAGTTTTAGATAATAGACAAAAATAGTGAAATGTGAAAGGATGGTGGTAGGCTGACCGGCATATATTTCTGATGAAAAGTAACTTACACGTTTGTCGATCAGCTGATCTTCCATTCGCATTTTCATGAATTTTTTTGCATAAATTCCTTTTATTTCTGTCATACTTATAAGAATGTTCTACAAAATATTTTCCTTCTTAGATTTCTGTATTCAGTTTACATTTTATTTGACAAAGAAAATATAAAAAAAATATTTGTCGAAAAAAAATATTTAAATTAACATATATTTTATTCAAATTAACTTAATTTTAGTATGTCAAATTGAATAAATTTTACTTACGATGCGTTACCGCCCTTTTTACTAAATATCTGTTAATATAACATATTTTTCATTAATTTTTTTAACAAAATTTTATTCAATTTAACATCTTTTACTAAACAATTTTTTTCATTACATTTTTCAATTATATTTAATAAAAATGCTTCAATTTGAAGAAACATTATGTTTATTTAACACCTTTTCTTCGTTAAAGTTCTACGAAAATTTTTCGTTAATATTACAAACGACATTTGGTTCAGTGTAAAAACATGTTTGAAGAAAATAAATTAATCAAATTTTTTGTACGTCTAATATTTTGCCACTTCTTTTTCGTCACACGTTTTGATGAAACATTAAATATTATAACTGATGTATTTTCCAAAATCCCTGTAATATCACAATGGCTATAAAAGTCCATGTCATCTTAGAACACACCCTTTATAAAAATCAATTCGTTTTAACTTAAACAGAGGGAAAAAGTGTTGTAGTTGTTATTTTTGAATTAAATCCTAAAATAAATCTACTACTTTTTTTCTAGTAAACATGTGGTAAGTAGCAAATAGTTGGTGTTGCAACAAAGAAAAAAAACTCGTCAGATTTTTTTCTCTACCAAATGAAAGTGACATGTTGAAGTTAGTTGCCATTACCAATTTTGTTGCTGTTTATTGTTGCTGATATTGCATGGTGTTGTTGTCACTTTATTGTTATTATTGTAGTAGTTGTTTCTTGTTGCTATTGTTGCTATTGCTGTTGCAATATGACATTTCAAGTATTATTGTTATGTCCATTGTATATTTGTGAGATTTGTAATTTCTATGTTCGTGTTTTTTTTTCCATTTTTTATATTTTGTCTTCTTATTTTTGTAATTTAGCAGGGATTTTCCGAAAATAAAAACTCATCATTTATTAAGTTTTGGTCATAAAAATTTTAACAAGTTTTTATCTTTGATTTTTTTCTTCATTTTTTTATTGACACACACATAATTTGGTCATTTTTAATAGAAAGGCGACATTTTGTGTGAAAATATTTGTTGACAAATCAAAAAAAAAATCAGAGAAATAGTCACACACCTTTGAAAAGACTTCATTCATTGAAAGTGAGATCATGTTGAGATTTCAAAATAAAAAAGAGGGAAAGATTAAACAACTTTGTATTTAATGAAAGGAAATTTTAATTGGATTAAATGAGCTTAATGAGCTAAAGTTGCGAATTAAGTATTTATAAAAGTTTAATGTGCCCAAATGCAGTAGTTAACGATTTAAGGCTTTCTAAAGTGAATTAAAATTATAATGATTAGTCTTTAGTTTTAGTGTAATGGATTTCTTAACAAAACATATTTTTGAGTACAATTTAACAAGTTTATGGTCCTTCGAACTGAGTTTAGTTTTACTACTCAGCGAAGTTCTGCTCATCAAGTCTCTAGTTCTGTAGATTTGGGTATTATAGATACAGTATTCCGTATTTTCTCCCTAAGAAAATCATTTAATATGATTAATTTGTAACTCCAGTATATGTGTTCCATACTTGTTTATGTAATTGAATTTCACATATTTTCTCTATTTCACATTTTTTAATAGATTTCAATTTGAAATGGAATTCATCTAATTTTAGCTTATCAATTTAACCTAGTGCTTGATTGACCAGTATTTTTCAAAATAATTATTTTGAATGGAGAATATAAAATAAGAAGACTTTAGACAGAGAATTGATTACAGTATAAAGAATATACAAAAAAAGTATATCAGTACACGAATAAAATACTTAAGAATTTTATAAAGAAGAAAAACAAAACAAAACAATAAGTACGAAAATAAGAACAAGAAAAAAAACTTACTAAATAAAAACTAAATTGATATGCATGCAAGTCATACTGATTAAAAAATTATAAATGATTGACTTGTTTCTTGACTGAAGAGTATTGAAATGTATAGACGACTTAAATTGACAGAAATTAGACGACTACATAAGACTCTACCATGGACAATTAAAAAATTATTAAAATTTTAATATTTGTATAACCTGTAAATTAAACAATTGTTTTTAAAATTATTTCCAAAATGAGCATATGAACTCAACTAATGTCGATGTTGGTGTTTTATTTTTGTATTTTTATTTCCAGCTAAGTAAATCATTCGTCTGATGTAGTTTAGTTCTAGGATAATGAGGTTTCGTATTTGACGTTGCCTAGAACAACTCCCTCTTTGTGTGATGTAGTGGTTGTGAACATCGATATTTTTTTTTTATTTCCTCCATTTCCCAAAAGGTGTATTAACTGGCTATTTCTGATATTTCTATTCTTATGTTCTTTGTATACCTTTAAAGTGGGGCCAGAATTCTTGATTTTTTTTTTAATTTTTAAGGATATTCTTCCATGCGATATTTTACTATTCTCAGACCATTTTTGAAAAATAATTCTTTAAAATTATGTTTTATAGAATTATTTTATTACTGAAAAATTATTTATACAAAATATTTCATTTTGCTAAAAATATTGATGTTGTTCGAGATATCAGAAGAGTTACCACATCAACAATTGAGGGCATATCGATTCCACGCCAAAATAAATATTTCCACTTTGAGGTAAATAATGAATGAAACCAATATCTTTTAACCTGTTCTGAATTGAAGCTTATTCTTAATAGATTGTTCTACATCTATCGAACGAATAATACTTGGAGATGTAAGATCTGGGCTATAAGGCGGTAGAAGCACAAATCCATAAACCGAGTTTTCAATTACTTATTAATGGATCTTTCAACATCTGGCTATTAGTTGCCATTATTACATTTTTTGCTGAGAGCAGCAATTATTTCCTCTTTTAAACGCCTCATAACTTCAGTTTCTATGGAACTCAAATTATTTACTTTTGATATATTCAAATTTTTATTGAGTTGGACAAAAATTAATTCTTTTTCGGCTGAAGATGATCATCTTTGTCTTTTTAATCGAAACCACCATTTTTGAATTCGATAATCCTCAACGATGGTTGGTTAGTATAGATCGTAATCTATAGCTTTTATGTTATTAAAAACGTGTGTTTACTCTGTGGTATCTAACGAATGCTGAATTGTAGTGGCAGATGTTTACACTTCAAAATATTAGGTTATCTACACGAGGTTCTAATAACTCAAAATTACAGCGAGCTGAAATTTAAGTATCGTACTTTTGATTGAAACATCCTTTGATTTTAGTTATGTATTTCCAAAGATTTTAAGAATTTGTTTGTTGATGGGATATATAGTGGGTAGGTTTTAGACTATAACTAATGATCCTATTAAGAAAGAATTAAAGAATTTCATAATTTTAATTATAATATCAAAAACTTCTTTATACATCACCAAGTCCTATACTGTCTCAAAAACTCTCTTTAAAACTACACGAAAATTCCCGCCTCAATTATTCATAAAATATACATCAAACTGAAATTGAAAGGACAGACTAATAGGCGGATAACTTAGACGTCTATAAAACAATAATAAAATAATAAACTTTGTATAAAACAAAAACTAAAAAAAAAAACAAACTAATTAAAAATGCCACTGACCGCATGTCTGTCCCGACATTTATCTATACAATAACCATTACGGCTGAGCCTTTTTTCATTAGAGTCCAGCGAAAAAAAAATTATAAACAACTTTACAACTAATAGACATTGTTGTTGTCCACTTCAACTTGTACAACAATAAAAATAAGACAAAAAAAATCGTCTTCAGTCACAATAAAATTATTTCTTTTTGTAGCAAATTTTTCTTTTATTTATTTCAATTGAAGTCCCTCATTTTTAGCCTGATCAGTTCCAGTCCGTCAGTCAGTCAGTTGTGAATTACAAGTGTATTAAAGAAAATACTAAACAATTTATATACATACATAGATCATTTGGAATGTACTAGACTTATTATATACATATATGAATACACTCTTCTGTTGTATATAATCAAAGATAAGAAGTTTCCATACTCATCCTCATCATCTGTAATGTTGTCATTGTCATCTATTTTTTTTGTTTTCATTACTTCTGTGCTAAAGGATGGAAAGAAGGAGAGGGGATATCTGCAAAATTAAAATAATATAAACAAAAGTGCGTTGGTCTATAGATGAAA
The DNA here is from genome assembly GCA_004302925.2 of Cochliomyia hominivorax. NCBI lineage: Eukaryota > Metazoa > Arthropoda > Insecta > Diptera > Calliphoridae > Cochliomyia > Cochliomyia hominivorax. The sequence continues at coordinate 89,085,493 of PYHX02000467.1, forward strand.
TTGCTTTTATGCTTTAATTCAAAATAAAAAAAAAAAAACAAAAAAAAATCAACTACAAAAAAGGAAGATATATTTTATTCCAAATGAAAAAATAAGAAGCAAAAAACAGATGCATATCAATTGAAATATGGTATTTTTCTTATAATAATTTAAATACAATTCCATAGACGGAAAATGGACAATAAGTGGATTCATAGAGTTAGTTATGAATTTTTAAAATACCCTAGTTGTTATTGTAATTCAAGACTTTTATAAAGAAAACAATACAATAGAAGCATTTAGTCTAGTCAGTTAATAGGATCCCTAAAATTTATCAATAGATCCCTTAAATTTCTGGAAAGTCGAATCGAAATATATTGTAAATATTCTTTGATGGGATGGGAGGGTTCAACTAGAACGGTAAGTCTTGACATATAGAATATTTTATATGGTGGATACCATTCATAAATTATTTTTTATAATACAAATTTCTGCAAATAATATATTCTGGAAATTTTTAACATTCTGATCATTGATATGGTATTTTGAATGTCCAAAATTTTTTTGGACATTCGATGTTCATTTGAAGATAACGGCTTAAGTTAAATACAGCTATCTTCAATTCAAAAGTTGTGAACATTACTGTATGTGTTCCAAAGTTGATGATGAGGAATGGAAGGATGTAATCAATTCAGTAATAAGAGCAAGGAATTATGCGCTCATATGATATGACACCAATTACCGAAAAGAGACCGGAACATCGACAAGTATCGACCACATGTTGCAGGAACACAATACCATTAATGAACTAGGATTCACTTCAAAACAGGTTTTCTAGAAAACTGAAAATCTTAGCAGTTTTTTGTCGCATAATCCTGACTTGGAATGAAAAGCAATTAATCGTTTAAAAGGAGAGAGAGACAATGCATTCTGTTTTCGTTTGAAGAAATCTATCAACGAAAAACTATTGGAATATCAACCAGAATCGACAAACTATTTCCTATCATGACAAGATTCGGCCACATGTAGGAGAAACGGCCAAAAACTATTTGTTTTACGTGCTCTATAGCCCAGATTTTGTCCCTTTTGTACTCTTTATTTAATTTTATTTATCCTGTAGTAAAAAATCGTACATCTTTTGCACAGAAACCAGAAGAAAAAGGAAAGAGAATGCATTCCGTTTAGCAAATTTTCGAAGAGAAAGAGAGAGAGATCAAGGACTTGCCTCCAACAACAGGGTGTGCCAAAGTAATAGGAACTTACAATGACAGTGTCACATATGTTGCCTTTTCAGCATTAGAAATAATTTCATAAAAAATAAAATTTTCACCAGAAGTTTTTGTTCACCAAAAATTAAATTTTTCGCTAAAAATTACATTTTTCACAAAAAATTCATTTCTTCAGTAAAATTGCATTTGTTCGCCAAAATTTGAATTTTTCGCAAAAAAATCAATAATTTTTGGTTAAATATTAAAAGTTTTCAGATACCAACAATGTTTAATTAAAACAATTCTCGGTTTCCGAAATAATTTTAATTCTGATTGGTTCCTTAATTCGGTGCCTTTAATATTTCTTTAATTGGCCTACAATAACTCCAATCTAAAGCCAATTGAACAGAACTAAATGGATTAACTAATGCGGGTGCAGTTGCTCCTCTTTAATATAAAAGGAAAAAAATTGAGTCTGCTTTTCATTGCGTCACTCTGCCACATCGCAACTTTTACACCAGCTATCACTATAGCAGGATGAATATCAAGTTTTCAATATTTTTTCTTTTATATACATAAATTTTTTATATTTGTATCGAAGAATTTGAAAAAATCGCTAAAAAAAATTATACTAACATGTCTCAGCCAATATAGAAATATTATAATTTACAAGAAAAATCTTTCCAGAAAGCTGTATCTCTTTATAAACTTCATTTTAATATGACATTGTTGTCCATTCTATGAAATTTGTTCTTCGGATCCGCTCAGATTGCCAACATGTCGAATCATACAAATGATGAATTACACTTATATTAAATACGTTCACACTAACACATTCTCAAAATCTTTTCATGTTCTTTCCTTTTTTTAAGCACCGTTAAATTAGAAGATGTTTCATAGATCACTATTTTATGGTCCTTCAAACTGGATCAATATAAATTTACATTTATCGTAGAAAACATACAATATCGAATACTATTTTGTAGCTATCAAAAGACAAATGGAGTCTATATTTCTTTCAAAAACAAAAACCATCCACCAGCTACTTTAACATCCTGTTGTTTAGTTTAAAATAACGATCAATAAAATTGACTTATTTTTCCTAAATCTTCTTTCTGTTTTGTCTACTTATTTAAAAAAAATATATATTTATTTCCAGTACTTGATAAAGGAAAATAAAAATTGGAAAAATAAGACAGAATAGTAGAAACAAGACAAAGGCTCATTAGCATGTGATTGTCACAATAAAGGAAAAAGTGTGTAAATCTACAAAATGCCCATTATATTGTCACCGTATTGCTGCTGCGTACGATAAACAAAACGTTCAATACGCTTTAATTGGAGAAATTGATTTTAATCAAAAGATAAAATTGCAACATCTTTAAAGACCTTCTTTTTCTTCCTTCTGAGTGCTTCTTCTTTTTCCATTTGGACATTTATGTTATGCGATCAACAACATGCAAACTATAAAAAAAATAATAATAAAACAGAATCAAGTAAAAGGTTATAATCGGTCAAGCCCAACCATTTAATACCCTACACCACATATTGGTTAATAATGGTAACTATTAAGAATGCATGAGCCAAAGGATTTTTTCTGTGGGCTTTACATGGCAGCTAAAAGAAAATATGGAGCGACCCTCGTAAAATTTCGCACATCAATTTTTGCTTTTATTGGATTTGATTTTGCCAATACTTATTACATTTATAACGTATATTGGAGGTTTAAGCCATTCAATGTGACATTTGGAAGGGTGGTAGTATTGAACCTATAAGAAATAATGGACCGATCCTCGTTTCAAAATACCATAAAACTAATTTCTTCAATTTCATTAAAATCGCTTTATATCTAAGACTTTTGTGATCTTTAATCCCCATTCTGGTGGGAACATTTGTTTCAATAAGCATCGTCCTTGGGCTAAAATAATTACACGTGTAAATTTCATTAAGATATCTTTAAAACTGTGACCTTCATTTTGTTCACAAGGTTAACATGGACAGACAGACGTCGTCAAATATACTCAGGAAGAGAACCTGAGGTAAACGGAATACATAAAGGATGTGGTAGAACTTTACAATTTTTACGCAAATGCCTAATACCCCAAAAACCTATGGTGGTGTAGGGTATAAAAAGGGAACAAGAAAAATATTAAAATAAATTAAGATAAAAGAAACAGAAAAAGATTTGAAACTTTCGTTTAATATTAATGAAAGTGTTATTCTGGACAAAAACAAAAATGTGTCTCCAAAAAAATATATTCTTTTTTATAAAAATTTACATTGATCCAGTAATTTTTATTAAAATAAAAATGTATGAAATTTATTTTATGATGAAAAATTTTTATTTTCCCTAAAAAATTTATAATTTATGTTCAATTTCTTTTCATATAATAGTTTTTTTGCTGTTTGTATCTCATTTTCATATATAAAAAAAGCAATTATAGTGATAATTTATGATCTTTTTATAAGTAAGAAATTCTTTGTTTTTTTGTTTTGCTTCTTCGTCTTTTTTCTTGTAAATGAGCAAAAATTATTGTTCATGTTGTCGTTGCACATTTGTTGACCTAATTTAACTTTTATGCAATAATTTCTTAAATATGTTGCCATACTTTTTTGTTTTTACTGTTGTTGTTGTTGGATTTCTGGGAGTCTGTTTGTTGTAAGTTGATCTTTATAAATGCGGAAGTTTAAACTGAAAATGTTGAAAATTGTTCTTTCATCGGTCATAAATAAATTAAATGACTCAATTTGTAATGAAAATTGATGTCAGTGTTGTTGTCTTTCAATTCAATACATTTTTTTTTGTTTTGTTTTGTATTGTATTTGTTGTTATTGCTTTTACATATATATTTTTTTGTTTCGCAAAAATTTTGCGTAAAAATTTCATGGTTTCCCTTTGGGGCCAATGAAGGTTTTTTGTCATGAATCGCCTTTTTTTTAAATTGACTAAAATTTGAATAATATCTTATTTAATAAAAGTGATATAATGCAGCTGTTAAAATTTTGAAACGAATTGAAAAAAATTTATTTGAAACTGTAAATTTATTCCTAAAAAATATAAAAAAACGCATGGAAAAATTTTGCTTGTCCCAGAAAATGCAAATAATAAAAGTTGTAGAGTCCAGTAAGTACACGACGATTTATGCCCTAAAGACGATTTTTCAAAAGCGTAAAATTTTGAATTTTTCATGTGTGTCGTTCAAGGTTTTTGTTGACATCCATCACCAAAACTTGGACAATATTTAAAAGTTCTAACCACCTTTAATAAACTCAATTCTATAAAGTCAAGTAAAAAGTTAAAGTCGGTCAGCTCGAGTATTTAATACCCTACAACATAAATTTTAGCAACCAAAAAATATGAACGACCCTCGTCTGTATTTAAAGTACAGTATTAATTATGAAACTAACATTTATGTGGACTTTGTGCTTTTGAAAAGTGTTTTTCTGGGGGGAATAATACGGGAGCTTGAGGAAAATTAAATAATTTTTATTTCAATACCAACTTATATGTGATATTTAATCCTCTCAAAATGATAGAATATTATAAAAATCATTTGTGCCAAATTAAAAATCATTTTATGGGAGCCAAAATAATGAAATCGTCAAGAAATCGTTAAAAATGTGATTTGCATTTTGTTCACTATGTTTACGTAGAGCAAATATCGCTAAATCGATTTAAATATCGTGATAGAATTTTTTTGTTTTCTGTCACAAACACATAATACCACAGTACCACGCTACGGTCGTGTAGGGTATAATTATGCATATGCATAATTATACCATCATTAAAGATCAACATCTTATAAATTGATATAAGACTGATGTTTTCTATGTATATTTAATTTGATGAAATTTGAGTTGAATTTTATAAACATCATAAAATATGAGATTAGCCCATATATTCATTACTTTTTAATTTTACAAATTAAAGTCATTAAAAAGTAAATTAGATTCGCTATGTCACTAATTGCTAATTAGCATTTTTAATCTAATAATTTCAACTAAATATTACTTAATCTAAATCAAGAATAATAACATATTTTTACCTTCAAAAATATGATTCATGATCTCAAAATCATATATTTTTTTTCCTTTTTTTGTAGTGGATTTTATGATTTTCTGATTTGTAAATGCAAATTTTATATACCTTCACTTTTACAAATTCATATTTGTTTTTGCCTTTCAAAAACTAATAAATATTTTTTTCTGATATTAAAAACGAAAATAAAAAATAAAATTGAATTTTAGTTTATTTTTTCTTTAGTAAAAAACAAAATGTTTAAAAAATAAATAAACTATTTTTGTATTTTTATTTAATTTAAACATAAAATTTGTCGGTTCAATGTTTTTTGCAACAAATGTTGCATCTTGATCGTGCTTTAATCAAAATGAATAAATGATTGAGTGATTGAATGAATGAATGAATGTTAGAGTTATAGAGTAAAATGGAAATTGAAATTAGTTGAATTATGTCGATTTGATTTGATTTGCAATTATTATTTGTAATGGCTAAAACTAAATATAACCTTGATTATATATAATTTTTTTTTAGTTTATAAACATTATTTTTATTATTTTCATTTTATTTTCAATTAAAATGTTAAATAAAAAATAAATTAGATTTCACTGAAATAAAATAATTTGGAAAATTATTATTTTTAAGGAGAAAACTAATCAAAAAATCTAATTTAAATTGAAAAAATAATAATTTAAATTTCAATGGAAATTATAGAAATGGTGATTTTGAATTGACTACATCATAATAAATAGTCATTATTCAGTGGTTCCAAATCGCTTTTTATATAATAGTAAAGTAAATTTTAAATGGTTTGAGATAGTTTAAAATTTAAGACGGTTATCTTTAGGTTAAATTGATTTCGAAAATTATGGACTCATATCTAGTCAGGCAAAAATGTTCATGAGCACAGTGACAGTTTCAGAATACATTTTTAACTTTATTTTTACCCTAATTTGTCTTCCTTTCAAAAAAAGTGTTTGTCATTTCGTATGTAATACTAAGAAGGAATCATCTAGGACCACATCATTAATATAATAGTAAAAATATATATTCTTACATCAAATAAAAATGTGAGTAAATTTTACTATGTCCGTCTGTTGTCATTACGCACACATCAATTAAATTTGGCGTAAGTATTTATAATTGTTCTAAAAATTGCCAATAGGGCACGGGGGAGTGATATCCCCCTTACAAACGATAATTTTAATAAACATCCCTGAACAGATTTCCCTCGTTATATCATCCAGAGCGATGATAAGTACTGAATTGATAGACATCCTTGCTTTCCTTCAGTATTTGTTTGAAATGGTTTATTGACTCTATCGGTGTGAAGAACTGAGAGTTCTGAATCCTAATACATAGCTATGATGACCGGAATAATCACTTGGGGTACTTCTTTTATTTGTTATTATTTTCATATGAATGTTTGTTTAATGATGTCAATAAAATTCTTGAAATCTAACAGAGGTGAATGTCATTTTATTTTAATTCGTAAGGTGTTAAGTTGACCTCAACACAGCCCATGTTTCCGGATCCTGGTGCCTGCTCGTCTTTTTTTAGAAGACTTCCCTGATTGACAATATTTTTTATATGGTAATAACCATAGTAATTCCTTTTCATTTATTGCAATCTTTAAAGCCTCTATTTTTCAGCAACTTACGATTTCTTCCACATCGGAGATATTCTGTTTTCCTCTCAGAGAGATATGTGGTCATAAAATTTTAATACAAAATATAAATCCGTAAAAAATTATATCAATCTGAGGCTGTAACTTTCTGAACTGAAATTTTTAAATTATTTTCTAGGTGTGTCTTAAGCGAAAAGCAAACATCTGTCTACGAGCAGTATCTAAAATTTCACAATTTCGAAAAGAATCACGCATAAATGCCATGCGTCGAATCATTAATACACTCCAGCATATACATGTGTGTGGCTACAATAAATTTTTTCTTCAAGCAAATATACTTATGTTGGATAATTATAAAATATTTAATATTTTTTTGACTATAGGATGTTATAGTCGGTGAAGCTCGACTCTGATATCCTACACGACATTGTTGCTTATAAATAATAGTTACGAAAAAGTAAAGAACGATAATTAATATCTGATTTATTCATTTATGTGAAATTTATGAATGTGTAGTCGGTCAAGCCCGACTATCTGATACCATACACCATATTGTTGGTGTATTTTCTGATTTATTCTTGTGCAGTACATTATTGTAAAACCTACATCTCATATTAAATAACATTTATTCATATTAAATTTATGAGTTTTAAAATTATTAAAATTATTAAAAAAAGTGTATAGATATACTAAGTTCCAACCTGAACTTGGCTTCCCCTAGACAACATTATATTTTCTGCATGTTACAAACATTAACAAAAACGCATAATATAACAATCACCTACGGTGGTGTAGGATTAAAAAGTGTATATCTTTTGCTAGAATCCAATCCGAAATTGGTTTCCTTAAGACAAAAAAAGGAATTATGTTAAATTTAAACTAGTAAGAATGTTATATTCGGCTACGCCGAATCTTCAAAACCCTTTTATCCTATAGGTCTATATCTCTTTTAATACTGAACCGGTTTTGCTGGAAACTTTCGCTTAGGACATTAGTGAATACTTAGGCCAAAAATGTGTTTGTTTTAAGCTTAAAATTGTATTCCGGGAAGTGGTCTTTATGGGAGCTACAGAAAAATATGGACCAAGATTGTTCATATTTATAATATATTTTGATTAAAGTTAGAAAAATTAAGGAGAAAAATTCAGAACAGTTAGAAAAATAATTGTGTCGAATTTCAAAAGAATTGGTCTTTATTTTCTAGTTTTATAAGCTGAAAACTGTTTTCGATGAGGGACCTGATATGGAATCGAGATTGTTCCTATTAAAAATATACATTAAAAATAGTTAGAAAGATCATTGTACCGAATTCCAACAGAAGTGATCTTTATTCAATTTTTTTATAATCTCAAACCCGTTTTACGGGAAGGGGCGTTTTACATCAAAACATGGATCCATTTTAATAAAACCTATAACATATATTTAAAATTGGTTCAAATTTAAAAGTTTTCTAAGCTATAAATCATATTCCGGGAAGGGGCCGTATATGGTAGCTGGGTCAAATAATGACTCCAGAAACAATATGGATTCTTTGGATTTATTATTGCATCAAAATAAGTATATATGACAAATTTTGGTAAATTATCTGAAAAATTGCGGCCCATATGATACACAGGTTTTGGGGTGTATCAAAATTTTGCATATTATAGCCTATAACTCGTTTTTCGATAATCAGATTTTGATGATTATTTGCATGTATTATTTTATGTTAAAATTAAAGTTTTGTTTAGGTCCAATTAAATTCTTTAGAAAATTGTTTTCGGAATTTTGAGGTTATTACAGATATCGGTCTATAACTTTCTTCCTAATAAACGTATATAGCTGGTTTTTAATAAGTAATCGCCTAGGACAATAATAAACAATGTGGCCAAATTTCTTTGAATTCGAACAATTATTCTTGGCGTGAGAATGTTTCCAACAGACAGACAGCCGAACAGACGGCCATAGCTAAATCGACTCAGATTTTGATTTGATTGAATATCTTATATATATATTTTGATAATTATGACTAATCTATCTCCTCCAAAAATTTATACTTATTTTTTATTTAAAATATCACAATATTTTTTAGTTATTTCTACTAAATATTTTATTTAATATAACAACTCTTTTTTATTAATATTTTTGACATTTAAACCATATTTGGTCAGCAAATAAAATAAAACTAAATTTGAGTCATAAACCATTTTTCGCCGCAAAAAATATATATATATTTAAATATGATTTTAACATGCATGTGACTATAAAGATCTTTTGAAAAGCGAAGAAAAAAACTACAAACAGAAAACATTCAAATGGAGTTGAAACATTTGTCATTTTTAATGATTTTAACCAGCAGCAGATTTTGTGTAAATAAATCTTTAAATAAAAAATCAAATAACAAAAAGATTTCTTTGTATATTTGTTTTTGCCATTTTTTTCTATTTCAATAGTGCGAGTGGATAAAAAACTCACACATGCACACACTGAAAATATGAGAAAAAATAATAATAATTGTAAAATTTTGACTTAAGGAAAAATATGAAGTGCAAAGTTGGTATAATACGACTAAGGATGCATATTTTAGGGATCCATATAATAATGTTGATTATATCACTGAAAAGCTGGATGATTTTGGAAGGAATGAATTTGAACTTGTATTTATCGCAAGATAATACAAGTTCAAACTCAGAAGACAAATCCAGATGACAAAATAGGGGACTATTGAAAAGAATCGTGTCCAAGCGTATCAAAGTTACATGGTCGAAGTACATCACTGTTGTATTTCGAGGAGCAAACATGTGTCATATTATTCAATATTCGAAAGTTATAAAATTGCCGAATTTTGTGCTTGAAGAAAGCTAACAGCCGCGTTATCGATTTGTGAAAACATTGCAAACACTGGTTTGATAGGATTCAAAATGGTGCTTTCGATACAGACGACAATATAAGATACGCATTAACGCTTAGTTCTCACCACTTCGGAATAATATTTATTTTGATCGAATTAGAACGCCCATAATGAAATAAGCTTCAATTCACTACAGGACATATGAAATTGTTTAAGTATGAAATTTTAAAACGATGAAACAAATGATTTGAACAGTTTCATATGTCTTTCCATCTTTTGTGCACAATTTTCTCAAATAATAATAGAAAATATATGTATGTATGGTGTAGCGTTAATAAGACAAAATATATCTGCATCTAATATTACATTAACTGTCAAAATGCATAAAAACTAATTTAACATATTGATTTATCTCCTTGTGTACGTATATTCCTCACGTATGGTTGAGTGTTGATTACTCATACTTGTTCAAAAACAAATAAACTATGGGTTGGAATTATGGGAAAAATTTAAGATACAATTTATTGAAATTTTCCAAAATCATTTTCTAATCGAATACTTTATGAATAATGGTTATATGAGATTCCTTAGATTCAACAAAGATCATAGATGGCCGAGAGTATATTTATATAAAAAAAACAAATGAAAAACTTTGCCAATAGTTAAGATGTTATAGATGACAGAAGCCGATCCAGTATATGGCCCAAGTTGGCAACGATCAATTTAGAAATAATTGTAGAAATATTTTCAAAATTCCGCTTGTAATGGGTTACCACTCTGCTGTGCCCAGTACCAATATTTCGTTATCTATAATATTTTGCTATCGCTTCATTTATGCGCAAAAATAGAGATGAGCGATATTTACATGACTGTGATTAAATCACTGTTATTGGTAAATCACTGATAACTGCAGTAACTGAAATTATGAAATAACAGTTATTTTAATGTCGCTCTTTCCTCGTTTGTTGCATACTCAAAAGAATTAGCTTTTATTTTGAGGCAGCAAAATCACTTAAAGATGGTGCTGAGCATAACCTCACGATTCATCTAGTATTTAAAAGATCCATGAACTCTATAGAGACTTCTGTGATTTTTACTAAAAGACATTTTTATGTTTTCTTTTGAAATGATGCGATCACTGTCACTGTTTTAAAGAATAGTGCTTTAAAAAATCACTTTAACTGGGAACGACGTTATTAAATAGAAAAAAATCTATTAAGTTTTTATCTATGGACCAAATTTCAAAATCTTAGACTAAATATATTTACTAATGTAGATGTAAACCAATAACAGACAGACGGCATTAGCAAATCCACTCAGATTTTGTTTTGATGCAAGAATGTATATATCTTATGGGCGTTACATACACCACTTATGGTGGTGGAGTGTATAAATCGTATCATCTTTAAATTATCGTTATTATATAGTTGCATAACTAAGTTAAATCCCAGAGATATATATTTAGGAATTTTAGGTATTTTTTTCATGCAGTTTTCTTATGTTTAAATATTAATTTTCGAAATTTTACGCTTTTTATAATGTTTTTATAAAAATATATCTCGATTAGTTTTTTTATAAAAATTTGAAATCTTTAAGTTCTAAGTAGCGTTATTTAGATACCAAATACTTGAGTAAGCAGTTCATAAATGTATATATTTTTCATACATTTCCTGTAATCCTCTAGATCAACCAGTCAAACCATATGAAATTTTTAAGAATATTTCCAAGTTTTGGAACCACTGTGCTTTATGAAATATGAAATATTTTAAGCAATTAATTAAATTCCTGCACCCACTAAATCTACGCAAAATAACATACTTTCAGTTTCATTTAATTCTATCTGATAGATAACACATCTAATACCCCACCCATAGTGCAAACGTTTATAATATGACTATATCTCTGTTATTATGTGTACAAACTAGGGTTCATTGTGCTTTGTGGTAAGATTCATTTTTTTCCAATTTATCTATTTGAAATATAAACCAAAACTAAAAGTGTAAAATAGAGAGCAAAAACAAACAACAAGAAGAAAAACATGTAATTGAATTATAAAACAGGGAGAGATTCTTAAGTTTCCAATAATTGGAAAAATATAAATGGATGAAAAGTAATATGAACATTAACCAGCAAACGCATTTAAATAACAACGTAATCACTTGAATCAAATCAAACCGAACTTAATATGAAAATTGCAAAAATGTTATTAAGGAGTGAGATCGAAAAAAATTTAACACATATGTGGTAATAAAAACGAAACCACTAAATTCACAGTTTAATTTTTTATATGAAATTATTATTCAAATTAAAAAATATATATTTTTATTGTTTTTAATCACTAGTGCTGGAATTTTGAACTCTTTTCGAAAACCCTTTCAACTCTCCGTCTTCATTTAAAATTTATCACACTTTTGGACACCTTTTTGTGCTCTTCAATTCTCTTTAACAAGAGCCTTATATCTCTTCACTTTCCTTAGCTCCGAGCAGATTGGAGGATTAGAAACTCTAGGTGCAAATACTATATTATTGTTCTTATTCCTCTACAGGGCTTGTTAACCAGTGACTGAATGCCATGTCAGGCCAAAAATAAATGGACACATTATAAAGTCTTACGAATGGAAACAACATTTTTTGTAAACATTTCTAGATGTAACAAATCATTGGTTTCCTTTGTCGCAACTATATATTGCTTCCCACACTAAAAGCTTTTTGGCAATTTTTGATAGTTTTTGTGCCCTAAAATTTCCTTCAACATTCCCTCAAGCATCAGCAGCATGCAATTTTGACCAAGAATATCCTTTTTGTCATTTATTGTGAAGGAAGAATATTTTTTTTCAAACTTGATTTCTATTTCCGTGCTCTGCTTTAAGCCTTTAAATTTTTAGCAACGTTGCTCTCAAGAACTTTTTGAGCCTTGTATGTTTTTAAATCTGCATTAGTTTTAACTTTTTGTACCAAACATTTCGAGCACTGAGCATACTGCCCTGCTTTCCTAATTTTTTGTAGGGCCAATTTGGGCTCTGTTGAAAATATTTAATAGTTTTGTTACTCACTTTTTTCTGGTCACTCATTTTAATGCGATTACCAAGATGACATGTTTAAATTAATAAAATAGGTGTGTTAAGAATTTTTCGATCTCACTCCTTATGAAGTGTGTTCGAGTGCTTTTTGAATTTAAGTGTTAAATTACCTTGTAATATCGAAAAATATTAATAATAATAAAATTTATTATAAACATTTAAAGATTTTTCATTTAAAGATATTTTTTTTTTCAAAATATTATGATTTGTTTTTGGTGACATATCACCAAATCAACTCATATCGTCTACTAGTATTTCTGTGTTTTTATTGTGTGATTTTTGAGCCTGAAAATTAATTTACCGCAAATTTGAAACCCCACAATATTTAATGAACAAAAAAAAACTTTAGAAAAAAATAGGTGTGTCATTTTTTGTTGTACATTCATGTCTACTCAATTATTATTTCATACATTTATGATTTAAATATTTGTTTATATTGTTTTGTTTAAGTTTTATAACTATTATTTACAACTATTATTATTAGTTTTGTATTTAGTTTAGTTTATGACTACTGGTGTTGAAATTTATTTAAATGGGATGTTTTACATTTAATTTTAATTTTAATTTCAATTTTATTTTTTTGTTCACACTTAAAGGCGTCTAAATGACTGAAATGATTGAATGAATGAGTGAATGAGAGTCTGACTTGAGGCATTAATATTTATAAGCACTTGACTTATTTGCACACAAAAGGAAAATAAAATAAAACAATAATAATTAGTGGGAAATGGGTTAAAGTTATTGTTGCGCAGTGTATCTAAATTTATTTTTTTGGAAATATTTTTGTAACTTTTGAAGCGTTAGAGATGTTTTAATGAATTTTTTCATGAGATATCTTTGAAGGCATGGTCGGTGTACCGCCAAATTTAGCCGCGACGTGTTGTTGATTTTTTGTCAAAAATTCATTTATGAATTGAGACAAAAGTTAGTCCTGCAGATCTTTATAAAAATATACTAATATATCAGACTATTTTCCGTTCTACTTTCGTTTTTATGCCCTTCACCAACAAAAGTGGTGATGAAGTTATATTTAGTTTGTCATTCCATTTGTCATTTAAGATTACAATTAATATATATTCTTGTATATTAGCACCCTACATCTACAATAATGGACAGCAGTTCATTGAATTATGTTATTATCTTAAGAAGTTTCTTATTAAACCGGCGAAATCAGTTCAGTAGAAAGAAAGTAATAGATCGAATTCTGAAATTACCTCCTTAAACTGAAAGATATTAACAATGATTACAACTAAAGGTTTATGCAATTTTCATCAGATTTTGTAGGCTGATATCGCCTTTAATGAAAAATATTGCGAACCGTAAAATTTATCGATAGGAAACGGGGAAGTTGTATCCCTCGCACATATCTGTATAACTTATTTAAAATTTGCGAGTAACTCTGCAACATTTAAAGCTAATTTCTTAAAATTTGGCACGTAAATCCATAATTTCAAATTAATAAAAACAAACTAAAATTTATAGAGCACGGGGTAATGGTACTCTTCTTTAATATCGCATAGCTCTTAAGATGTTACATGAAATTTAACGTTAATATGAAATTATTGCTTTGAGATAGGGCACGGGGGTGAGGTATCCCCTGAAGATTATTTTCAAATTGATGTTGGTAGATGCTACTTAAGATGTGGAATAACAAAATATAGCATTCTTACTTGTTTTTAATGAATTTTTAGAGATTTTTGATTCAAAAAAGTGGCAACGTTTAGTCGCTAACGAAATCATTTTTTGTTCCGAACTACATATTTTTATTACTATTTTATAAAGAAATTTTAACGGGAATGCATGTAAACTAAATTTGTATGAATTTGTGGCAAATATTTTCCCACAAGCCCTATTCCTAACTTAAATATAGTTTTTTTTGCGGACGGCCCTAATCAATCATTTAAGTGAAAGTAATCAAATTTTACAATATGATTAACACGAATTGGTATTTTGGGTATTTCCCTCTGGCGAAGTGGGAACTTTCTTATTCCCTGCTTCGTGGGTAAGTTCATATGGATTTTATAAAATTCCAATAATAAAAAATCGTTATACAATACAATGAAATGTGTATTTAATTTAGATAATATTTTCCTGTACTACTTCCAAGTTAAGTTAAATTTTTATTTTAATCCAATGAACAGCTTTAAACAAAATTACAAAATTTTTTGTCCGAATTTCGAGGTTTTTCCGGACATCAGGTTCAAATAGCAAAATACTTACGGCAATAAAAAATTTGGTCAAATTGAATTCGGATAAATATTGTAACCGTGAGAAGGTTTCCTAGAAGACAAAAGGATATTGCTAAATCGAGCCAAATAAACGTTTTGAATTCACCATTAGTAATCTATATACAACCTCAATCATATATAATAACTACTTTTAATATTAAAATTATTATCTTCTTATAACTTTAAATCCATAAGAAACCATTACTGCTTTTACTTTCTAAGTTCCCTGAAAAAAAGCCCCTCTACAAAATTCACTTAGCATCCGTTAACAATCAAAATTAGAGACCAATTTCACTAATGAAGACAATCTACATGAAATTTAAATTTAAATAAGAGAAGAGACGAAAAAAAAATAATAAAAAAGTACATTTAAAGCTTAAGGGCAACAAATTAATTTCATTTTCTTATTCCACACTTTCGAGATCACAAAAAATAAATAACACAAAAATATTTCTATTTAAACACGAAAACATACTTTATTACCTCATTAAGCACATATTTTAAAAATGTTTGCCTTTAAGGAACCCAGAAAAAAAATTAGAAATCATTATTAATAGAAAAAATCCTTTAACGAAAAAACAAACGAAAAATCCCAAAAAGTGGATATAAACTGAAAATCAGAAACTAAATTATCACAAATATAGAAAGACATGCTTTTACACGGTCACCTTAATATGTTTAAAAAATGGAACAGTGATTCCAAAACGATTTTTTTTTGAAAATTGTTTTATAACTTTTGAATTTTTAGAGATTTATAAAATTTAATATAGTTTTGGCTGAGATGTTTTGGTAGTTTATAGGTCCCCATCTGAGGAGGTAGGTATACACAGAAAAAAAAACTATATAAAATCAATTAAAATAGAAAAAATTACTTTTTCAGTTATGACTTTTCTTCATAAATAAAAAATGTTAATTTGGCATTATTTTACAGTAAATACAGCTTCTTGAGAATATTCTTGAATTTGTAGTACTTGAAATTTTACTATTTAAAAATAATTGAAATAAATTTATCGTTGTATAATTTTATATATTAATATCGAAAGATTCTAATATGTACAATATTATTTTACCGCAAACGTAAAACATTTAATTCAAAGAAAATGAAAAAAATATTCAATGTGAAATCAACTTTGTTCAAGGTTGATTTTGCTTCATATTTTTTTTCTATGTGTAGTGTTCAGCTTTCCAATGTTAAACATCTCGGGTATGTTTCTATTTTTCTTATATATATCCTTATTTTATTCCAAAATATATCAAGAACTTGAAATATAAGTTTGGTAATTTTGGAAATCTCGAATATTTTGGGGTAAAAAATTCATTAAAAAATAAATTTGGGGTCGGAAAAAAGTACCAAAAAGGCTAAAAAGTATGGTATTAAGACAAATATGTTAATATTGAATAAGTTAACACAGAATTACTTAATTTTCTCCGTAATATTTTTGACTATAATTTTCTTCTACTGAATCTATTTGTCAATTTAAAATCGAAAATTTTACACAAGTTCTACGCTTAGACTTAGAGAATGAATGGGCAACTTCTCAGGACTATGAAAAATAATCAGAACAAATCCCTTTTAGCTTCGTCAATTATTGTGGCTGTGAGCGTGCCACAATAATTGACAGACAATGTTAATATACCCTCTTCGCCACTTGTGATGGTGGATGGTATAAAAATAATATTAATACTAAATGTACTAATAATTAGCTGAATAAAATAAGTTTATGGAAGATTGTAACGAAATCCTTAAAAGTACTTAAACAAGGTACTTTTTTACAGAAAATATTTTTGAGAATTTTCAAATTTGAATAAAAAAATATTGATCAATTCAAATAAAATTTCTCTAAAAAACAGTATGTCCATATAAATGTTTTACATTTTAAAAGGTCAAGTCAAATGCTGTCTTTTTTCAGTATAAAAGTAAAAATGGGTATTTTGGTACTTTTTGAAATCAAAACATTATGTGGTACTATTTAAATCTTCTAAATGGAATCATGTGCGCATTTACGTACTTTTTAATTTTTTTTGTCATAAATAACCTAAGGACACGAAAAAAGTATACATAAACTCATATGAATAATAAGTAGTTTAAACCGTTATGTGGATTTTGTTTGGTCTTCTGATCTGGTATGGTACCAATTGTGTGAGAGTCGACAATATTTGCATTAATGAAAATAGTTCAAATATGGAAAATATGGAAAATTGTTATGGTACCTTTTGATTTCTTTCACATAATTAATCGCAACACATAAAACAAAATATGTAGATATATCTGGTACTTTGGTGATCCGCTGAAGGTTCTCTTTGGGTTTTCCGTAATAATTACTATAAATCATGAAATTAAGTACAAATGTTTACAATATAGTGTTTATCGTCATTATGGGATTTTGTAATACTTTTGGAATATTCAGATTTTACCTTTATTATTATTGGAAATAATTCAAAATCCTAAGTAAAAATATAAATCATTTAAAACGTTATGTTAATTTGAAGTAAAAAATTTAAAAATGAGTTTTTGGATTTTATTCCAAAAAGGTGGCAACATGTATTCAAGTTTAAAATTGTTTTTTTTTTCCGTTCCGAACTTTGTTATCTTTTAATTGTTTTCAAACAGAAATTCGTATAAAGAAAATAAGAGATGAGGAAAGACCTTCCCACAAGCCCCATTCAAAATAAGACAATTTAAAAATATATATTTTTTATTAAGTTCTTAAATTTCAAAGCTCGAACCAATTCGAACCTAACTACATATGATGGGGCAAACTCCAAAAATATTTTTTGCTGAACGGCCCATAGTGCTAGGATGATCATTTCTTTAAAAAAGGCAGTTTTTGAACATAGTTAAATAAATGACATTTCAATACTTTTTCCTTAAAAATGTTAAATTTTCATATTCCTTCGTTTATGTTGATACCAAGTGCATGTGTACGAAATTTACACCTTTGCTTAAATCCAATTAGGGTAACTTAAGCCAAATTAAACCTTAATTGTGCTATATTCTATTGAGACACCTCCAATGTTTCAAAACTATTTCCAAAACAGTCGTTTTTTAAACACTGTACCAAGAAGCTATTGTGACTGTTTGCCAGCAAATTCCAGCATTCAGCAATAGCAGCAGCATGCAACATAAAAAATTTCTCTCTCAACACTTCTACTGAAATGGAAAACTGCAAAATCTGAAGCAAAAAAATACAAAAAAAATGAAAATACTAAAAATAAAATAAAGGTGTTGGCACATAACAAATGATAAATAAAAATGTAATTCAGGTAACTGAATATAAAAAAATATCAAGAAACCAAAAGTCTCGTCTACTAAGAAATATTTTTTGTACGAATTTGTTGAGAGTCTGTTTTATTTGTTTTTTTTTTTTGTAAAAATAATATTTTTTATTTCTTCTATTTAGGATACAAATAAGAAATAAGACCTCCTAGCAAATTTATGTATTTTATAGAGCCATAATTGCTGAAAGGTGTTACCACATGTTTTGTACTAGTTTTTTGTTTTAAATAAATTTTTACACAATTTTTTTCTTCTACGCCGCTTTCGTACTTGTATTTATTAATCGAAACATAAAATATTTTTGTAGTTGTAAATAGAAATATGGAGCACTAGATTTATGGTTATCAAACCATATATTTGTTAAGAAAATGCTAAAATGAAAATAAATGAAAAATATTTTAAAAGACACCATTTCCAATCAAAATTACTGAAATGAAAATTTCAAGACATAAAAATCTATTTCCAATAAGAAGAAAAAACGCTCATACAATGTATAACAGACGATTTTTTGGAAGAAATTCTGTGACATTTAAATCGCTAAATGGAGATCCTAATGAAATTTCCCGTATGGTCAGTAGCATAGTCGCTAACCCTCCGACTATGCTTGATCACCTCGGGTATGTTAAATATTTAATTGTCCCAACAGAGCATATTTGCTGTAGAAATTATGGAAAATAGCTAAATTTGACTAGAGGTACCATAAATCCGTACAATGATTACCCTGTAACTCAAACAGCAGTCCGTCAAAAAATACTTTTAGGGTTTTTATCTAACGTATTTAGCTATATATAAAGGATGATCGTTAAGTGGTCCCAGTAGTGGAATTTGAGAACTTTGCAAGACATCTTTTTACTTATTTTTAAATTTTATTAACGGTTAAACTTTCATGAAAAATATAGATTTATTTACGAATTAATATTTTATTTATTTATTTTTAAAAGTGATATTTTTCTAATTGTGGAAATGATCATGAATTAAGCTCATTTTTCATTTAAACAATTATTAACCGAATTATAACGATTTTTTAAAATATCGATTTTTTGAGAAAATAGAATGCGATCGCGAATAAAGTTCCTTATTATAATTTAACGCTGATTTGTCGAATTTACGAATTTTAAATCTTTCGAATAATATCGGTTTTGGATGACAGTCAAAAGATGAAGCAAATAAAATTTCCTTTGTTCTTTTATAAGAAATTTTATATAACGACTTCTCAGTCCTAGATCTTCAAAGAAATTTGCACAAATCACGACGTGTATTTAAAAAGTGATTTTGAACAAATTTGAAAATTGTCGATGTTACAGTTCTGCAGATATTTGATACTCATTATTTGATTTCTATGGTCCTATCCATCCTACATTTTGTCTAGTAAAATAGATCCTTGTAAAAGTGATTGAAACCAAATTTCAGAGCTCTTATTTGTATAATTTTTTTTTTTTAAATATTCGATAATTAATATTTGCTTTGTATGGGGAGTGCCCCTCCCTCAGGTCTTTTCGGATTATTTTATAGCCTAAGATACTTTCGGGTACATTGGTATCAATCTGTGTAAATCTCTTCAAAATTGGCGCAGCAGTTGCTATTTAAAATTTGTAAAATCAGTCCAGTAACGAAGGAGTTAAAGAACCGAAATACGAAAAATCCTCGAAATTAAGACAAAAATCTTTTGATAGTTTTTCAAGCCTTGAATCTTTTTGAAATTTGTTTGCTCTTATACAAATTGTAATTAAAATTTTAAACATATTTGAAAATAAATAAAATTTTAATCACTATTTTATAAAATAAACATTTTAAAATTGCAATAAAATATCTTTCTGAAATTTTCAGAAGGGATTGATTTATTAAAAGGTTTGGGAAAAAGCCATCACTAACATTTTTTAGACACTTCGAAAAAAATCAACAAGATCAAGACTATTATTTCGGATATATACTAAAAAAACTGATTCAAGATCTTGCAAAAGTTGAAATTTCAAATGCCAATAACTCGAAAATTATAATTGATAAATATCACATGTTAGAATGTCTTTTAAAGGTTTCATTATGGACTATTAGGCGGTATTTTTGAAATTGTACGAGGTACCCCATTTTAGGGACTAAAAACTCTGCTCATGGGATCCTAATAAGATCCAAGCTATCATTCTTACTTGTTCACATTACACATTTACCATTTTTGTCTTAATTTTCCATCTCAGATTCTTTCCTTTTTGTCTGTTAGTAGAAACATTGTATTTTATTCAACAAAATCTTTGAAATATTTTCTCTATATCACTAATAACACTTACAACTCCCAGATACATGTTTCTATACAAGTAGTCTAGTCTTGGCTTTATAATTAAAATCTTTCACAAGTTTCTATTAATTTTATTCAAGTAAAATAGACAGAAAATAGTAAAAATGCTGGAAAATGTATCGCACATATTTCAATTGTGTATCTTTTGTAGATCTATTGTTTTTGCCGTATTTCTGCCAACACTTAGTGGTTACAATCACACGAGTCACATCACACATCATCACCAGACTAAATGGCGTCATATTCATGCATGTTTAACTCTATTTATTTTCGTTGTTGTTGTTTTGTTATTATTACAATTATTTTGTTGCTTTCAACATCATTATTTACCGCCATTCATGAATGTGGCCTTTTTAAGTTTATTTTTTATTTTTGTTATTGTTGTGCTTTTTGTTTTAGCGTTTTTTATTCCATATTATATACTCGCTCTTTAGCATCTACAACATTTGATATTTATTTTATTACAATATTTTTGTTATTGTTTTTTGTTACAAAAATATTGGAAAAAATTTTAAATTTATTATTATTTTTCTTTGCTACTTTTTTCCATTTAATGTTGATTTATGAGTTTCTTTGAACAACTATTTTTGTTTGATTTTATTGCTAAAGTTTGTTTGTATGTGATTGTGATTTTTTGGCAACATTGTTGTGGAATACCCTACGGATGTAATTAAAATCTCGTGAGTTGTAGGAGGATGAAAAGTGGAACAACTTTTGAAAAAATAACGGAAATTTAAGTGTAACAAAAGAAAGCTTTTGATGTCTGAAGAAAAGGAGAAAAACTCGTTTAAGAGTTTTAAATTACAAAAAAGGATTTTTATGAAGTTAGATCGAAAAGTTCTTAGCATACATTTGTGTTAAGAAAAACGAAACCACTAAACTTAAAGTTTTAATTTTTTATTTGATTGAAATCATCGTTACGTTTTACAAAAACAATATACATTTTTATAGTTTTAATCACTCGTGATGAAATTTCGAACCTTTTTCGAAAACCCCTCCATTAACGTTTTTATAGTGATATCTGTCACTTTTCAACTACCTCTTCGAGATAGTTCATCTCTTTTAGAAAATCTATCACACTTTTGGACACCCTTTTGTGCTTTCCAATTCCTTTTTAATAGGTTCGGGCAGTTTGGAGGATTTGCCTTGCTTGGTAAAAATACCACATGATTGTTTTTGTATCACTCAAGGGTTTCAGTCATAGGATGTCCTGTCAATTCTAAAAATACATTATGAATCCTAACGAATGGAAGCAGCCTTTTTTGTAAATATTCCTTGATGTAAATTTCAGTAAATATAGAGCCCGATTTAAAAAAAACGAATGTTTTTGGCCGCAACCGCATGTTGCTTGCTATACCAAGAACATTTTCGAAAATTTTGACTTTTTTGGAGTATTAAACTTTTCTTTAACATTCCCTTGAGCATTAGCAAAGTAAAAGTTTTGAACCAGAAAGTTGTAAAAAATCCGGGTTGCTTTTCCACCGGATGTGTTAGCAGCTCCTTTAAAATGATTTTTTTTTTTTTGGCTTTAGAAACAACATGTGGACCATTCCCTCTATCTGAACTAGGTTATCTATCAATGGACAAATTCTCTCGGTAGTGTTTAATAACATTGGAAACAGTTTGATGACAGACCTTAAATGCATGGCCTACTCTTTGCAGGACCAAGTTGGGTTTGGTTAAAAATATTTAATAAGATTAGCAATTTGTATGACATTAAACATAATAATTGAAATGTTTCACAAGGACAATTTGATAAAGGAAAATCCAATGATTCTTGGTTTAAAAGTTTTAATAAACATCGTGTGTTAAGAAGTTTTTGATTTCACTTACTTAATTGTAGTTTTATTTCCCAAAACTTTATTTTTAATATTTGTTTTGACATTTGGTTTGTGTTGTGTCATTTATGCATTTATTTATTGACTTTTATTCTAAAACGCATATAATAAAATGGTTATAAATAAAATCTCAATTATGGTCAAAACAACTTTGTTATTAATAAATTTAATCAAATATATAAAATTTAAGAACAAAATATTTATATGACATATGAATTAACGAGGGGTTTTGTAATTTGTCAAAAAAATTGATATATTGCCTCAACAAAAACATGGAAATTCATAGAATTTAGGGCGTTTCAAAAAAACGGCCTTGAAAATAAAGAAACCTTTACTTTCGCCTTTTGCTTTAATTAACATTTACGTTTTTAAAAAATATTTTAAAGATACTTTTGTATTTTTTGAACGTCTATATAAAGGATAACATTACTAACTGATTGATCATCATACTACAGTCTTAACAGATGAAAATTTGACCTTTAACTCTAAAAAGAGATTTTGAAAGTTCGAGGGTTTATGGGGAAAAAAGTATAAAAAAGAAGAAAATATACCGACAAGTACTTTCTTAAAAATCGGCCTATTTGGAAAGGGAATGGTTAAAAACTTTATTTTGATTCGAAAAAAGTGCCAAAACATGGAAAATTATTTTCTATTTAAAATCGTTAAAAAAAATATTTTTTGGAATATTTAATCATTAAGATTTGAATTTTTTAGATCATACCTGAAACATGGATATTTAAATATGCGGATCTTTTTTCAAATTCAATTTTCTAGGTCTAAAATAAACTTTTTTATACTTTTTGATTTTTTTTTTTTTTGTAAAAATTATGTTCAATAAAATATCTGGAAGGCAACTAATATTTAATTTATATTATTTAAAATATTGTTAATTGGTTTTTGTTTCTCATTTTAATTTTTTAAATCAATTTAAGAGTTTAATTGTCATTTTAAAAGTTACTTTCCTATAAAAGCACTAAAGTTTATCAGTCTCGATAGCATAAGATATAACGGGTGGATAACAAAAATAATGTCTGTGTTTGATTCCTTTAATTTTTTAAAAAGATTGGAAAAAAGCTTCTTTATTTTGACTCTTAGCTATCTTAGTCATAACTCCTCCGTTTTAGGCTTGTTTTGAATAAACTTTGCGGGCCATATATCCCCACAAGCTCTTCATTAATTTTGTTGAAAAAAAAACAAATTTTAGATTTGACAAATACAGAAAATGCTGTCCAAGCCATAACACTACTACCGCCGAAATTACGTTTATAATCCGAACATATAACATATCAAATTATTTTTTTTGTCGTCAGAGAAAATTGCCTTTTTCCACTCCTCTGCCCAATTCATGTATTTTCGTGTCAATTTTAGACGGTTTTCTTAATGTTGTTTTATGAACATTCCATTTTGTTATGAGCTCTCATTTTCAGTTTTCATCGCTTTGTATTAACTTTTGTAGAATTCAATTTGTTATGGATTGATAATTGTTTTATAAGGTTAATCAGCCAAATTCACAATTAAAATATTCTTGGTCATGAAAATTTAATTTGGATATTTTCTTGGACGGATAGAAAATTATAGAATAATTTAGAATATTTTGCAGTAAAATTAAGATATTGTCATAAATAGAAATTTATTTATTTCTAGCAATTTTTTTAATTTTCTCGACTGCATTTATAGAAATATTCCACATTAAATATCAAACAATAAGATTAACTGAAAAATTTGACTAACGATTGTGAAATTTTCGTATCATTTGTCATGCTGATATTGCCTTTTATGTAAAATATTGCACACTGAAATTTTTGTATAGGGCACAGGGTAGTCCCTTTACAAATGAAACAATTATCGCATATCTCTGTAACCCATACAGGAAATTTCACGAAAATTTCACGTACGAAAATTCCTTTGACAATGTAATATTTTGGACTACAATAATTACGAATAAGACTCGGAGGAGTGGTATCTTTTAATACATAGTAAAACCTTAATTAGAACATATTAAAAGCTAACAAAATTTTTGATAGGGCACGAAGAAGTAGTATCTCCCTTACATAATGAATTTTGAAATTGTGAGGGAAATGTTCATTCAATTTGAGACATGAATAAAGCCTTTCTAACAAAATAGTTTATATAATTTTTTTTTAGAAATTTTTGAAATTTAGCGCATGAATAAGGCGATTGTGACAGAATATTATAGACAACGTAATTTTGGGTTACGGCACGAAGAATTAGATTCCTCTTTCATACGGAATTTTCAATATGTTCGAACCTTAAATTTTACTCCTGCCAGAGACTGTAAGAACAAATACCGATATTAATAATGAAATTTATTTAGTTATTTCTACAATGCATTTGTATGTGATTATTCAGTTTTTATTACAAATATTTTATATTCTTAAGATATTCCAAAAGGCACATATATATCTTTAAGATAATTTTCCACCTTAAATTTTGTGTTGAAAAATCTCGATTTTCTCCCACAATATCATTTATAAAATATTAATTACAAAACATTTAAACAATTAATTATAAATTTATTGCGTTATTCAAATTTCTCATCATGATCCATCGAAAACTAATGAAATAAAAGTGAAATTTTTTTAATTAAGTTTTAAAGAATGTATGTTGTTCATTTCAAATAATTTCCACATTTATAATACAATTAAGTTTAATCGCCTAAATATTTATTTAAAAGAAACAAACCTTTCACTCCAATTAGTACCTTGTAATCTTTCCATAAACATAACAAATTGATAGAGAAACAAAAAATTAATCCCAGCTAAAACCAAATTAAAAACTTATAAAAAATCATCACACTTTAACTCACAACAATAATAAATTACACCCAAAATAAAGAAATTTCCTATACCTTTAACGAAAAAAAGCTTAAATTTTAGATTACAACAATAGAATAATTAATATTTGAAAACGTCATTCCAAAACATGCAAACACCACAGGACGTATAAATATCGACACATAGACACAGAATCACATTAAAGCCCACATTTCATGTTTTGGGTAATATTTGTTGAAATTTCATTAAAAACCGCATCATTTATTAGAGTTCTTCATTGTGTATTTCTAATCGTTTTGAAAATATTTTCTTAAATTTTGAATGAAAGTGGAAAAAGAAGTCATTATCCAAAATCTAAACAAATTTATATACAATCATAATAACAAATCAACAATCACAGTTGGAGTCAGTTTTCTTGAAATTCACTCGTTCATATGTGAACAACAAAAAAAATTAAACTTTATTTTCTTAAAAAGTAAAACAACAAATATTTGATTTGTATTCTTTTTGCTTAATTATGAGAAAGTATTTTCAATTAGAAATAAATTTTATTTATTTATGGTCCCCATTTTGAAGTGATAACACTTTTGGGGAAATGAAATGAAATCAAGCAAAAATAATATTGTTATTTTTCTAATGCATGATCCAAAATCTAAGGAGACAACAGAGTTTCAAAGGAATTAAACAGATTTTATTTTAAACAAATAATTTAAATGGTAATATCTCATTTCTTTCAAGTTAATCGTAAATTATGCGACAAAATAATTTGATCCTTCTAACTGTAAATCGATACATAAACAATGAAATGAATTACACGTATTTTAGTATCTTCTTTTAATTTCATAAATCTATTTTTTTTTGTAGGGTCCTTCGAACAAAAGTTTATAGAACTTTTGGTCCTTCGAAGTGTTACGCAACTTCAACTGTTGTAATTTCATTTGATAACGATAATGTTCGTACTACTTGATGAATTATTTCAGCGGATATTTGCAACGATTTGTTGATGAAGTGTCCAAGGTCCTTCCTACAATAAGTAAAAACTAAATTTTTCCATACCTAATTTGTCCTACGAAAAGACCTTTAAATGTTATGATGAAATCTTCACACTTATACTGAAAGTACAAATAAAAACAGTTATTTTGTTAAGACCCTTCGAACCAGTTATCGGAAGGAAGCGTCTCAAAATACTGATATTATTAGAGTAATTATTACATCTTATAAAAATTCTTTGATAAAAGCTTTTGATGTTTTAACTTCTTCACAGAATCTATAATGAATATAGTTCCTCGAACAGGACACGAAAATTAAGTTATATTTATTGTAAAGAGTCAAAAGAACTTATACTGTGAGAATACTTAAATGTGTGCACTTCAGATGTTTTATTTCTTTTAAAGACTAATGAACTGTTAAAATTAAAGTTATACTTTTACCAGAGCTTGTAAGAACAAATAACGGCAGTAGTAATGTTATGTTCTTTCCAATCTGTCTATCTATCTATCTATCTATCTATCTATCTATCTATCTATCTATCTCTCTATCTATCTACCAATCTACCAATCTACCTATCTATCTATCTATCTATCTATCTATCTATCTATCTATCTATCTATCTCTCTATCTATCTACCAATCTACCAATCTATCTATCTATCTATCTATCTATCTATCTATCTATCTATCTATCTATCTATCTATCTGCCAATCTATCTATCTATCTATCTATCTATCTATCTATCTATCTATCTATCTATCTATCTATCTACCTATCTATCTATCTATCTATCTATCTATCTATCTATCTATCTATCTATCTATCTATCTATCTATCTATCTATCTATCTATCTAAATTTAGTTATGGTCCTTCGAACCTTAATGTCAAAATCATTTATAAATAGTCAATGTATTAATTTTGTCAGAGACTGTAAGAACAAATAAAATAGCAACAAAGGCCCTTCCAACCGAACATAGAAATGAAGCTTCTGGCAAATCTGGTCCTTCGAACAGGATATCAGGAGGATAATTGGACGTTTCGATTTCTGTAAGAACAGGTCAATCAAATCGGATATCGTAATGAAGCTTCAATTAATTGTCAAATGCCTGAAAAATTGTTATTAAGACAGAATTGAAAACTTATCAGTTTAACTAGAATTCTTAAACTTTTTAATATCGAAGGACTTCAAAATATTCACATCTTTAGAAAAACAATTTTACGATTTCCTCTCTAACAAAAATTTGCTTAAAGTTTTTGCCATTTTTAATTTCTGCAAAGAAATATACGAACAATAAGTGATTTTATAATTGGTCCTTCGAGCAGGATAACTAAATTTAACTAAACGCTTCGTGACATTTTTTATAATTAACTAATATTGTTTTGGTACATTTAAAATTGTTATAATAAAACCGAATTTAGTTCGGTAAAAAATATTACTTAAAATTGCAAGTCACTTAATTTTTCCTAACAAATTTCCAGTTTTCTAATAGACTTCGGGTACACCTAAAGTTCTATTAAAAATTATTTCTTAGATGTGTTCATTTAGTTTCACCAAATAATAGTTCTTACTGAAAATCAGCATCTAACTATTCTGATCAATATTAATTTCTTACTCCTTCGTAATGAACTCATACCTTTCCAACCTGCATTCAGCCCATAATTATCATGTAAAATCTTTTTATTTAGATTATAAATAAATAAGAAAATGTCTCCATAATAAAAAAATAAACAAATAATTGAAAACGTAAAATAAAATATGGGTGAAGCTTAGTGATAAAGAGATATAGATAGATGAAAATATTGTCCAAGTCATTTGCATACAAATAAAATAACACTTGACAAATGTCAATTATTTAACTAGATTTTCAATAATGTTCAAGATGCAAGAGACAGACACCCCGAAACCCCAAACACAATCGTAAGCAATAAAAGAGAAATAAAAAAACCATGTCGATATTTGTAGATACTCTTTATGGATGGATACCTCATCTTATCTTAGAGTTTATCTAATAGAGATTTTTATTTGTTGTTGATGTAGTTGATTTGCTAAATACGTAAACGTGCAAATAGGTGTGGTATTTGCGCAACACAAACTCATACATAAATACATACACACAGATGATAAAAGAAACATAGAAACATTTGTTTGCAACAACATTCAAATATTTATATGCATTATGATGCATGAGCCATAAAACCCAACATTT
The DNA here is from genome assembly GCA_004302925.2 of Cochliomyia hominivorax. NCBI lineage: Eukaryota > Metazoa > Arthropoda > Insecta > Diptera > Calliphoridae > Cochliomyia > Cochliomyia hominivorax. The sequence goes on from PYHX02000467.1 coordinate 89,113,861, forward strand.
TGTTAGAAAAGCAAATAGAGGAAAAGTTTCCTAAAAATTTTTACATACTTTTGGATTACTTAGGTGAATGAGGTGGTATATAATGATTGTCATTCCGTATGTAATAGCAAGAGGGAATTAATTTTGAATTATTAAATATATATTTTTGAACTTTATTAAATTTTGAACCAATAAAGCCTTTTCTAAATGTCAGTTCCTCACGGACATAAAGCGCATATAGCAATCAATTATGAACTAACTCTAACTACCGTTAGAGTTTATTTATAATATTAAGACATAGTTAGTTAGACATAGTCGAAGCTTTTAACGGGGTCATTATTAATTTTAATTATTTCTGATAGCAAAAAAATCATATGCATAAATCCCCCTCAGAATATCTTTCAACTTTTATTCATTCAATGATAAGAGTCATTTGACCATTAGAAGTCAAAATTATTGATTTTAAAGGAGAGAAGGTATCAGTAAATAAATGTATATCATTATACTAAGCATTATCTGTTACGTATCAAAAAGCTATTGAACGATGCTTGAAACCACATAGAAAACTTGGCTACTTAAAAAAGAGCGGTCACAATGTCTTCCCTGGACAACTTAGTTTTTAATCATATTTCTATTTAAATTCTATTTAAATTATATACCGAACCTGCATTCAAATTATTATACCCTCAAAATGCCAAAGCGGAATCATCTTAGACCCTAAATGGTATATATTCTTGCATCAAATCGAAATCTGACTCGATTTAGCTATGATCGTGTGTCCGTCTAATAGAGCTCAATGATATTATTTCCTAAGTATTTGTTATTGTCCTAAGAAGTTTTTTATTTAAAACCAGAATATGGTTAAAACCCAACATAATATTATTGCAGAATACAAAATTTGCATTAAGGGCATGGAGGCGTGGTATCGCCCTTGATTTTGCATATCTCTGAAATTTTTTATGCTAATTTCTTTAAATTTGCTAAGGAAAAAGCTTAAAAAGGTATCTTCCTTACGAACGAAATTTTAAATATCACATAACTTTGAAACCGTTACAGGAAATTTAATAAGATTTGGCGCAGTTCGATTAATTTTTTGATGGGGCACCACCCCTTGCAAGCGGAATTTTTAACATGTTCTTACAACTATTTCTAAATTGATCGTGGTGGAGGGCATAACTGAATGCAGCAATATTACTCATTTTTATACCCTCCACCACCACAAGTGAAGATGAGGGTATATTAATCTTGTCATTTCGTGTGTAACGCCAAGAAGAAATTATCTTAGACCCTACAATATATTATTGCATCAAATCAAAATCTTAGTCGATTTAGCTATGTCCGTCTGTCTGTCTATTGGAAACATTCTCACTACTAGAATAAATGTCCGAATTCAATGAAATTTGGCCACATTATTTTTAGATGTCCTAAACAGTTTCCTTTTTAAAAGCAGCTATACCGGTTTATAAACAAGGAAGTTATAGACCAATATCTGAAACAACCTCAAAATTCTGAAAAAGAACTTTTCTAATTTCTTCCAAAAAAATTAATTGGACTTAAACAGTTCCTTAATTTTAACATACAATTAAACTTATTCCATCATTATGCAAAAGATCATCTAAATTTGATTAATAGGAAAAAATTATAGGCTATAATATGCAAAATTTTGATACACCCCAAACTCTGTGTGTCATATGGGCCGCAATTTTTAAGATAATTTACTGAAATTTGTCACATATACTTATTTTGATACAATAATAAATCTAAAGAAGCCATTAATTGACCCAGCTACCATATAAGGCCCCTTACCAGATTATGATTTATATCATATAAAACTCTTAAATTTGAACCAATTCCATTGAAATTTGTCAAAATTTATAACAAACTATTTCTAAATATATGTTCTAAATTTTATTAACATGGATCTATATTTTTATATAACTCCCTTATAACGCCCCTTCCCGGAAAACGGTTTTGAGCTTATAAAACAATTAAATAAAGATCAATTTCATTGAAATTTTGTAAACATGAATCATTTGTAAACATGAACAATATTGGTCCATATTTTGCTGTAGCTCCCATATAAGAACCATTTCGGGAAAACAGTTTTAAGCATATAACAAGCACATTTTTTGTCTTTATACTCTCCGCACTACAGAAAGTGAAGAGAGTATATTAACTTTGTCCTTCCGTTTGTAACGCTAAGAATGAATCATTTCAGACCTCATAATGTATACATATTCTTGCATCAAATCAAAATTTCTATCGATTTTCGTTTGTCTGTCTGTCTGCACAATTTGAAATCAGTATTAAATGTAGTCCTGAGAAATTTCCAGCGAAAACGGTTCAATATTTTAAAGATATAGACCGATATCTGACGCAACATCTAAGTTCAAGAGTTAAATTGAAACGAAATTTTGCCATAATATTAAGTTATGTGAACGTCATTATCAAAATCGGTTCAGCCGAAAAAAAGTTATAGCCAAAGTTATAACTAATTTTATGATTCATTAAGTGTTTCTACATTATATAATTTATACATTTGTGAGTGTATGTGTGTATATGTATGACTACGAAACCTAACGTATTAACTTCACACGATTTTGAGGTGGAGGGTATTGAAGATTCGGCATAGTCGAATTTAACATTCCTACTTGTTTTATTATAATTTTAACACGTACTAAATTAGTATCTTTTCAAAGACAACTATGATTTAAAACATCTAAAATATCGATTCCTCAAAGGATTTAGGGTAAAGCAATATTTTCAATTTAACAAAAAAGTTATATTTCAAATAGTTCTTCTGAAATGTTTTCAATATTCGTTTATTCCGAATGTAGCATTCTCAACTGTTTGCTATATCACGATGACTAAATCATCATTATCATCGAAAATATTTTATTTATTTTATATATTTTATTTATAAATATTTATTATATCTTTTTCTGTTTTATTTTTGTTACCATCATGATTTTATTATTATTTTTCTATAAATATGTCCGTCCATCCGTCTGTCTCTCTCTCTTCATGTGCATGTGTATGTGTGTAAGTGTTAGCATGTTTTATTACATGTTTATGCCAGACTCCGAGGCATCAGTTCGATTTTATCTTTGGTTGTTTAGTTTAAGCTTTTTCTTACAGCTGTTTCTTAGCTGTTTTTTTTTTCTTCTTGTAGTTGTGTCGGTGATACCTGCTCGTCTTTTTGGTTTATTTATGTTATTTTACTCGTGTGTCTCTTTTCCAAGATGCAAATGATGATGAAGACAAATGTATGTTGATGCATGTTTTGGTTGTTTGCTGCATGTTTTAGCAAGCGTTTTTTTCTCTTTACAGCTTAATCAAATGATTTGAAAGATTTTTTTTGGTTTCTATTATTTTTGTTTAATCTGAAAAAAATTTGATTTTATTTATTTAGGTGTTTCTGTTGTTGTTGATTTAGAGGTGGTGAATGAGGATGATGACAATGATGTTTTTTGTACATTTGATAAGATTATCAATGGATAAGTGTGCAAGTTGTTGTTATTTATTAGAGTCATTGTTATTTTTAGTCATATTTATATTGATAAGAAAATGTTTGAAAACTAGATCAGACTGAATAAACATGATGTTTTTTGAAAATATTCTTTTCTTATTTGACTTTATAAAACTGACATTATTTTTAGGTAAAACATCTAAAAGTTTGACAAATTTCTTCCAATGAGGTATATAACTAGACACTTTTGGGGACCACTTGTGTCAAGTTTAGGGTTACGAAATACCTTGAAAAACCTACTGAGCACTTGAACCCAAAACAGAAAAACTACGAATTTTATACTCGTCTGTGCCGAATGTAATATAATCTTGACATAAATATTTAAGAAACATTTTCATGTATAAAAATTTAATTCAAAAGGAGGACCATTGTTAAAGCACCAGTCAAATGAGGTCAAGTTATTAGTTTTTTAATTCAGTGGAAATATTTATTAGAAAAATGTTAGATATTTAAAACAGTTAGAAACATTTTGATCCCAATTTCAATAGAAAGAAGCAATATTTAAAAGTCTTTTATATAAAATTGTTGCTTATATAACACCCTGATTGTAACAATAATACTATAAGTAAAAACAAACTTTACACTAACCTCCAACAATACACGCAGCATGTCACGCCCTTCACCACATCAAGCACAACAACAGCAATCACCGTTTAATAACAATAATAATTAGAATGTTTCCAACAGACAAACGGACTCACGGACTGAAGGGCATAGCTAAATCGACTCAGATTTTGATATAATACATAATTTATATGTGGTCTTAGATGTATCCGTTTTGGCGTTACACACGGAACGTCAAACTTAATAGATCCTCCTAATCACTTGTGGTGATAAAAGGTGGTTTCATAAAAAAGATGCAGTGATGCAAATTTAGAGCTATTTTAGATAGCCTGATTCCATATTTCAGTGTGTAAAACATCAGAAAAAAATAAGGTAATTTAATAAGGACTCTTTCGAATATAATTTGTTTATAGTCTTAGGAAGATCGGAAGATCATTTGGGACAGACCTTAGTGAGATTATTATACACCGATTTAAATTCTTGGAGAAGTTAACTTCAAAACTATACATATATCCAGTAGTTTCTTCAGACACAATCAACGAGTCTGGAGAGGGTCATTTTGGACAGGCCTGATACGTAGCATATAAGTTATGAGAGAATAGATCTCATAACAGTAAGTTATATCCGGTTGTTGAATAATGTGTGTTGTTAAGTTCATGGGTCAGAATAAACTTAAAAATATCCACTGTTTTCAAAGCTGTTTTGAACAATGTTTCAATATTTGGCCTTGTGTAGGGCAGCATATTCATATCGCTTTCGCTGATTAGTCTTCTTAAATGAAACAATTGCCTTCTCCTGCTATAGTCCGATACGACTGCATAGCACCCTTCTGATCCCAATAAATAAAGACGTCTAAATAGTTTTGAATTTTCTTGCTCTTTAATTTATCGCAATGCTTTATAACGTAGACATACGGCTTTTTCATTCATCCACTTTATTGGATATGGATTGCTCTTCATCAACTTTTTTTTTTGTATCAAAATCATCATTTTAGATAAAATAAAATATTTTTGAGTTGAAAGGGCGAAATCGCCCTTCGTCTTTTGATTTTGAATTTGATTGCATTTTAATGTAAATCAATACTTGTAAACTTGTTGTGTAATTATGTGTTTTCTAATTGCTTTCTTTGTTGAAATTTCTACCTTTGAATCGTACATACTCTCACCAACTATCGAGAATTTTTAGCTCAAAATTAACCATATTTTAGCGATGTGTGGAAATTTTGAATACTTGATTATGATAAAAGATTTTTAACTTTCAAAATATCATATTTATTATGTTCTCCAAATCGGCGTTATTAACTTATATACCCAAACGTCAAGTTTCTGCACAAAAATTCTTCTCACTGCCCTTTTTCCTTAGACATTTTAAAATATAATTAAATTTCCATGATATTAATTTAATCATATGTAGTAATAATCTGTTTCTATAAAATTTACTTTTAAAAAATTCCATCATTTAAATCGAAATAAAAACTTCGTACAAAATTAAAAACATTATCTCTTCCATCGTAATGCATTTCATGTATAAAATCTTGTCACATTTCAGTATCTTTGAATAACAACATTTTTGCATATTTATTCATATTCAGTGGGTAGAAATACAAGGATTTAACTAACACTTTTCTTCTTTAATGATTCCTTTTAAGTAAAAAACACTCCTATAGCGGCATAAATCATTGATCCATATGTGACCAACTACGTGTGATAATCTCAATGACATAATCCCAAGTAATCAAAGAATATAGTTCTACATAGAAAATGTTCTTTTTTTTAATGGAATTTCTTTAAATATAATTTTTGCATTTTACCATGCAACAGGTTTTATATTCTATTAAAATTGCGTTTTTAACTTTAATGTATTATCTTAAGTTCATCATTACATTATGGCACCAAGTTGACAATATACACTCATATATTAGATATTCAATATACTTTTAGACTTCAAGAGAGAGGTGTTAAGTAAATAACACTAAATCAATGGGATATCGTTTTTCAGACGTTCATTTTGGTTTTAGAATTAAAAATATGTTAAAACTTCTACCCAGATGTGTTAGAGCGTATGTGGTTGGAAGCAGAATAGCCCTTGCGAAAATAAAATAGATTTTTAAAGAAGTCAGTTTAACCACAACCTACACAAAAAAATATGTTATGAAGAAATATGGATATTTGTATGTATTTATGCATCTATATATATATAAAAAAGTATCTATCGAGGAATATGGATTAAAATGTATTGAAAAGAAGTTAGTTTAGAGAGCATAAAATCATTTCATATCGTGGAGCACAGTGGTACGAAAATGATTTGTACTCGTTTGCATAAAAATGTATTGACAAAAGGTAAATTTGTTGGAGGAAACGTAGTATCTTTTTACTATTGTTATTAGATATTATTACCGTCACTAAAACATTTGTTTATCCGCTTTGTGATTTTGCATTTTTAACAATAATTATTGTTATCATCACAAAAAATATTGTTATTCCAATAAAAAATATTGTTATTGTAATAAAAGTTCGTTTTTTCGTATTGTGATTTCGCATTAATAAAAATAGCTATTGTTATCGTTATTAGAAATATTGCCATCGCCACTATAAATATTGTTATCGCCACTAAAATATTATTATGGCAATAAAAATATTGTTAGTTCAATAAAAAAAATGTTTCTTCGCATTATTTTGTTATTGAATATAAATATTCTCATATGAAATATTTTCTATACTTCTCATATGTTAACATTATGCGAAACGATCTGTTAAATAACAATAAAATTGCAACCAGTCAAACATATTCCCAAACATATTGCGACCACAATATTTTTTTTTTTTATTTAATAAAAATAATTTTATAACATCAACAAAATTTTTATCAAGATAAGTAAATTCAACAATTAACATATTGTTGTTAACAATCAATGTTTGTCGCGAATATATAAGTGTTTGCGGCGAACATATCGAACATATGTCCAGTAAAACAGTTCCTTGAGAATGTGATTGGCGAAATTTAAAAAACAGCATATATGAAATAGCTACCTACACCATCTTGGAACCTGTGCTTCTCCAAATCCACTCGAATACATATTAGCAAAAATCTTGCGATATCTTTTCTAGATATTTCTGATATAGAAACACAGAAATTTATCAAAAAAATAAAAATGATTTGAACCACTGTTCAGTGTTTGCTAAATTAAGTCGCTAAGAAAAACCCACTTGTATTTAATAGCAAGATCTTTGAGTTTGTCAATGTACCCTACACAAACCAATTTTTTATTTCAGTTTGAAAGAATATAATTCAACATTTTTTAAGTATCTATAACAGAAAATTATCACTTCAAGAATTTTTAAGATTCATTATTCTACATTATAAGTTACAGCCACATTTATCAACAATAACTGATTGCAATTGGAACCGATTCAACATAACATACATTCAGGTAGGGTATACCATAAAAATACTAAAAAATTAAGAGCATCAAGTGTAGGATTATTAAGGTAAGGTTAGGTTTTTTCTCTACATTATCAGTTACACTTACAAAGTAGAGAAAAAAATGTATAAAAATATTTTCTTAAGAAAAAAAAAATAAAATAATATTATTCTCATGTACTATAATAATAACAATAATCGACAAACGGGACGAATAAAGACATTTTGCACGTAGAATTATCATAAAATAGCATGCGATATTGTCTGAATGTATAGAGATTTCTTATATTGAACTATAATAAAAATAGCAATTGACAGAATGACAGCTATAAAAATGGGTGACATGTGTGGAAGTTGAATAAAATAGTGAACAAAATAAATATTATTAAGAAAAGAAAGAAAACAACTACTACTATGTATAATCCTCAATAATTTATGGTATAAATTGATAAATGAAAAATAAAAGAGATTAAAAAAAAAATAAATGAAAATAAAACTTGAAAGAATTTTGTTCACATAACTTAAACCACAGAGATCAATGAACTTTTTCATTCATAAAATACAAACAAAAATGTTATGCCATACAATAACTCAAATGATGATTGAAGGGTGTATTAAGTTTGTCATTTTATTGGTAACATTAAGGAAAAAAATTAAAATCTTATAGTAGCACCTAAGGGCAAAGGACAAAGGAGTTATTATCTAATGTGGACCGATATTTATCAAATTAGTTTCGTCTATAAAAGACAATTATAAAAATATTTGTATTGAATTTTTATATAAATTGTGTTTAGGAGTTTTAATAACTTACAAGCCTGTTTACAGGAGGCGGTTTATATAGCAGCTTTCTTGGGGATTTGTTGTATTTACCGGTATAGTCGAGTTTATGTTAAGATACAGTTTATAGCTAATTGATATTTTTTTAAATTTTTCCCGGCATTGATAGATTGTCTCGGGTACCGATCTATAATTTTTTAGCTATTGTTCCAAATGGGAAACTTCTTAACATAACAAAAAACCTTATGTCATTCCATTTCCACTGTACTTATGCAGCTAGTTTGGAAATCTACATAACAACAATGAACGGACACACAGATATAGCTTAATCGACTCAGATTTCGGTTTAGTATAACTTTCATGTACACATATTTTTTTAGGGTAAAATATTGAAAAGCAAAGTTTTTTATCATTCTTTTGTGTTGTTGGAAGTTATAGCATGTAAGAAACGCTTATAAGAGGATACCCTTCCCTCTTGCCCTGTGTCAAAATTATTAAATATTTTGCATTATCTCTTCCTCCATGCGCTAAGTTTTATAAATTTTCCTGCAGGATATGCGATATTAAAAGTTTCGTTTTATTTATTCCCCGTGCCCTATTCGTAAAATTGAAAAAGCCGTCTAGTCCTAATCGTTATCCAAGTTTTTCTGTTTTAGTAGGTTGTCTTAGATATAAGTTTAAACGTTTTTTCTACAAAACCAATTTTGCCGCTTTTAAAAGGAAAAGTTTTTAGAAAATTATAAATACTTAAGCCAAATTCCATTGAGCTCTGATTTTTGACTCAGATTTTTATTAATGCAAGGATGTAGTTTTTGGGTTTTAGATAATTCCCTCTAATTCCGTAACACACTCAATGACAAACTTAACATATTCTCATCACCACTTCTTTTGGTGGTGGGTATTTAAATATAAATTGGTACAACAAAAATTTACAAGAGAATTTGTCGACAAATCCTTACAAACAGAAAAAAATCAAAAAGCAAATTCAACATTGAACATAGTTGATTTGATATGTATATATTTTTCATTTATTTTCATTTAGTTTTAAATTAAACGTTTTTACGTTTGTGGTAAAATAATATTGTACATATTAGAATCTTTCGATATTATAAAATTAACATAACAAGTACAAGTACAAGAAACTGTATTTACTGTGAAACAATATTAAATAACAACTTTATCTATGAAGCAAAATAATAACTGAAAATGTTAAATTATTTATATTTTAATTTACATTGATTTTTTTCTTTGTTTAGGCAATTTTGATTTTTTATAAAAAACTTGTTTGTGTGTTCACTTAGATAGAATTTTGTAAAATTCATAGAGATCTATACATCATTGCCGATAGCTAAACGGCTATTGGATTCAATAAGCGGGCATTCTCACTGGATATTAATTTAACATTCATGTGAGAAGACATTGAAACGTTGTGACAATATCTTATGTTACTGTTCAGCTTTTGCAATTCCAAGATCCCAAATTTCCATTTGGGCTAATTTTGCCATAAATAATGAAAATAAAACTTGAAAGATTTTGTTCACATAACTTAAACCACAGAGATCAATGAATTTCATTCATAAAATACAAACAAAAATGTTATGCCATACAATAACTCAAATGATGATTGAAGGGTGTATTAAGTTTGTCATTTTATTGGTAACATTAAGGAAAAAAATTAAAATCTTATAGTAGCACCTAAGGGCAAGGACAAAGGAGTTATTATCTAATGTGGACCGATATTTATCAAATTAGTTTCGTCTATAAAAGACAATTATAAAAATATTTGTATTGAATTTTTATATAAAATTGTGTTTAGGAGTTTTAATAACTTACAAGCCTGTTTACAGGAGGCGGTTTATATAGCAGCTTCTTGGGGATTTGTTGTATTTACCGGTATAGTCGAGTTTATGTTAAGATACAGTTTATAGCTAATTGATATTTTTTAAATTTTTCCCGGCATTGATAGATTGTCTCGGGTACCGATCTATAATTTTTTAGCTATTGTTCCAAATGGGAAACTTCTTAACATAACAAAAACCTTATGTCATTCCATTTCCACTGTACTTATGCAGCTAGTTTGGAAATCTACATAACAACAATGAACGGACACACAGATATAGCTTAATCGACTCAGATTTCGGTTTAGTATAACTTTCATGTACACATATTTTTTTAGGGTAAAATATTGAAAAGCAAAGTTTTTTATCATTCTTTTGTGTTGTTGGAAGTTATAGCATGTAAGAAACGCTTATAAGAGGATACCCTTCCCTCTTGCCCTGTGTCAAAATTATTAAATATTTTGCATTATCTCTCCTCCATGCGCTAAGTTTTATAAATTTTCCTGCAGGATATGCGATATTAAAAGTTTCGTTTTATTTATTCCCCGTGCCCTATTCGTAAAATTGAAAAAGCCGTCTAGTCCTAATCGTTATCCAAGTTTTTCTGTTTTAGTAGGTTGTCTTAGATATAAGTTTAAACGTTTTTTCTACAAAACCAATTTTGCCGCTTTTAAAAGGAAAAGTTTTTAGAAAAATTATAAATACTTAAGCCAAATTCCATTGAGCTCTGATTTTTGACTCAGATTTTTATTAATGCAAGGATGTAGTTTTTGGGTTTTAGATAATTCCCTCTAATTCCGTAACACACTCAATGACAAACTTAACATATTCTCATCACCACTTCTTTTGGTGGTGGGTATTTAAATATAAATTGGTACAACAAAAATTTACAAGAGAATTTGTCGACAAATCCTTACAAACAGAAAAAAATCAAAAAGCAAATTCAACATTGAACATAGTTGATTTGATATGTATATATTTTTCATTTATTTTCATTTAGTTTAAATTAAACGTTTTTACGTTTGTGGTAAAATAATATTGTACATATTAGAATCTTTCGATATTATAAAATTATACAACAATAAACAAGTACAAGTACAAGAAACTGTATTTACTGTGAAACAATATTAAATTAACAACTTTATCTATGAAGCAAAATAATAACTGAAAATGTTAAATTATTTATATTTTAATTTACATTGATTTTTTTCTTTGTTTAGGCAATTTTGATTTTTTATAAAAAACTTGTTTGTGTGTTCACTTAGATAGAATTTTGTAAAATTCATAGAGATCTATACATCATTGCCGATAGCTAAACGGCTATTGGATTCAATAAGCGGGCATTCTCACTGGATATTAATTTAACATTCATGTGAGAAGACATTGAAACGTTGTGACAATATCTTATGTTACTGTTCAGCTTTTGCAATTCCAAGATCCCAAATTTCCATTTGGGCTAATTTTGCCATAATTGATAATTGAATGTTAGAAAAGTAGCTCGTTTTTTTGGATGTTGTTAAATGATATATTTCAGGTAGAACAGAAGGTTGGAAATTTCATTTACAAATAAGATATTTATTCTTCTTCAACTATTACTAAGATTTGATTGCAATTTTTGAAACATTTTTCCAAGAACATTGTTTAAAGTTTAAAGTATTTAAAGTCACACTTATCTTAAGCATTTTCTCTTTTAGATATTGAAACTATTTCATTCCAAATGAAAAGTTGTTTTTTGTTTTCATTTCCATCAAACTTAAATGAAAAAGTCTAAACAGACATAATACTGACAACAACAAATCATATATCAAAAATCTGTCTAAGATTTTATTAAAGTTTTTGGATATTTTTTCGCTTTTGTTTTGGTTTTTCTTAAACAGTTTAATAAAACAAAAGATTAAACCATAAATAGTCTGAAAAAATATGGGTCAAACCTATGTAAACCACTACCACAGGCAAACAAACGTACTTACAAACATTTTAGTTTAGACCAAAAACAAAGAAATGAAAATAAAAAATACAAGCCGCAAGTAACATCAGTTAACGCCCGTTTGAATGAATATTGAATGAATGAAAAAAATATCTGGCTGACTGGATGACTGCAGCCAAAGTTGTTACACCTCCTTCTCCAGCCTCCTGCAACTACTCCTACACTAACCCAAACATCCAACCAACCAACCTCTTCTTCTACTTCTTTATAAACGTAAGAGAAAATGTTTGCGGTTGGTTATGATGAGATTCCATTACATCGAAAATACTCTCCGAACTACTGCGATGACAACAACTGATTTTGTAATTTTTAAACAAAAGAAGTTAATATTTAATGTTTAATTCTGTTGTTGTTGTACTTTATATAAATGGAAAATGGAAAAAATAAATATATTATTTTAAGCGGTTTTTTGTTGTTATAATTTTTATTAAATGTAGTGGTTGATGATGGTGGTGATGGTTGGTAATAAAACATGTTACCTTGCAACCGCAGCTACCGCTGACTGCTGCTGTTGTTGCATGTTATGATCCCTGATTCTTGTGTTTTTCTCTCTCTCCCTATCTCTCTTCTGATGCTTTTACTTGTAATAAAGCTGTCGGCATAATTTCGAATTTTATGGTATCAAATCATAATAAAATACTAAATTTTGTTTTTGGAATATTATTACACACAGACAATGGAAAATGCGAAGAAATTATAAAACCATCTGTAGATTGAAGAAATTATATGAATGAATATTTTTGGAGGGAAACATTTCAAATCAGAAAACAAAAAACCCTTGAAGGAAATTGCACAGTGGATTTTAAGTTAGAAAATTATTTGAATTTATTTCCTTTGATTTTATAATATATTGAAAATTACCTTAAATATATATTAATACGTCATTCAAGTGAATTATATTGTAGGACTTACCTGAAAAGAAAAATAAAAAAATATTAAAAATATATAATAAATATTTATTTCTTTTGATATTTTCTTAAGTAAAATAAAAGTATCAAACATTTAGAAAAAAACATGTTGATTTAACATTGAATATTGTTGATTTCAAACAATAACGTTATCTTTTCATCTTTGATAAAATAATGTTGAATTGTATATCAATCAGATGTAAAAATTTTATATTTTGAATATTTATTTCTTGTATAACCGAGTACATCGTTTTGGGGTTGCCTTATACAAACCAAAAGTTGCTACAACAACATTCGGTTTTGAGACAAATTAAACTGTATTCAGAAGTCACATTATTCAAGTGGTGAATATATATAATGCATATATTTTTATAAATTTCAATAGAATTGATCTCTATATAATTTTCCAAAAAGTGGCTTGGTCGAATAATGGATCCAGCACAATCTTGTTCTTTTTGGATTATTAATGTATCAAAATTTAAAAATTTTTCAAATTTCATAAAATTATCCCATATGAAACTTAGATTAAGGGGGTATCTACTTTATTAAAAATAGGATCATATTTGGACTAAGTCCCCCTCTGAAATTAATTTTAACATTCATAATTAACCCAAAACAATTTTTATCATAGAGAAATTTGGCATAAAAGGTTTTCTTAACATTCCTTCATTTTACAATCTGTAAATAATTTCCCATCTGCGACGCGTCGGTTATTTCATTACATTTGTCTTATTGATATAACGTTTATTAAAAAGTTTTATAAATTTTAAAATTTTGAAATAGATAAAATGATTCGCATATCTCTGAATCATACTTCATGTATTTCGACAATTTGACATTCCGTTCAGAGCATAAAATTATAGTTTTGGATAAGACTTGAGGGAGTAGTATCACCGGTACTAATTCATTTTTTGGTCTCTATTAGATGTGTGCACATCACAAATAGTCTGTGCATGATGAACAGTACTGAATTTGATCCATTATAATAACTGGAACGTGTACCAGCGCGAATAGTTCATAGCCATAATTATTCCCATCTGTAGACATCACGTTCAGCTAAATACACCGTCTAGTACTGTGACTTTACTATGGAGGTATGCAGTACTCTGCCTTAAATTGAAATAATAATGAATATCTATCTTTTTTGCAACGATGCAAAGTCTACAATTTCGACATTTATGTCTTCGATTTAAGGGCCTCTGAGTTGCATCATCTCCAGAATATTGTAACTAAAATTTCAAGATACTTTGATTTCGTATTCATGGTGCCAGAATGGGGTTTCATTTTAAGAATTCCAACTTACATTTGCGAGAATTTATTACATCAGCAATATACCATTCATTCATGCTGTCACATTAGGTTCCATATAACCACTTTTTTGATGATTGCGGAAAAATAGAAAGAGATGAAGATTGTATCTTTTCCTCTCCCAAGGAATTAATGGGATCTAGGTGGACTAACAAATCTACTGAGTAGGAAAGCTTTATTATAGTGTGACGAATCTTAAAATTTATTTAAGATATATTTTAGAAATATTTTCAAGGGTTAAATTCAATTAAATCTAACCAAGAAGCCATATGGTAGAACTACAGCCAAATGTGGTCCAGTTATCCAACGGTTCGTTGTATTTTTTTAGTGGTAAATTCAAATTTTCATAAATATAAATTGAATTATAGTAAAAAGATTCTTATAATTAAACACATGATTATGGCATAACTATATTATGGTTGTACTACCATCACAATCATAATATGTTGGCTTTCCTTTGTTGTAAACATTAATTTTTCTTCTCCAAATTTAAAAGTTTTACATTATTTATATTTTAAGAGAAATTTTTTAGTTCTAGGATACGTTTAGGGTCCAATGATCTTTTAAAAATGTTTCTTATCAATTGAAAAGTTTTCACATTCAGCTTATGTTTTACCAGAGAATATGAAAAATATGATTTATATTCTTTGGTTTTACTTAGAAAACTAGCAAAATTATACACTTTTCTTTAAAATTTAAGGAAGTATTGTTGCATTTCATTAGTGTCATATTTCCATCAATTTAGTTTATCTCTCTACACATGTCTCTCTGCTATATAAAAAGTATAAAAATATATTTGCACTTAAATTTCTATATTCATATGACTTGATTATCGGTAATTGTAGCTGTTTAATCTTGTGGTTTATTGCTCTTTATTATAAACTAAAACTTTATTATTGTTTTAATTTTAATCAGCAACTATTTTATGGGTATTTTAGCTTTTTATAATAAAAATACATTTCTTAAAAGTTCATTGACATTTTTATAGAAAACTTTTTTTTTTAAATTAATAATAATAAAAACATAAATTATGACCTATTTAAATATCAAATTTATTAAGGTGATTAATGAGTCCTAAATATATTTGAACACGGAAGTTTAGTGTTTATTATTAAAATTAATAAAATCAAAAAATCACTGCAAAACTTTCTTTTCTACTGTATAAATATTTTCAAATTAGTTCCATAAAATCACATTACATTTTTTATTACATGTTAATATTAATTTAAAAGGAGGTAAAAAAAAGTTTGATTTAACATAAAGTGGGAGTTTCTCATTAAACTTTAATTAACTTTAAACTGTGTGGTCTGGGTCTTATGATCAGACACCAGAACCCTGAAATACATACAAAACTCCTCTAAGCAATCAAGTTATTGATAAAAAGTTATTAAAATTTTATAAAAATGAATATTTAAGATTACATCATATGGAGAAAATATCAATACTTATGTGGGTATAGACGAAAATTAATAATGATCACTGTTCACATTTATGGGAACAAACATGATCACAACAAAATTTACATTACTTCCCGCTTGGAAAATGATCAAAACATTTTTTAATTGCAATTTTAATTTATAAGGAAAACTCTTAATCACAACAAAACTATTAAAACAAGAAATTAATATTAAAAGAATATTAAATGACAAATAAAAACTTTATTATCATATAACAACTAATCATGTTATTTTTATCGGAAAAATATTAAACAAAGAATCGTATAGAGAAAAAAAAATGTTGTGATTTATTTATTATTTTATAATGAAATACGTCCATACTTCAGGCATTTTATTTTGTTCTATAAATTTGGTTCTTTTCCCATTTTTTCTTATATATCAAGATTTTTTGTTAGCTCGAGCCAAAAGAGAGATGATTAAGTTGCTTTAATGTTTTAGAGATCGATAGATTTCTATTTGACAGACCCCACCTTAAGTTTTTATTATTATTTTTGTTTCTTTTGTAATTTAGTTTAGTTAAAGAGAAAAAAATAAACAAACATTGGGTTGTTACTGTGGCATAAAACATAACTCTCGTTAAAGGCGCAACAAAAATAAAAATCAATGAAAAATCATGTTGCATCCACAAAAAAAGAAACATAAAATAAGAAATGTAGTAAGTAGTTGAAGTAAAGTTGTATGTATCCGAAGTGAGCAATAAGAGGCCCCTTGAAATTATCTTTATATTAGCAGCTGTTTTTATTAACCTGAATTATTCATTCGATAGGCTAAAAACGGTACACCACTATTAAGTTACTAAGTTTCATATAAGTAATTTTAAGGTGGACTTATCCTAGAATAATTGTATTGTATCTTTAATAATCTCTTCATGATGTATACCCTTGTGGGTTCTTACTGTCTCCCTACAATACAACATGTTGCGATCAAATGGTTGAATTCATTGTGTTTAACGCACTTCTATCTATTATGTGGTCATTGGGGGACGATTGTTAACACTGTCTCTTAATGATATGCTTAATGGCGATTATGTGAACTTTATAATAGTCTCTTTACGATACATATCACTTATGCGTAATTACTGTCTCCCTACAATACACCTTGTGGCGATCAAATGGTTGAACTCATTATATGTTTACCCTTTACAACCTATTTTGTGGTCATTGGGGAACGATTTCTTCCACTGTCTTTTTATGATATACTTGGTGGCGGTTATGTCTATCATGTGCGTTTCACGAGTTTTTTATTCTCTCCACTTGATGGGGCTACTAAACGTATAATGTTGCATAACATATAGTGAAGTACCTTGATCTCCAAGCAGCTTATGTTGGTTTCCAATTTAAATTACATTCAACACAATTCTTTGAAGATCTAGATTGTTTGAAGGTTAGGGCACATAAAAAATATCAATTAAGCTAACAATATATATCTCTTATTGAGATCCCTAAAACAAAAACTTTAAGAGAGTTGTCAAGAAGTTATCACGTTACTAACGCAAATGAAAGTCACTGTTGAAGGGGGTTCAAAAGAGAGTATAGATAATTACGTGCTAAAGCTTAAATAATATCTAGCAATTGCCCTCCTTACTTTGCTTACAAAAATAACATTGTTACATTGTTCCTGAAAAGAAATCCGTATGAAACTACATGTTTCTACCAGAGATAATAATTTTCTCCAGAAAATAAGAACCAAAGAAATTCTAGCACTTAAATAGGAAGAATATTTTAGAATCGGTTACATAAGAAGAACACAGTCTGAGGTCATAAATAAAGTTACTATTAGCTAAAATCCGCAAATAACTCATATATAAACAAAGAATATTGTTTTTGGTCCTTCGCACAAGGTGACCATTTAAGATACCCCGAATTAAATTAATCGTTTCGAATTATGTGGGATTTCTCTTGGTACAAAAAAAGGTCTTTAGTCCTAGTAACTAAAAATAATTTGTAAAAGCATAAGAAAAAAACGGAAAGAAATAGAAAAAACTTAGATTATTAAGCAGAAAAAAAGTTTGACAAATTGCTAGATCTGAGAGTTTTCAGCAATTCATTAAAAAGTATTGGATACTCTTGAAGTTAAAAGGAAAAATAATTCGTTCGTTTTGGTTCTACGAACCGGATATAATGACCGTTATATTAAACAAATCAAGCGATTACTTGAGATTATTTATTCTATTAACATCGGAAATGTTTGTAATAGTTTTTCCAAGTAAAAAGTTTTCTCCCCTCAGTGTTTTTATGCAACTTAACAAGACAGACAAAAAGTTACTGAAAAAAATAAAATAACCTCCTCAAAACTAGAAGAAGTTGTCTTGGGTTAATTGCAATTGAAGTGGAAAATAACAGTTGCTTTAATTTTCTTTCATTTCTTCAACATAAAGTGGGAATCAACTAAAAAGAGATGCACAATTTTTGATTACAAACGACATTTTCATGTTATTTAGTCGAACAAATAAAAATAAATAAATAAATTTTTAGTCTTTTTGTACGAATTTGCTAAAGTCAACAATTTAATTGTTGATTAAAGTTTTTCCTTATTCAAGTATTTACTTTAAATCCCCCCCCCCAAAAATCATTTGTAACTAGCGGGTTCTAGGAAGAGAAAAAAATCACTGAAAACAAAACAATTCATTTTACATTTTAATGAATCAAAACAAGACGTTTTGTATGTATTTGTCTGTGTTTGATCACAGGATTCATGTAAAGAAATTGTTTGGTGGTGAAGGGATTTGTTATTTTCATCAACATCATCATCGATGATGATGACGACGTCGTCATCGTCATAGGTTATGCTTAATTGACTTTAAATACTTCAAAACAGCACCCACACACATTGTGGAATTATATTGATTGAATCGTATGGTACGAGGTACCTATATATTTTTTTCTTTTGTACATGATTTCGAATGGTGGCATGAGTTTAACTAAGAGAGTTGAGGTTTTTGGTTGGTGGTAGATTGATTTCCGCTAGTACACAGCAACAAAACATGAGAACAACAACATCAGCAACTTTAATTTCAACAAAACATCAAAGCAACAAATTTTTCTACAAAATCTTAAATGAATCACAATTCATTGGTATTGTTTTGACAATTAACAACAAAAACAATTCGATCTATGATAAAGTGCGATATACAATGGTTGTTGATTTATTATACCCTTCAGTACTAGTTCGCAATGTTAGAGGGTATATTAAGGTTACATCAACAATTTATTCTACGACTAAAATCTTCAAAATTCTGATTTATATGATATTTGATGAAATTTATATTTCTCTGTCGCATTTTAAAAGCAACAAAATCGATTATAGATTTTTATTAAACTTTGTTTCAAGTTAAATTCATTCTATTTTTGACATAAACGAGATTTTTTATGGTCTTACGAACTGGATATATATATTTTCATACTCGGTATTTTATATCCAACTCTTTTCGATGGATCTCTGAGATTCGACATAATCATTTAAACTTCACTCGATCTCTTTATTTGCATATGGTCCTATGAACTGGATAAGAACTTTTTTATTCTCATCGCTTTCATATCTGTCAAAAACTTGCTGATGAAGAGTATATTAGATTCGTTACAGTCATTCAAAAAATTCTCACTAGTTCAGTTGTTGCATTTGTTGGGGGTATCAAATTCAATACCCAATTCATTCGTCTGAATGTTTTCGCTGGAGATGAAGCAATGAAAACAATGCATTTTTAACAACTCAACAACATTTAGGTTTAATTTATATTTTTCTTATTTTTCTCTTTATTGTTTACTTTTATTTATTTTCACTATATTCCCAATTGAACTGTAAAAGATCAACATTATTAAAGTCATTTATTGAGAGGGTTTTTAATATTTATTTATTTTTATTTTGTTCAAAATTTTCTAGGAAATTGTTTCTCATATGTTTCTTATGCATTTTAATTGAGAACCTGTATGTTTATTTGGTGGTTGATATGGTTCATTACTTTATTACTTTTTATCTCTGTATTTACTCTGGATGATGATAATGCACAAATGCCTTTATTAAATTGTCCCTCTTTCTACCTCTCTTATTTATTATTAAGTTTTACAATCTTTTTTCACTTTAATTGTTGGCAAATGTTGGTGTGTTAAAAGCAGCAGTATTTTGGGAAAATGTTTTTTTTCGGATATTTTATTGATAGTGTTATAAAAATAACCCTTTTTGAACATTTTCTGTTAGGTGAGGGTATTCTGTGTTTTCCTAAATTACAATTTAATTCTTCAAAGGTACAGAAGGTGTTTTCCAGGTCCGTTATAGTGCAGGATGTGATGCCATTGAATGGTTAAAGTTCTTGCATTTATGAAAACAAATGTTCAAAAATAACATTGAAAAGCTAATTATATTTCAATAAATCTATGTGATCCAGGTGTCTAACCATTCTTCTATTTGAGAATGTTAGCAAGTACTCTTTTGGATCGCTTCATTACTTGGATTTATATAGAAATTAATTATTGGTCATTATGCAATACAATAATTATGACTGTTATAAAATTTGTATATGTATTTGTGAATTTTCAGAACCTTTTAGGTTCTTTGTCCCTTCAAGCGGGATTCAATAAAGATGAATTCATCTTCAAGCGGGATTCAATAAAGATGAATTCATCTTCTAACGTTTCTTCTAAAGTAATTTTCAAGATTCCTTAAAAGAGATTCATTATTATACAAAAGGTCCTCTTTAAATTTGTTCATAAAATATTAAATTTTTTGAAAAAAACGATCTTTTTTAAAATTTGGCCAAATTCCAATCTGTATAAAGTTTCCAGAAACCTATCGACAACATGATCGAAATTGTGAGACACAATGACTGTTGAAATTTCTATTGAATAAAAACTGATTCGAAGGACCGTATATTAGCAATGTTTTCTGCACATATATCTGCTATTCATTGTACGCTAAAGAGACACATTGCTATTTTCATACCTCAGTCCACATAACATAAATATAGATACAATTTTTATAAATTATTCTTTAGCAACTAATGTGAAATTATTATGCTTTAAAATTATGTATGGCCTTTCACCAACCTTGTTTACCATGTGTTTATGTGTTTGTCTTCTCTGATTATTACCTGTTATTTGTCTCAATTCGGATTTGGTTTAAGGTCCTTCTTTCCTAAAATAAATATAGTTATACTCTAAAAGCCTTTAATGTTAACGGTCAAAGGAAATAATTAAGTCTCTTAGTCCACTTCTAATTATGTATAAAACAAATTTTGCTTATGGTCCTGCGAGTCGGACAGCGTTTTTCATTTTATGTCTTCCGATAATTTTATTCAAAAATTTGTAAAAAAACTGATTTATGGTGTTTTGAACTGTACAACAATATCTGTATTTACAATGTTTTTATTGCTGTGTATTTCATCTTCCTTTAAAGCCGGAGTTGATGGAAGTCCTATAAACAATTAAAAATTGATTTATAAACGTTTTTTATTCCTTTATTTTTTACAGTCACCGATGATATTTTCAACCAAATGTACACATAATGTAGATTTCCTTAATCGAGAGGTTAGACTACGAATTCTGCATACTTTTAACGTACACATAACCTTAATTCGATGTATTTTTTTCTACTATACTCACACAAAGATGAATGTCTAATAGTGTGTGAGCGCATCGCTGTTCTTATCTATGTCAATGGTCTTGCAATAGATGAGACATGTTCTGTGTTAATAATTTCAATATTTTTATGGTCCTTTGTTAGGGATATTTTAAATATTATATGAGACAATTATCCAATGGGATTTCAAGAACACATTTGAAAAAATTGACCAGTCCACATTTCGCTTTAAAATAGTCTATTAAATTTGAATTAATACAACATTTTCTTTATAACAAATTTTACCTTTTTCCCTTAAACAATATTTTAAAGATTTACAGTTATTTACTATTTTAACTCTTTCACTTCGACAATGGAGTATATGTATGTGTGTCTGAGAGCATTTCCCGTAGATGTGACGTCTTTTTGTGAATATGTCGATTAATTAATTGAACATTTTGTTTCGTAATGAAAGTAAATGACGACTTTTGTTTTGTTAAGAAAATAAATATAAAGTTTTTATTTTCTAAATTGTGATCATAGTGTTGTTGTGTAGCATAACATTGGATTGGAGTGTTAAAAGGTTTCGTTTTTCACATCGTCCAAATAAAAATCATTTGTACATAACAACCACGCAGTTTTCTTTCTTTCTTTTCCTTTGCAACTTTTTTTTCACGGAGTTTGTTGCAGTCTTTTCTACTTTTGTCTCCTCTAATTGTTTAAAGTGAAAATTTTGTTTAATGTTCCTCATTTCCTTGATTGCTAAAAGTTATTTTTTTTGTTTGCCATAAAGATTGTCTGTCGATTTGTTTTTCTCTTTCTTTTGTTCATTTGGAAAATGTCAGGTCGTGGTGTGAAAAACTTTAAAATGTTTTGTTTTTTTGTTTTGCTTTTGAAATTTAAAAAGGTTAAGTGCCTGAGTTCATATGACAAGAAGGAAATGTGTTCATATATTGAGATCCTTTAAGAGAAATCTATTAATTGAAATATTTAAAAGTCATTAAAGTTAAAAAGTTCATAGAAAGTAAAAAAAAAGGAAATTGATTTTAGTTTAATGGAGACAAACCCAATTAAATTTTAATTGATATAGTGTAAAGGGGTTAATGGTGTAGAACTGAATTATAATAATAATAGTTGTTTTACATTATAGACAAATATCCGATCATCTATATTATTTAAAGTTAATTTTTTATAGAGTCATTTATTCCATAATTTTCATACTTTTTTACTCACTTATTTCAGTCTTTTTAGCTCTCTTTCTACATCAGATACCTGCCAAGGTTGTATCCGAAAAATATAAACTATAAACTATATTTTGTGAACTCTTAGTCGTTCTTAAAATTTAAAAATGTTTTTCAGAAAACTCATGACTTTAATTACTTCCTTTCAGTCATTACTTTGCTGCTGTTGTTGCTGATATGAACGTTTTTTTTACATTTTGTATATATTTTTTTCCAGATAACGTTTAAATGTAAAATATAAGTAAAAATTTATACATTTTTTATAAAAAATGCATTTTTAATGTATTTATAAATAGTTATTAAATGCAATTCAATGTTTAGGTAGTTGTGAACTAATAATGTTGTTGTTTTTCTTGATTGGTGGGGACATTCAACCGCAAGTTACTTATCGCACATGAGTGAATTGAAATTTCCGTTTAGCAATTTAGTTAAACCACATACTAGAGTGTGAATATAATTCAAAATAATATAAAACTAAAAAATAAAAATAAAGAAAACACATTGAAATATTTTAATCGAATAAAAAATATATATGGAAATATGAAATCTCTACCGTCTCTATTTGACGTTTAAAAACTAAATTATTTATTTCAAAATATCATTTCTAGTCCTATATTATTTGCTCAAATTTTTATCAAAGATTTCCTTAGTAAACAAGAGATTTGTGAAGATTAGTGGCATCTTATATGAGTGATTAACTGAAACTGCTTTTGTGGAATCATGTTACCTCATTTATAATGTATTGAAAAAACTGACCTTTTCAAAAAACGGGTTTTCGGGTTATTTGAAAAATAGGATATTCAAAAAACCGGTTTATGTTAAAAAACCGGTTTTTGTTTGATTTCGATAAATTTATAGATAAAAGTTATTGTTTAAAAGAATCCAGAGTTATTTATGAAATGAAGTAAAGATAATAATTCCTTATTAAAATAATCATTTGTAACAAACTTCATCAAATAATCCCTAAACTGTATAGCATACCCTAAATGGGTGGGATAGTGTTTTTCTGTATCGTATGCAAAATAATGTGTCGAGATACCGTTTAATCCAAACCGGCATGTCGAATAATTCGAAAATAGAAATTATTCGAAACCGGTCGGTTTTTTTTAAATACACTAATAGTTTCTAGTTTCATTTTTGTTATATAAAAATATCAGTTCCAATCCCATTTCATTCAAAAACTATCTGCTCGGACATCTCTTTTGTAAACAAATAATTTATGCAGAAGGGAATGACTTCAAACACATCCAGTAGGAAAGTATCCCAATTAGCTCAGTACTTAGACTATTTGGTGCAAAAAGATAAAGTTAATACAGACAAAAAGCTCTTGGCAGGAACGCTGCTAAAATTATATATCAAAAACAGAACATGGAACGTCAAGTTTTCAAAAAAGAGAAAAGAATATTCTTGCAGATTTTTCTTTACATCCCGGTCAAAAATTTTGTGTTACTAAAGCTCGAGTAAATGTTGATGAAAAGTTAAGGACCCAAAAGCAGACAAAAAAACTTCATAATGTGTACACTTACTTTTTGAACTAACTTCTCATTCAGTCACTATGATAAACAACCCCTTGAGTGGTACAAGAAATAATGTGGTATTTGTGCCAAGAGAGGCGAATCCTTCAAATTACCCGGAACTAAGGTCAGTGGGAAGATATTGGGCTCTTGTTAAAAAAGAAATGAAAAGCACAAAAATGTGTTCAAAAGTTTGGTTAATTTTAAACGGTGATGGACTACCAGTTCGAGGAAGGTTTTCCAGAAAAAGATCAAAATTTCAACATTAGTGATTAAAACTATATAAAACATATAGTGAATATTTTTGTATATAATTTCGTTAGTGAAATTATTGGATTACTTCCATATGTTGATGGAAGTAAATAAATGATTAATAACAATTATTTCTTTGAAGATTACAAAAATAATTAGAGATTTATTAATTCACGTGATGTTACCAGTTCCAGGTTAGTAGCGAAAGAGGCCGGAAGAAGCAACTTCTCGTTCCTCTTCGGTTCTTCGTGTAAAAAATAGGGTTTTACAGAGTAATTCACAATATAATAATATATTCACAATAATAGCTTAATTTTACAGTAATAACTAGAAATGTAAAAGAACTATACAAATTATGTAGAGTGTTCAAACATAGTTTGAACATATAGTTTTTGAAAATTGTTATAATAATTACGATCAAATAAAGGAGTAATTAAAACTGTAAGTTTGATGGCTTCATTTTTATTAACATTTATTTATGTTAAAAATTTTTCGATCTCACTCTTTATTATCTTAGATCATGTATTTATGGTCTTACGAACCGGATAAATATACATACTTTATTGTAAGTTATGATAAAACTACCATCAAAGGAATTGCAAAAGATCTTTGAGTCAGATATCTATCTATATTATTATCTAAACCGATTCTGCTGGTGTTTAATAGGAAACTTCTGAGGACAAAACCAACTAATCAGTTCAAATTTCATTGAGCTCTGACAATAATTTCGATGTAAGCGTATCTAACAGACTGACTGAGTGACTGATAAAATGTTACTGGCCGATATCTGAGTCAAACTTCTGTCCTTTATCCTCTAGTAAAAATTGTTAATTCCTCATATATTTTCTTGAAATTTTACAGCTAGAAAAACCCTTTATTAACTATTTGAAACTAATAAAATTTTCGGTAGGGCACAGAGGAATGGTATCCCCTTTATGAAGAAAATGTTTATATTGAATATCTCTGTAACTGAAGAATTTAATGAAATTTGGCTTATAAATGAAGCAATAATATCAAAATATTTTTAGACAATTTGGAGTAATTTTGGAATAGGGTAAAGGGAGTTTTATCTCACTACACGCGAAAATTTTAATATGTCATCCAATTATTTCTAAATTGATCGTGGTGGGATAAGGATTATGACTTGTTTATGAATAATACAGATTTTTGAAAGAACAAGTGATCAAGCTTTGTTTTTCCAGTAGTGAAATGGAGAAAGGTTTCAATTCTTGATTCGGAATTAAATTTTACACAAAACCCTATGAATCTTACCACTGTACATCCATTACAAAAAACTAAGGTCAATTATTTAAAACGAATATTTTAGAATTATTTTTTATAAAATTTTTGTTTTTTATTTTAATTTTATTGCAAAATACAAGTTTAACAAATAAATTTGACGTTACTACTTGTACGTACGTTCATCATGTTGAAAGTTTATGATGCATTGATGCATATAATATTAGAATGCATGAACATTGTTGTAGTTAGTGCCTTCGTCTATCTGTCCGTCTGACTGGCAGTGTATCATTGTAGTGAGGAAATAATAAAAAAAACAACAAGCTTCAGTATTTTTTTGTTGGCCGCTAAATTGCATTTTGTTAAATAATAAAAAAATGCATTTTTTATTTTATTTTTCATAACAAATGAATTTCATTGAATTTAATAATAAAATTTATTAAAAAACAGCAACAACAGAATGTAACTAATTATTTAAAATAAATGACGTTACGCTCTGTTTGAAATCAAAAATAAAAGTTTAAAATAAAAACTGAGAAAATGAAAAGAATTCTAAAACATAAACTAAAAAAACACAAGTTTTTTAATAATATGAAATTGTTTTTTTTTTTTTTTAGATAAAAATCGTAACAATTTATAATGATTTGAAAGCGAATTCAAAATGACTTTTCAATGACCTTCAATTTGTAGAGAAGTTGTTTCAGTTTTCAAATGGACCTTAACTCGGTAATTATGTTATATGTAAGTATACTTTAAACGCCTTAATTTATTTAACCTCAAGTCATCCCTTGCAATTTCTACCTCAAAATAAAATTTAACAATTACAAACTATAAAATAAAAACAAGTTAGAAAAAAATGGTTGGTCATAATGATACCCTACATCTTAACATATAACATTTTCGAAAGAAACACAAAAACTGATCTTGAACGAAACTTTTTTTAACACTCAAATACTTTTTTACCATTTAAGTAACGATTTTATATTTTATAACTTTTCAATAAAAAATAAAGTTTAAAAAAAGTAATCATGTACGAAGCATTATTCCATTTGTAAAGCTAAAAAGGAATCTGAATCTTTCTGTCTGTTATTAGTGGACTCATATCCTTAATAATTAATAGATCTCAATGATATTTTGTCTAAGTATTAGTTATTATTCTAAGAAACTTCCTTTTAAACTCGGTTCAGTAATAATAATAATAATAATAATAATAATAATAATAATAATAATAATAATAATAATAATAATAACAATAATAATAATATATATCGATATCTGAGAAAACCTCCTTAAACTGAAAAATTTAACCAGCGATCATAACTTAACGTCTACCTCAATTTTCATATAATTCGGCATGCTGAAATTTCCTTTGGCGGGAAACGCACTATAAAAATTTTGAATTATTATCGATTGAAGTGATTGAAATTATTACTTTCCGAATTATTAACGATCTAAATTTTGATGAATTTTTCATGGAAAATATTGATTTTTATAGAAAATATTACAAAATGAAGTTCCTTTTTCTACTTAAAGACTTTTTGACCGAATTATTAACGATTTATAGAAACTTCTTGAAAAATATAGTTTTTTGAAAAATAAAAAGTGATCACATCAATTTTTTGGGAGACACGTAAAAGTGATCATAAATTCAACTTCATTAGGGTTTTTTGATCACTCTTTAGGACTTTTTTTAAATGAGAAGTGATCACATCAATTTTTTGGAGAAAAAGTGATCATAAATTCAACTTATTTATATATTTAAACATCTTATTAATGACATAAATATTTTAAAGATTTTTGGAAGATTTGGAAAGTGATCGTGCATAAAGCATCTTTTTCCATTTAAGTACTTCTTTCACAAATTATTATTGATTTTTGATTTTATGCTTTTTCACGAAAATATCAATTTTGGGAAAAATTGTTCATTTCTTTCCATTAAAACACAAATTTATCAATTGATTGCAATATTATGTTTAAAAGTTGATTATGAATGAAGATCTTTTTCCATTTGAACACTTATTTAACAAATTATTAACGATTTCAGATTTAATAGAGTTTTCATTTTTTATTTTTAAATGCTTAATATGGGGAACATCTTTGAGAAGATTCAGATAGTAACAAATGCACCTAAGATAGTGTAGGGTGTTATTTTTTCCCATTTCAGAATAACACTCAACCGAAACTAACGACTTGTATTCTGGATAATTTATGTAGAAAATATTTGTTATCGTACATAAAATTTAATTGCAGCACACATGTATGCAGTTAATGTCATTTTGTGGTCAATTTGATATTTAAAAATGTTTTTTTTTTTTTAATTCATTCATTTTAAAATAAACTCATGTGAGTCTATAGAATAATTGAGTTGAGATCATTATTTCTAAGTACGATTATTATGGAGGTTAAAACATATATCGTCAGATTATTTATGTTTCTTTCTGTATTTCCATTCACTGTTTGCAACAAACAAATTTTTTCACAACAAAAAATAATTTACTTCATTATATTATTATATAATAAAATATTATTCACAATTTCATTCATTAGAAGCATTCAACAAAGCCTTGCCACATGGCTTTGTAAGTGGTGACAAGAGTTATTCACCATAAGAGCATATTGTTTTTATAATTCATATCTAAACTGTGAAACAAAATGACATTCTTTTATATCAAATCATCATTCACAAAATAAGACACCACATTCATACCAATAAACACTTTTGCAACAGAGTAGTTAACGCTCTTGCAACGCATAAATGCAACCATACACTTCACGTTGCCATTTAAAGGCTTATTTCGAGTAATTAACGATTTAAGTTTTTGTGGATTCATGCAAATGCAAATGGCTCCGTTTTCCATTTGCTTATTTACCGAGTAACGATTTAAGAATTTTTCATGAAAAATACGATTTTTGGAAAAATTTGATTACAAGTAGCTCTATTTTCCATTTAAACTTATTTACCGATTTTAATTTGTTTTTAAGAATGAAAAATTCTTGAAAAATGATTACAAATGAAGGTTTTCCATTTAAAGGATTATTTACCGAGTTATTAACGATTTAAGATTTTATGGATTTTTCGAAAAATATCGATTTTTGGAAAAATTTAAAAATGATTACAAATGAAATTTAAAGGACCGAGTTTTCGATTTAAGTTTTTATAGATTTTTCGAAAAATATCGATTTTTGGAAAAATTGATTACAAATGAAGCTCCGTTTTCCATTTAAAGGCTTATTTACCGAGTTATTAACGATTTAAGTTTTTTATAGATTTTTCACGAAAAATATCTTTGAATTCCAAATACCGAGTTATTAACGTGGTTTAAGTATCGATTTTTGGAAATTTGATACAAATGAAGCTCTACATTTCTTATTTATTTAACAATAAACTTATTTTTGGAAAAATTGAAATATGAGTGCAAATGAAGCTCTATTTTCCATTTAAAGGCTTATTTACCGAGTTATTAACGATTTAAGTTTTTATAGATTTTTCATAAAAAATATCGATTTTTGGAAAAATTTTATTAAAATACCATTTAAAGGCTTATTTACCGAGTTATTAACGATTTAAGTTTTTATAGATTTTTCATGAAAAATACGATTTTTGAAAAAATTGAAAAATGATCGATTTTCTATTAACGAATTGATTTGATAGTGAAAAATATCGATTTTTGGAAAAATTAGAAAGTGATTACAAATGAAGACTCTTTTTATGATGAAAAATATCGATTTTTGGAAAAATTAGAAAGTGATTACAAATGAAGCTCTATTTTCCATTTAAAGATTTTACGGAGTTTTAACGATAGATTTTATGGACTTTTTCAAGAAATATCGATTTTTGGAAAATTGAAGTGACACAAATGAAGCTCCGTCTTCCATTTAAAGGCTTTTTTACCAAGTTATTAACGATTTAAGTTTTTGTGGATTTTTCATGAAAAATATCATTTTTGGAAAAATTAGAAATGATTACAAATGAAGCTCCGTTTTCCATTAAAGGCTTATTTACCGAGTAATTAACATTTAAGTTTTTGTGGATTTTTCATGAAAAATATCGATTTTGGAAAAATTTAAAAATGATTACAAAATGAAGCTCCGTTTTCCATTAAAGGCTTATTTACCGAGTTATTAACGATTTAAGTTTTTATAGATTTTCATGAAAAATATCGATTTTTGGAAAAATTAGAAAGTGATTACAAGTGAAGCTCTATTTTCCATTTAAAGGCTATTTACCGAGTTATTAACGATTTAAGTTTTTATAGATTTTTCATGAAAAATATCGATTTTTGGAAAAATTGAAAAATGATTACAAATGAAGCTCCGTTTTCCATTTAAAGGATTATTTACCGAGTTATTAACGATTTAAGATTTTATGGATTTTTCATGAAAAATATCGATTTTTGGAAAAATTTAAAAATGATTACAAATTGAAGCTCCGTTTTCCATTTTAAAGGCTTATTTACCGAGTTATTAACGATTTAAGTTTTTATAGATTTTTCACGAAAAATATCGATTTTTGGAAAAATTTAAAAAATGATTACAAATGAAGCTCCGTTTTCCATTTAAAGGCTTATTTACCGAGTTATTAACGATTTAAGTTTTTATAGATTTTTCACGAAAAATATCGATTTTTGGAAAAATTGTAAAATGATTACAAATGAAGCTCTGTTTTCCATTTAAAGGCTTATTTACCGAGTTATTAACGATTTAAGTTTTTGTGGATTTTTTCATGAAAAGTATCGATTTTTGGAAAAATTAGAAAGTGATTACAAATGAAGCTCTATTTTCCATTTAAAGGCTTATTTACCGAGTTATTAACGATTTAAGTTTTTATAGATTTTTCATGAAAAATATCGATTTTTGGAAAAATTGAAATATGAGTGCAAATGAAGCTCTATTTTCCATTTAAAGCTTATTTACCGAGTTATTAACGATTTAAGTTTTTATAGATTTTTCATTAAAAATATCGATTTTGGAAAAATTAGAAAGTTATTACAAATGAAGCTCTATTTTCCATTTAAAGGCTTATTTACCGAGTTATTAACGATTTAAGTTTTTATAGATTTTTCATGAAAAATATCGATTTTTGAAAAAATTGAAAAATGATTACAAATGAAGCTCCGTTTTCTATTAAAGGCTTATTTACCGAGTTATTAACGATTTAAGTTTTTATAGATTTTTCATGAAAAATATCGATTTTTGGAAAAATTAGAAAGTGATTACAAATGAAGCTCTATTTTCCTTTTAAAGGGCTTATTTACCGAGTTATTAACGACATAAGTTTTATAGATTTTTCATGAAAAATATCGATTTTGGAAAATTAGAAAGTGATTACAAATGAAGCTCTATTTTCCATTTAAAGGCTTATTTACCGAGTTATTAACGATTTAAGTTTTTATAGATTTTTCATGAAAAATATCGATTTTTGGAAAAATTGAAAAATGATTACAAATGAAGCTCCGTTTTCCATTTAAAGGCTTATTTACCGAGTTATTAACGACTTAAGTTTTTATAGATTTTTCATGAAAAATATCGATTTTTGGAAAAAATTAGAAAGTGATTACAAATGAAGCTCTATTTCCATTTAAAGGCTTATTTACCGAGTTATTAACGATTTAAGTCTTTGTGGATTTTTCATGAAAAATATCGATTTTTGGAAAAATTGAAAAATGATTACAAATGAAGCTCCGTTTTCCATTCAAAGGCTTATTTACCGAGTTATTAACGATTTAAGTTTTTATAGATTTTTCATGAAAAATATCGATTTTTGGAAAAATTGAAAAATGATTACAAATGAAGCTCTGTTTCCCATTAAAAGCTTATTTACCGAGTTATTAACGATTTAAGTCTTTGTGGATTTTTCATGAAAAATATCGATTTTGGAAAAATTGAAAAATGATTACAAATGAAGCTCTGTTTTCCATTAAAAGGCTTATTTACCGAGTTATTAACGATTTAAGTCTTTGTGGATTTTTCATGAAAAATATCGATTTTTGGAAAAATTGAAAAATGATTACAAATGAAGCTCCGTTTTCCATTCAAAGGGCTTATTTACCGAGTTATTAACGATTTAAGTTTTTATAGATTTTTCATGAAAAATATCGATTTTTGGAAAAATTAGAAAGTGATTACAAATGAAGCTCTATTTTCCATTTAAAGGCTTATTTACCGAGTTATTAACGATTTAAGTTTTTATAGATTTTTCATGAAAAATATGATTTTTGGAAAATTTGAAAAAAATGATTACAAATGAAGCTCCGTTTTCCATTCAAAGGCTTATTTACCGAGTTATTAACGATTTAAGTTTTTATAGATTTTTCATGAAAATATCGATTTTTGGAAAAATTAGAAAGTGATTACAAATGAAGCTCTATTTTCCATTTAAAGGCTTATTTACCGAGTTATTAACGATTTAAGTTTTTATAGATTTTTCATGAAAAATATCGATTTTTTGGAAAAATTAGAAAGTGATTACAAATGAAGCTCTATTTTCCACTTAAAGGCTTATTTACCGAGTTATTAACGATTTAAGTTTTTATAGATTTTTCATAAAAAATATCGATTTTTGGAAAAATTGAAATATGATTACAAATGAAGCTCCGTTTTCCATTTAAAGGCTTATTTACCGAGTTATTAACGATCTAAGTTTTTATAGATTTTTCATGAAAAATATCGATTTTTGGAAAAATTAGAAAGTGATTACAAATGAAGCTATATTTTCCATTTAAAGGCTTATTTACCGAGTTATTAACGATTTAAGTTTTTGTGGATTTTTCATGAAAAATATCGATTTTTGGAAAAATTAGAAAGTGATTACAAATGAAGCTCTGTTTTCCATTTAAAGGCTTATTTACCGAGTTATTAAAGATTTAAGTTTTTATAGATTTTTCATGAAAAATATCGATTTTTGGAAAAATTAGAAAAGTGATTACAAATGAAGCTCTATTTTCCATTTAAAGGCTTATTTACCGAGTTATTAACGATTTAAGTTTTTATAGATTTTTCATGAAAAATATCGATTTTTGGAAAAATTGAAAATGATTACAAATGAAGCTCCGTTTTCCATTTAAAGGCTTATTTACCGAGTTATTAACGATTTAAGTTTTTATAGATTTTTCATGAAAAATATCGATTTTTGGAAAAATTAGAAAGTGATTACAAATGAAGCTCTATTTTCCATTTAAAGGCTTATTTACCGAGTTATTAAAGATTTAAGTTTTTGTGGATTTTTCATGAAAAATATCGATTTTTGGAAAAATTAGAAAGTGATTACAAATGAAGCTCTGTTTTCCATTTAAAGGCTTATTTACCGAGTTATTAAAGATTTAAGTTTTTGTGGATTTTTCATGAAAAATATCGATTTTTGGAAAAATTAGAAAGTGATTACAAATGAAGCTATATTTTCCATTTAAAGGCTTATTTACCGAGTTATTAAAGATTTAAGTTTTTATAGATTTTTCATGAAAAATATCGATTTTTGGAAAAATTAGAAAGTGATTACAAATGAAGCTCTATTTTCCATTTAAAGGCTTATTTACCGAGTTATTAACGATTTAAGTTTTTATAGATTTTTCATGAAAAATATCGATTTTTGGAAAAATTAGAAAGTGATTACAAATGAAGCTCTGTTTTCCATTTAAAGGCTTATTTACCGAGTTATTAACGATCTAAGTTTTTATAGATTTTTCATGAAAAATATCGATTTTTGGAAAAATTAGAAAGTGATTACAAATGAAGCTATATTTTCCATTTAAAGGCTTATTTACCGAGTTATTAAAGATTTAAGTTTTTGTGGATTTTTCATGAAAAATATCGATTTTTGGAAAAATTGAAAGTGATTACAAATGAAGCTCTGTTTTCCATTTAAAGGCTTATTTACCGAGTTATTAAAGATTTAAGTTTTTATAGATTTTTCATGAAAAATATCGATTTTTGGAAAAAATTAGAAAGTGATTACAAATGAAGCCTATATTTCCATTTAAAGGCTTATTTACCGAGTTATTAAGGATTTAAGTTTTTGTGGATTCTTCATGAAAAATATCGATTTTTGGAAAAATTGAAAAATGATTACAAATGAAGCTCCGTTTTCCATTTAAAGGCTTATTTACCGAGTTATTAACGATTTAAGTTTTTATAGATTTTTCATGAAAAATATCGATTTTTGGAAAAATTAGAAAGTGATTACAAATGAAGCTATATTTTCCATTTAAAGGCTTATTTACCGAGTTATTAAAGATTTAAGTTTTTGTGGATTTTTCATGAAAAATATCGATTTTTGGAAAAATTAGAAAGTGATTACAAATGAAGCTCTGTTTTCCATTTAAAGGCTTATTTACCGAGTTATTAACGATTTAAGTTTTTGTGGATTTTTCATGAAAAATATCGATTTTTGGAAAAATTAGAAAGTGATTACAAATGAAGCTCTGTTTTCCATTTAAAGGCTTATTTACCGAGTTATTAACGATTTAAGTTTTTATAGATTTTTCATGAAAAATATCGATTTTGGAAAAATTTAAAAATGATTACAAACGAAGCTCCGTTTTCCATTTAAAGGCTTATTTACCGAGTTGTTAACGACTTAAGTTTTTGTGGATTTTTCATGAAAAATATGGATTTTTTGAAAAAATTGAAAAATGATTACAAATGAAGCTCCGTTTTCCATTTAAAGGCTTATTTACCGAGTTATTAACGACTTAAGTTTTTGTGGATTTTTCATGAAAAATATCGATTTTTGGAAAAATTAGAAAGTGATTACAAATGAAGCTCTATTTTCCATTTAAAGGCTTATTTACCGAGTTATTAACGATTTAAGTTTTTATAGATTTTTCATGAAAAATATCGATTTTTGGAAAAATTAGAAAGTGATTACAAATGAAGCTCTATTTTCCATTTAAAGGCTTATTTACCGAGTTATTAACGATTTAAGTTTTTGGATTTTTTCATGAAAAATATCGATTTTTGGAAAAAATTTAAAATGATTACAAATGAAGCTCTATTTGCCATTTAAAAGCTTATTTACCGAGTTATTAACGATTTTAGTTTTTATAGATTTTTTCATGAAAAATATCGATTTTTGGAAAAATTGAAAAATGATTACAAATGAAGCTCCGTTTTCCATTTAAAGGCTTATTTACCGAGTTATTAACGATTTAAGTTTTTATAGATTTTTCATGAAAAATATCGATTTTTGGAAAAATTGAAAAATGATTACAAATGAAGCTCCGTTTTCCATTTAAAGGCTTATTTACCGAGTTATTAACGACTTAAGTTTTTTGTGGATTTTTCATGAAAAATATCGATTTTTGGAAAAAATTAGAAGAAGTGATTACAAATGAAGCTCTATTTTCCATTAAAGGCTTATTTACCGAGTATTAACGATTTAAGTTTTTATAGATTTTTCATGAAAAATATCGATTTTTGGAAAAATTAGAAAGTGATTACAAATGAAGCTCTATTTTCCATTTAAAGGCTTATTTACCGAGTTATTAACGATTTAAGTTTTTGTGGATTTTCATGAAAAATATCGATTTTTGGAAAAATTTTAGAAAGTGATTACAAATGAAGCTCTATTTTCCATTTAAAGGCTTATTTACCGAGTTATTAACGATTTAAGTTTTTATAGATTTTTCATGAAAAATATCGATTTTGGAAAAATTAGAAAAGTGATTACAAATGAAGCTCTATTTCCATTTAAAGGCTTATTTACCGATTATTAACGATTTAGTTTTTATAGATTTTTCATGAAAAATATCGATTTTTGGAAAAATTGAAAAATGATTACAAATGAAGCTCCGTTTTCCATTTAAAGGCTTATTTACCGAGTTATTAACGATTTAAGTTTTTATAGATTTTTCATGAAAAATATCGATTTTGGAAAAATTAGAAAATGATTACAAATGAAGCTCTATTTCCATTTAAAGGCTTATTTACCGAGTTATTAACGATTTAAGTTTTTATAGATTTTCATGAAAATATCGATTTTTGGAAAAATTAGAAAGTGATTACAAATGAAGCTCCGTTTTCCATTTAAAGGCTTATTTACCGAGTTATTAACGATTTAAGTTTTTATAGATTTTTCATGAAAAATATCGATTTTTGGAAAAAATTAGAAAGTGATTACAAATGAAGCTCTATTTTCCATTTAAAGGCTTATTTACCGAGTTATTAACGATTTAAGTTTTTATAGATTTTTCATGAAAAATATCGATTTTTGGAAAAATTGAAAAATGATTACAAATGAAGCTCTATTTCCATTTAAAGGCTTATTTACCGAGTTATTAACGATTTAAGTTTTTATAGATTTTTCATGAAAAATATCGATTTTTGGAAAAATTAGAAAGTGATTACAAATGAAGCTCTATTTTCCATTTAAAGGCTTATTTACCGAGTTATTAACGATTTAAGTTTTTATAGATTTTTCATGAAAAATATCGATTTTTGGAAAAATTAGAAAATGATTACAAATGAAGCTCTATTTTCCATTTAAAGGCTTATTTACCGAGTTATTAACGATTTAAGTTTTTATAGGATTTTTCATGAAAAATATCGATTTTTGGAAAAATTAAAAAGTGATTACAAATGAAGCTCCGTTTTCCATTTAAAGGCTTATTTACCGAGTTATTAACGATTTAAGTTTTTATAGATTTTTCATGAAAATATCGATTTTTGAAAAATTAAAAAGTGATTACAAATGAAGCTCTATTTTCCATTTAAAGGCTTATTTACCGAGTTATTAACGATTTAAGTTTTTATAGATTTTTCATGAAAAATATCGATTTTTGGAAAAATTGAAAAATGATTACAAATGAAGCTCCGTTTTCCATTTAAAGGCTTATTTACCCGAGTTATTAACGATTTAAGTTTTTATAGATTTTCATGAAAATATCGATTTTTGGAAAAATTGAAAAGTGATTACAAATGAAGCTCTATTTGCCATTTAAAAGCTTATTTACCGATTTATTAACGACTTTAGTTTTTATAGATTTTTCATGAAAAATATCGATTTTTGGAAAAATTGAAAAATGATTACAAATGAAGCTCCGTTTTCCATTTAAAGGCTTATTTACCGAGTTATTAACGATTTAAGTTTTTGTGGATTTTTCATGAAAAATATCGATTTTGGAAAAAATTAGAAAGTGATTACAAATGAAGCTCTATTTTCCATTTAAAGGCTTATTTGCCGAGTTAATTAACGATTTAAGTTTTTATAGATTTTTCATGAAAAATATCGATTTTTGGAAAAATTAGAAAGTGATTACAAATGAAGCTCTATTTTCCATTTAAAGGCTTATTTACCGAGTTATTAACGATTTAAGTTTTTATAGATTTTTCATGAAAAATATCGATTTTTGGAAAAATTAGAAAGTGATTACAAATGAAGCTCTATTTTCCATTTAAAGGCTTATTTACCGAGTTATTAACGATTTAAGTTTTTATAGATTTTTCATGAAAAATATCGATTTTTGGAAAAAATTGAAAAATGATTACAAATGAAGCTCTATTTCCATTTAAAGGCTTATTTACCGAGTTATTAACGATTTAAGTTTTTATAGATTTTTCATGAAAAATATCGATTTTTGGAAAAAATTGAAAATGATTACAAATGAAGCTCTATTTGCCATTTAAAAGCTTATTTACCGATTTATTAAAGATTTTAGTTTTTATAGATTTTTCATGAAAAATATCGATTTTTGGAAAAATTGAAAAATTATTACAAATGAAACTCCGTTTTCCATTTAAAGGCTTATGTTACCGAGTTATTAACGATTTAAGTTTTTATAGATTTTTCATGAAAAATATCGATTTTTGGAAAAATTGAAAAATGATTACAAATGAAGCTCCGTTTTCCATTTAAAGGCTTATTTACCGAGTTATTAACGATTTAAGTTTTTATAGATTTTTCATGAAAAATATCGATTTTTGGAAAAATTAGAAAGTGATTACAAATGAAGCTCTATTTTCCATTTAAAGGCTTATTTACCGAGTTATTAACGATTTAAGTTTTTATAGATTTTTCATGAAAAATATCGATTTTTGGAAAAATTGAAAAATGATTACAAATGAAGCTCCGTTTTCCATTTAAAGGCTTATTTACCGAGTTATTAACGATTTAAGTTTTTATAGATTTTTCATGAAAAATATCGATTTTTGGAAAAATTAGAAAGTGATTACAAATGAAGCTCTATTTTCCATTTAAAGGCTTATTTGCCGAGTTATTAACGATTTAAGTTTTTATAGATTTTCATGAAAATTATCGATTTTTGGAAAAATTGAAAAATGATTACAAATGAAGCTCCGTTTTCCATTTAAAGGCTTATTTACGGAGTTATTAACGATTTAGTTTTTATAGATTTTTCATGAAAAATATCGATTTTTGGAAAAATTAGAAAGCGATTACAAGTGAAGCTATATTTTCCATTTAAAGGCTTATTTGCCGAGTATTAACGATTTAAGTTTTTATAGATTTTTCATGAAAAATATCGATTTTTGGAAAAATTGAGAAATGATTACAAATGAAGCTCCGTTTTCCATTTAAAGGCTTATTTACCGAGTTATTAACGATTTAAGTTTTTATAGATTTTTCATGAAAAATATCGATTTTTGGAAAAATTAGAAAGTGATTACAAATGAAGCTCTATTTTCCATTTAAAGGCTTATTTACCGAGTTATTAACGATTTAAGTTTTTATAGATTTTTTCATGAAAAATATCGATTTTTGGAAAAATTGAAAAATGATTACAAATGAAGCTCCGTTTTCCATTTAAAGGCTTATTTACCGAGTTATTAACGATTTAAGTTTTTATAGATTTTTCATGAAAAATATCGATTTTTGGAAAAATTAGAAAGTGATTACAAATGAAGCTCTATTTTCCATTTAAAGGCTTATTTACCGAGTTATTAACGATTTAAGTTTTTATAGATTTTTCATGAAAAATATCGATTTTTTGGAAAAATTGAAAAATGATTACAAATGAAGCTCCGTTTTCCATTTAAAGGCTTATTTACCGAGTTATTAACGATTTAAGTTTTTATAGATTTTTCATGAAAAATATCGATTTTTTGGAAAAATTAGAAAGTGATTACAAATGAAGCTCTATTTTCCATTTAAAGGCTTATTTACCGAGTTATTAACGATTTAAGTTTTTATAGATTTTTCATGAAAAATATCGATTTTTGGAAAAATTAGAAAGTGATTACAAATGAAGCTCTATTTTCCATTTAAAGGCTTATTTACCGAGTTATTAACGATTTAAGTTTTTATAGATTTTTCATGAAAAATATCGATTTTTTGGAAAAAATTGAAAATGATTACAAATGAAGCTCTATTTCCATTTAAAGCTTATTTACCGAGTTATTAACGATTTAAGTTTTATAGATTTTTTCATGAAAAATATCGATTTTTGGAAAAATTAAAATGATTACAAATGAAGCTCCGTTTTCCATTTAAAGGCTTATTTACCGAGTTATTAACGATTTAAGTTTTTATAGATTTTTCATGAAAATATCGATTTTTGGAAAAAATTGAAAAATGATTACAAATGAAGCTCCGCTTTTCCATTTAAAGGCTTATTTACCGATTTATTAACGATTTAAGTTTTTGTGGATTTTTCATGAAAAATATGATTTTTGGAAAAATTGAAAAATGATTACAAATGAAGCTCCGTTTTCCATTTAAAGGCTTATTTACCGAGTTATTAACGACTTAAGTTTTTGTGGATTTTTCATGAAAAATATCGATTTTTGGAAAAATTAGAAAGTGATTACAAATGAAGCTCTATTTTCCATTTAAAGGCTTATTTACCGAGTTATTAACGATTTAAGTTTTTATAGATTTTTCATGAAAAATATCGATTTTTTGGAAAAATTTAGAAA
This sequence comes from Cochliomyia hominivorax, assembly GCA_004302925.2. Classification (NCBI taxonomy): domain Eukaryota; kingdom Metazoa; phylum Arthropoda; class Insecta; order Diptera; family Calliphoridae; genus Cochliomyia; species Cochliomyia hominivorax. The sequence goes on from PYHX02000467.1 coordinate 89,153,290, forward strand.
GTGATTACAAATGAAGCTCTATTTTCCCATTTAAAGGCTTATTTACCGAGTTATTAACGATTTAAGTTTTTATAGATTTTTCATGAAAAATATCGATTTTTGGAAAAATTGAAAATGATTACAAATGAAGCTCTTTTTCCATTTAAAGGCTTATTTACCGAGTTATTAACGATTTAAGTTTTTATAGATTTTTCATGAAAAATATCGATTTTTGGAAAAATTGAAAAATGATTACAAATGAAGCTCCGTTTTCCATTTAAAGGCTTATTTACCGAGTTATTAACGATTTAAGTTTTATAGATTTTTCATGAAAAATATTCGATTTTTGGAAAATTGAAAAATGATTACAAATGAAGCTCCGTTTTCCATTTAAAGGCTTATTTACCGATTATTAACGATTTAAGTTTTTATAGAGTTTTTCATGAAAAATATCGATTTTTGGAAAATTGGAAAAATGATTACAAATGAAGCTCTTTTTCCATTTAAAGGCTTATTTACGAGTTATTAACGATTAAGTTTTTGTGGATTTTTCATGGAAAAATATCGATTTTGGAAAAATTAGAAATGATTACAAATGAAGCTCTATTTGCCATTTAAAAGGCCTTATTTACCGAGTTATTAACGATTTTAGTTTTATAGATTTTTCATGAAAAATATCGATTTTGGAAAAATTGAAAAATGATTACAAATGAAGCTCCGTTTTCCATTTAAAGGCTTATTTACCGAGTTATTAACGATTTAAGTTTCTTATAGATTTTTCATAAAAAATATCGAATTTTTGGGAAAAATTGAAAATGATTACAAATGGAAGCTCTATTTTCCATTTAAAGGCTTATTACCGAGTTATTAACGATTTAAGTTTATAGATTTTTTCATGAAAAAATATCGATTTTTTGGAAAAATTAGAAAGTGATTACAAATGAAGCTCTATTTTCCATTTAAAGCTTATTACCGAGTTATTAACGATTTTTAAGTTTTTATAGATTTTTTCATGAAAAATATCGATTTTTGGAAAAATTGAAAAATGATTACAAATGAAGCTCCTATTTCCATTTAAAGGCTTATTTACCGAGGTTATTAACGATTTAAGTTTTTATGGATTTTTCATGAAAAATATCGATTTTTGGAAAAAATTGAAAATGATTACAAATGAAGCTACCGTTTTCCATTTAAAGGCTTATTTACCGAGTTATTAACGATTTAAGTTTTTATGGATTTTTCATGAAGAAATATCGATTTTTGGAAAAATTGAGAAATTGATTACAAATGAAGCTCCGTTTTCCATTTAAAGGCTTATTTACCGAGTTATTAACGATTTAAGTTTTTATAGATTTTTCCATGAAAAATATCGATTTTTTGGAAAAATTAGAAAAGTGATTACAAATGAAGCTCTATTTTCCATTTAAAGGCTTATTTACCGAGTTATTAACGATTTAAGTTTTTATAGATTTTTCATGAAAAATATCGATTTTTGGAAAAATTGAGAAAGTGATTACAAATGAAGCTCCGTTTTTCCATTTAAAGGCTTATTTACCGAGTTATTAACGATTTAAGTTTTTGTGGATTTTTCATGAAAAAATATCGATTTTTGGAAAAATTGAAAAATGATTACAAATGAAGCTCCGTTTTTCATTTAAGGCTTATTTACCGAGTTATTAACGATTTAAGTTTTTATAGATTTTTCATGAAAATATCGATTTTTGGAAAAATTGAAAAATGATTACAAATGAAGCTCTCGTTTTCCATTTAAAGGCTTATTTACCGAGTTATTAACGATTTAAGTTTTTTATAGATTTTTCATGAAAAATATCGATTTTTGGAAAAATTGAAAATGATTACAAATGAAGCTCTTTTTCCATTTAAAGGCTTATTTACCGAGTTATTAACGATTTAAGTTTTTATAGATTTTTCATGAAAAATATCGATTTTTGGAAAAATTGAAAAATGATTACAAATGAAGCTCCGTTTTCCATTTAAGGCTTATTTACCGAGTTATTAACGATTTAAGTTTTTGGATTTTTCATGAAAAATATCGATTTTTGGAAAAATTAGAAAGTGATTACAAATGAAGCTCGTTTTCCATTTAAAGGCTTATTTACCGAGTTATTAACGATTTAAGTTTTTATAGATTTTTCATGAAAATATCGATTTTTGGAAAAATTGAAAAATGATACAAATGAAGCTCCGTTTTCCATTTAAAGGCTTATTTACCGAGTTATTAACGATTTAAGTTTTTATAGATTTTCATGAAAAATATCGATTTTTGAAAAATTAAAAGTGATTACAAATGAAGCTCGTTTTCCATTTAAAGGCTTATTTACCGAGTTATTAACGATTTAAGTTTTTATGATTTTTCATGAAAAATATCGATTTTTGGAAAAATTAGAAAGTGATTACAAATGAAGCTCCGTTTTCCATTTAAAGGCTTATTTACCGAGTTATTAACGATTTAAGTTTTTATAGATTTTTTCATGAAAAATATCGATTTTTGGAAAAATTGAAAAATGATTACAAATGAAGCTCCGTTTTCCATTTAAAGGCTTATTTACCGAGTTATTAACGATTTAAGTTTTTATAGATTTTCATGAAAAATATCGATTTTTGGAAAAATTAGAAAGTGATTACAAATGAAGCTCTATTTTCCATTTAAAGGCTTATTTACCGAGTTATTAACGATTTAAGTTTTAAGATTTTTCATGAAAAATATCGATTTTGGAAAATTGAAAAAATGATTACAAATGAAGCTCCGTTTTCCATTTAAAGGCTTATTTACCGAGTTATTAACGATTTTAAGTTTTTTATAGATTTTTCATGAAAAATATCGATTTTTGGAAAAATTAGAAAGTGATTACATGAAGCTCTATTTTCCATTTAAAGGCTTATTTACCGAGTTTT
>PYHX02000467.1:89156284-89209908 GCA_004302925.2 Cochliomyia hominivorax
GCAGGTACCAAATCGTAACTGGTTCCAAAATTGGAGTAATAAAATGGTACTATTTTCAGATTTTGAAAAAGATTTGATCATTTTGAAAATACAAGTAAAAGATAATTTTTTTAGGATCTAAAATAAAAATTGATACTTTTTGATTTTTTGTGTTTTATAAAAATAAGTTCAATAAAATATTTGGAAGGCAAATAATATTTAATTTATATTATTTAAAATATTGTTAATTGGTTTTTGTTTCTCATTTTATTTTTTAAATCAATTTAAGAGTTTAATTGTCATTTTAAAAGTTACTTTCCTATAAAAGCACTAAAGTTTATCAGTCTCGATAGCATAAGATATAACGGGTGGATAACAAAAATAATGTCTGTGTTTGATTCCTTTAATTTTTTAAAAAGATTGGAAAAAAGCTTCTTTATTTTGACTCTTAGCTATCTTAGTCATAACTCCTCCGTTTTAGGCTTGTTTGAATAAACTTTGCGGGCATATATCCCACAAGCTCTTCATTAATTTTGTTGAAAAAAAAAACAAATTTTTAGATTTGACAAATACAGAAAATGCTGTCCAAGCATAACACTACTACCGCCCGAAATTACGTTTATAATCCGAACATATAACATATCAAATTATTATTTTTTTTGTCGTCAGAGAAAATTGCCTTTTTCCACTCCTCTGCCCAATTCATGTATTTTCGTGTCAATTTTAGACGGTTTACTTAATTCCCTTTGTTATGAGCTCTCATTTTCAGTTTTCATCGCTTTGTATTAACTTTTGTAGAATTCAATTTGTTACGGATTGATAATTGTTTATAAGGTTAATCAGCCAAGGATGTTCCAATTCTCAATTGGAACATTCTTGGTCAAGAAAATTTAATTTGGATATTCTCTTGGCAGATAGAAAATTATAGAATAATTTAGAATATTTTGCAGTAAAATTAAGATATTGTCATAAAAAAGAAATTTATAGTATGTTATTTCTGGCATTTTTTTACAATTTTCACGACTGCATTTATAGAAATATTCTACATTAAATATAGAACAACATGTCTTACTGAAAAATTTGACTAACGATTTAAATTATTGAATTATTAAATTATTTAAATTATTAAATTATTGAATCTTTCAGTGTGCTGATATTGCACACTGAAATTTTTGGTTGGGACACAGGGTATTCCCTTTACAAATGAAACAGTTATCGCATATCTCTGTAACCCATACAGGAAATTTCACGTACGAAAATTCCTTTGACAATGTAATATTTTGGACTACAATAATTACGGATAAGACACCGAGGAGTGGTTTTTTAAAACATAGTAAAACCTTAATTAGAACGTGTTAAAAGCTAACAAAATTTTTGATAGGGCACGAAGAAGTAGTATCTCCCTTACATGATGAATTTTGAAATTGTGAGGGAAATGTTCATTCAATTTGAGGCATAAATAATGCCTTCCTAACAAAATAGTTTACATAAAAATTTTTCAGAAATTTTTTATATTTAGCGCATGAATGAAGCGATTCTGACAGAATATTATAGACAACGTAATTTTGGGTTACGGCACGAATTCCTCTTTCAGACGGAATTTTCAATATGTTCGAACACTTATTTCTAAATCGAACATGATGGAGGGTATTAAAGATTTAGTAAAGACGAATACATCTTTCTTAGTTGTTCATTTTACATTAATCTAAATTAATATTAAAAATAAGATTAAGAAATTCCTATGAATTTTCAAGAGATCAACGGTCAATAAAAAATTTTACTCCTGTCAGATACTGTAAGAACAAGTACCGATACAAATGTTTTATATTCTTAAGATATTCCAAAAGGCACATATATATCTTAAAGACAATTTTCCACCTTAAATTTTGTGTTGAAAAATCTCGATTTTTTCCCACAATATCTTTTATAAAATATTAATTACAAAACATTTAAACAATTAATTATAAATTTATTGCGTTATTCAAATTTCTCATCATGATCCATCGAAAACAAATGAAATAAAAGTGAAATTTTTTTAATTAAGTTTTAAAGAATGTATGTTGTTCATTTCAAATAATTTCCACATTTATAATACAATTAAGTTTAATCGCCTAAATATTTATTTAAAAGAAACAAACCTTTCACTCCAATTAGTACCTTGTAATCTTCCCATAAACATAACAAATTGATAGAGAAACAAAAATTAATCCCAGCTAAAACCAAATTAAAAACTTATAAAAAATCATCACACTTTAACTCACAACAATAATAAATTACACCCAAAATAAAGAAATTTCCTATACCTTTAACGAAAAAAAGCTTAAATTTTAGATTACAACAATAGAATAATTAATATTTGAAAACGTCATTCCAAAACATGCAAACACCACAGGACGTATAAATATCGACACATAGACACAGAATCACATTAAAGCCCACATATTCATGTTTTGGGTAATATTTGTTGAAATTTCATTAAAAACCGCATCATTTATTAGAGTTCTTCATTGTGTATTTCTAATCGTTTTGAAAATATTTTCTTAAATTTTGAATGAAAGTGGAAAAGAAGTCATTATCCAAAATCTAAACAAATTTATATATACAATCATAATAACAAATCAACAATCACAGTTGGAGTCAGTTTTCTTGAAATTCACTCGTTCATATGTGAACAACAAAAAAAATTAAACTTTATTTTCTTAAAAAGTAAAACAACAAATATTTGATTTGTATTCTTTTGCTTAATTATGAGAAAGTATTTTCAATTAGAAATAAATTTTATTTATTTATGGTCCCCATTTTGAAGTGATAACACTTTTGGGGAAATGAAATGAAATCAAGCAAAAATAATATTGTTATTTTTTTAATGCATGATCCAAAATCTAAGAGAGACAACAGAGTTTCAAAGGAATTAAACAGATTTTATTTTAAACAAATAATTTAAATGGTAATATCTCATTCCTTTCAAGTTAATCGTAAATTATGCAACAAAATAATTTGGTCCTTCTAACTGTAAATCGATACATAAACAATGAAAGGAATTACACGTATTTAAGTATCTTCTTTTAATTTCATAAATCTATTTTTGTTGTAGGGTCCTTCGAACAAAATTTATGGAACTTTTGGTCCTTCAAAGTGTTAGGCAACTTCAACTGTTGTAATTTCATTTGATAACGATAATGTTCGTACTACTTGATGAATTATTTCAGCGGATATTTGCAACGATTTGTTGATGAAGTGTCCAAGGTCCTTCCTACAATAAGTAAAAACTAAATTTTCCCATACCTAATTTGTCCTACGAAAAGACCTTTAAATGTTATGATGAAATCTTCACACTTATACTGAAAGTACAAATAAAACAGTTATTTTGTTAAGACCCTTCGAACCAGTTATCGGAAGGAAGCGTCTCAAAATACTGATATTATTAGAGTAATTATTACATCTTATAAAAATTCTTTGATAAAAGCTTTTGATGTTTTAACTTCTTCACAGAATCTATAATGAATATAGTTCCTCGAACAGGACACGAAAATTAAGTTATATTTATTGTAAAGAGTCAAAAGAACTTATACTGTGAGAATACTTAAATGTGTGCACTTCAGATGTTTTATTTCTTTTAAAGACTAATGAACTGTTAAAATTAAAGTTATACTTTTACCAGAGCTTGTAAGAACAAATAACGGCAGTAGTAATGTTATGTTCTTTCCAATCTGTCTATCTATCTATCTATCTATCTATCTATCTATCTATCTATCTATCTATCTATCTATCTATCTATCTCTCTATCTATCTACCAATCTACCAATCTACCTATCTATCTATCTATCTATCTATCTATCTATCTATCTATCTATCTATCTATCTATCTATCTATCTCTCTATCTATCTACCAATCTACCAATCTACCTATCTATCTATCTATCTATCTATCTATCTATCTATCTATCTATCTATCTATTTATCTATATATCTATCTATCTATCTATCTATCTATCTATCTATCTATCTATCTATCTATCTATCTATCTATCTATCTATCTATCTATCTCTCTATCTATCTACCAATCGACCTATCTATCTATCTATCTATCTATCTATCTATCTATCTATCTATCTATCTATCTATCTATCTATCTATCTATTATCTATCTATCTATCTATCTATCTATCTATCTATCTATCTATCTATCTATCTATCTATCTATTTATCTATTTATCTATTTATCTATCTATCTATCTATCTATCTATCTATCTATCTATCTATCTATCTATCTATCTATCTATCTATCTATCTATCTTTTATCTATCTATCTATCTATCTATCTATCTATCTATCTATCTATCTATCTATCTATCTATCTATCTATCTATCTATCTATCTATCTATCTATCTATCTCTCTCTCTATCTATCTCTCTATCTATCTAGCAATCTACCTATTTATCTATCTATCTATCTATCTATCTATCTATCTATCTATCTATCTATCTATCTATCTATCTATCTATCTATCTATCTATCTATCTATCTATCTATCTATCTATCTATCTATCTATCTATCTATCTATCTATCTATCTATCTATTTATCTATCTAATTTAGTTATGGTCCTTCGAACCCTAATGTCAAAGTCATTTATAAATAGTCAATGTATTAATTTTGCCCGAAACTGTAAGAACAAATAACTAAAGCAACAAAGGTCCTTCCAACCGAACATAGAAATGAAGCTTCCATTAATTAAATATTATCTATGAAAGCATTTGCGACTTTAAAATAAAAAATTCTGTATAAAGAAATAGCAAATCTGGTCCATCGAACAGGATATCAGGAGGATAATTGGGCGTTTACTTTTCGCAGAGTCTGTAAGTACAGGTCAATCAAATCGGATATCGTAATGAAGCTTCAATTAATCGTCAAGTGCCTGAAAAATTGCTATTATTATTACAGAATTGAAAACTTATCAGTTTAACTAGAATTCTTAAACTTTTTAATATCGAAGGACTTCAAAATATTCACATCTTTAGAATAACAATTTTACGATTTCCTCTCTAACAAAAATTTGCTTAAAGTTTTTGCCATTTTTAATTTCTGCAAAGAAATATACGAACAATAAGTGATTTTATGATTGGTCCTTCGAGCAGGATAACTAAATTTAACTAAACGCTTTGGGACATTCTTTATAATTTTCTAATATTGTTTTGGTACATTTAAAATTGTTATAATTAAACCTGATTTAGTTCGGTAAAAAATATTACTTAAAATTGCAAGTCACTTAATTTTTCGTAACAAATTTCCAGTTTACTAATAGACTTCGGGTACACCTAAAGTTCTATTAAAAGTTATTTCTTAGATGTGTTCATTTAGTTTCACCAAATAATAGTTCTTACTGAAAATCAGCATCTAACTATTCTGATCAGTATTAATTTCTTACCCCTCCGTAATGAACTCATACCTTTCAAAACTGCATTTAGCCCATAATTATCATGTAAAATCTTTTTATTTAGATTATAAATAAATAAGAAAATGTCTCCATAATAAAAAATAAACAAATAATTGAAAACGTAAAATAAAATATGGGTGAAGCTTAGTGATAAAGAGATATAGAGAGATGAAAATATTGTCCAAGTCATTTGCATACAAATAAAATAACACTTGACAAATGTCAATTATTTAACTAGATTTTCAATAATGTTCAAGATGCAAGAGACAGACACCCCGAAACCCCAAACACAATCGTAAGCAATAAAAGAGAAATAAAAAAACCTTGTCGATATTTGTAGATACTCTTTATGGATGGATACCTCATCTTATCTTAGAGTTTATCTAATAGAGATTTTTATTTGTTGTTGATGTAGTTGATTTGCTAAATACGTAAACGTGCAAATAGGTGTGGTATTTGTGCAACACAAACTCATACATAAATACATACACACAGATGATAAAAGAAACATAGAAACATTTGTTTGCAACAACATTCAAATATTTATATGCATTATGATGCATGAGCCATAAAACCCAACATTTTGTTAGAAAAGCAAATAGAGGAAAAGTTTCTTAAAAATTTTTACATACTTTTGGATTACTTAGGTGAATGAGGTGGTATATAATGATTGTCATTCCGTATGTAATAGCAAGAGGGAATTAATTTTGAATTATTAAATATATATTTTTGAACTTTATTAAATTTTGAACCAATAAAGTCTTTTCTAAGTATTAGTTCATCACGGACATAAAGCTCATATAGCAATCAATTATGAACTAACTCTAACTACCGTTAGAGTTTATTTATAATATTAAGACATAGTTAGTTAGACATAGTCGAAGCTTTTAACGGGTCATTATTAATTTTAATTATTTCTGATAGCAAAAAATCATATGCATAAATCCCCCTCAGAATATCTTTCAAAGTTTATTCATTCAATGATAAGAGTCATTTGACCATTAGAAGTCAAAATTATTGCTTTTAAAGGAGAGAAGGTATCAGTAAATAAATTTATATCACAAATTTCGAAAATAAATTAAAAGCGGACTAAATGACTTCCATGTACAGCTAAGCATTATCTGTTACGTATCAAAAAGCTATTAAACGATGCTTGAAACCACATAGAAAACTTGGCTACTTAAAAAAGAGCGGTCACAATGTCTTCCCTGGACAACTTAGTTTTTAATCATATTTCTATTTAAATTCTATTCAAATTATATACCGAACCTGCATTCAAATTATTATACCATCAAAATGCCAAAGAGGAATCATCTTAGACCCTAAATGGTAAATATTCTTGCATCAAATCAAAATCTGAGTCGATTTAGCCATATTCGTGTATCCGTCTAACAGAGCTCAATGATATTATTTCCTAAGTATTTGTTATTGTCCTAAGAAGTTTGATATTTAAAACCAGAATATGGTTAAAACCCAACATAATATTATTGCAGACTACAAAATTTGCATAAAGGGCATGGAGGAGTGGTATCGTCCTTGATATATTTGCATATCTCTGAAATTTTTTATGCTAATTTCTTTAAAATTGGTAAGGAAAAAGCCTAAAAAGGTATCTCCTTTACGAACGAAATTTTAAATATCACATAACTTTGAAACCGTTACAGGAAATTTAATAAAATTTGGCTCAGTTTGATTAATTTTATGATGGGGCACCACCATTTGCAAGCGGAATTTTTAACCTGTTCTTATAATTCTTATAATTATTTATAAATTGATCGTGGTGGAGGGCATAACTGAATGCAGTAATTTTACTCATTTTTACACCCTCCACCATCACAAGTGGTGATGAGGGTATATTAATCTTGTCATTTCGTGTGTAACGCCAAGAAGGAATTATCTTAGACCCTACAATATATTATTGCATCAAATCAAAATCTTAGTCGATTTAGCTATGTCCGTCTGTCTGTCTATTGGAAACATTCTCACTACTAGAATAAATGTCCGAATTCAATGAAATTTGGCCACATTGTTTTTAGTTGTCCTAAACAGTTTCCTTTTTAAAACCAGCTACACCGGTTTATAAACAAGGAAGTTATAGACCAATATCTGAAACAACCTCAAAATTCTGAAAAAGAACTTTTCTAATTTCTTCCAAAAAAATTAATTGGACTTAAACAGTTCTTTAATTTTAACATACAATTGTACGTATTTCATCATTATGCAAAAGATCATCTAAATCTGATTAATAGAAAAAAATTATAGGATATAATATGCAAAATTTTGATACACCCCAAACTCTGTGTGTCATATGGCCTCAATTTTTAAGATAATTTACCGAAATTTGTCACATATACTTATTTTGATGTAATAATAAATCCAAAGAAGTCATATTGTTTTGGGATCATTAATTGACCCAGCTCCCATATAAGGCCCCTTCCTGGAACATGATTTATAGCTTATAGAACTCTTAAATGTGAACTAATTCTATTGAAATTTGGCAAAATTTTCTAGTTATTTTATACATATGTTATAAATTTTATTAACATGGATCTATATTTTTATATAACTCCCTTATAACGCCTCTTCCCGGAAAACGGTTTTAAGCTTATAAAACAATTAAATAAAGATCAATTCCATTCAAATTTAGCACAATAATTTTTCTAAATATAATCAATTGTAAACTTGAACAATATTGGTCCATATTTTGCTGTAGCTCCCATATAAGAACCATTTCGGGAAAACAGTTTTAAGCACATTTTTTGTCTTTATACACTCCGCACTACAGAAAGTGAAGAGAGTATATTAACTTTGTCCTTCCGTTTGTAACGCTAAGAATGAATCATTTCAGACCTCATAATGTATACATATTCTTGCATCAAATCAAAATTTCTAACGATTTTCGTCTGTCTGCACACATCGATAAAAATTGAAAGAGCTCATTGAATCCAGCAGAAACGGTTCAGTATTTTAAAGATATAGACCGATATCTGACGCAACGTCTAAATTCAAGAGTTAAATTGAAACGAAATTTTGCTATAATATAAAGTTATGTGAACGTCGTTACTATTCCAAAAATTATGAAAATCGGTTCAGTCGAAAAAAGTTATAGCCAAAATTATAACTTATTTTATGATTCATTAAGTGTTTCTGCATTATATAATTTATACATTTGTGAGTGTATGTGTGTATATATATGACTACGGAACCTAACGTATTAACTTCATACGAATTTGTGGTGGAGGGTGTTGAAGATTCGGCATAGTCGAATTTAACATTCTTATATGTATTTATTATAATTTTAATATGTCCTAAACACGTACTAAATTAGTATCTTTTCAAGGTTACTGGGATCTAAAACATCTAAAATATCGCAATATTTTCAATTTAACAAAAAAGTTATATTTCAAATAGTTCTTCTGAAATGTTTTCAATATTCGTTTATTCCGAATGTAGCATTCTCAACTGTTTGCTATATCACGATGACTAAATCATCATTATCATCGAAAATATTTTATTTATTTTATATATTTTATTTATAAATATTTATTATATCTTTTTCTGTTTTATTTTTGTTACCATCATGATTTTATTATTATTTTTCTATAAATATGTCCGTCCATCCGTCTGTCTCTCTCTCTTCATGTGCATGTGTATGTGTGTAAGTGTTAGCATGTTTTATTACATGTTTATGCCAGACTCCGAGGCATCAGTTCGATTTTATCTTTGGTTGTTTAGTTTAAGCTTTTTCTTACAGCTGTTTCTTAGCTGTTTTTTTTCTTCTTGTAGTTGTGTTGGTGATACCTGCTCGTCTTTTTGGTTTTGTTTATGTTATTTTACTCGTGTGTCTCTTTTCCAAGATGCAAATGATGATGAAGACAAATGTATGTTGATGCTGTTTTTTTGGTTGTTTGCTGCATGTTTTAGCAAGCGTTTTTTCTCTTTACAGCTTAATCAAATGATTTGAAAGATTATTTTTTTGGTTTCTATTATTTTTGTTTAATCTGAAAAAAATTTTGATTTTATTTATTTAGGTGTTTCTGTTGTTGTTGATTTAGAGGTGGTGGATGAGGATGATGACAATGATGTTTTTTGTACGTTTGATAAGATTATCAATGGATAAGTGTGCAAGTTGTTGTTATTTATTAAAGTCATTGTTATTTTTAGTCATATTTATATTGATAAGAAAATGTTTGAAAACTAGATCAGACTGAATAAACATGATTTTTTTTAAGTATTCTTTTCTTATTTGACTTTATAAAAATGACATTATTTTTAGGTAAAACATCTAAAAGTTTGACAAATTTCTTCCAATGAGGTATAAAACTAGACACTTTTGGGACCACTTGTGTCTATTTTAGAGTTACAAAATACCTTGAAAAACCTACTGAACAGTTGAACCCAAAACAGAAAAACTACGAATTTTATACTCGTCTGTGCCGAATATAATAATCTTGAATATTTAAGAAACATTTTCATGTTTAAAAATTTAATTTAAAAGGAGGACCATTGTTAAAGCACCAGTCAAATGGAGTCAAGTTATTAGTTATTTAATTTAGTGGAAATATTTATTATCAAGTACAACAACAGCAATCACCTTTTAATAACAATAATAATTAGAATGTTACCAACAGACAAACGGACTCACGGATTGAAGGGCATACCTAAATCGACTCAGATTTTGATATAATACATAATTTATGTATGGTCTTAGATGTCTCCGTTTTGGCGTTACACACGGAACGTCAAAGTTAATAGATCCTCCTAATCACTAGTGGTGCTTGAAAGTATTGTCCAGTGGTTTCATAGAAAAGATGCAGTGATGCAAATTTATAGGTATTTTAGATAGCCTGATTCCATATTTCAGTGTGAAAAAAATAAGGTAATTTAATAAGGACTCTTTCGAATATAATTTGCTTATAGTCTTAGGAAGATCGGAAGATTATTTGGGACAGACCTTAGTGAGATTATTGATTTAAATTTTTAAAGAACTTAACTTCAAAACTATACATATATCCAGTAGTTTCTTCAGACACAAGCAACGAAAAATGGAATTTAATAAAGGCTCTAAAGCTAGTTTTTGTATAGTCTGGAGAGGGTCATTTTGGACAGGCCTGATACATAGCATATAAGTTATGGGAGAATAGATCTCATAACAGTAAGTTATATCCGGTTGTTGAATAATGTGTGTTGTAAAGTTCATCGGTCAGAATAAACTCAAAAACATTCACTGTTTTCAAAGCTGTTTTGAACAGTGTTTCAATATTTGGCCTTGTATAGAGCAGCATACTCATGTCGTTTTCGCTGATTAGTTATCTAAAATTGCTTTCTCCTGCTATAGTCCGATACGACTGCATAACATCATTCTGATCCCAATAAATAAAGACGTCTAAATAGTTTTGAATTTTCTTGCTCTTTCATTTATCGGAATGCTTTATAACGTAGACATATGGCTTTTTCATTCATCCACTTTATTGGATATGGATTGCTCTTCATCAACTTTTTTTTTGTATCAAAATCATCATTTTAGATAAAATAAAATATTTTTGAGTTGAAAGGGCGAAATCGCCCTTCGTCTTTTGATTTTGAATTTGATTGCATTTTAATGTAAACCAATACTTGTAAACTTGTTGTGTAATTATGTGTTTTCTAATGACTAATGACCTCTAATTGCTTTCTTTGTTGAAATTTCTACCTTTGAATCGTACATACTCTCACCAACAATTGAGAATTTTTAGCTCAAAATTAACCATATTTTAGCGATGTGTGGAAATTTTGAATACTTGATTATGATAAGATTTTTAACTTTCAAAATATCATATTTATTATGTTCTCCAAATCGGCGTTATTAACTTATATACCCAAACGTCAAGTTTCTACACAAGAATTCTTCTCAATGCCCTTTTTCCTTAGACATTTTAAAATATAATTAAATTTCCATGATATTAATTTAATCATATGTAATAATAATCTGTTTCTATAAAATTTCCTTTTAAAAAATTCCATCACTTAAATCGAAATAAAAACTTCGTACAAAATTAAAAACATTATCTCTTCCATCGTAATGCATTTCATGTATAAAATCTTGTCACATTTCAGTATCTTTGAATAACAACATTTTTGCATATTTATTCATATTCAGTGGGTAGAAATACGAGGATTTAACTAACACTTTTCTTCTTTAATGATTCCTTTTAAGTAAAAAACACTCCTAAAGCGGCATAAATCATTGATCCATATGTGACCAACTACGTGTGATAATCTCAATGACATAATCCCAAGTAATCAAAGAATATAGTTCTACATAGAAAATGTTCTCTTTTTTAATGGAATTTCTTTAAATATAATTTTTGCATTTTACCATGCAACAGGTTTTATATTCTATTAAAATTGCGTTTTTAACTTTAATGTATTATCTTAAGTTCATCATTACATTATGGCACCAAGTTGACAATATACACTCATATATTAGATATTCAATATACTTTTAGACTTCAAGAGAGAGGTGTTAAGTAAATAACACTAAATCAATGGGATATCGTTTTTCAGACGTTCATTTTGGTTTTAGAATTAAAAATATCTTAAAACTTCTACCCAGATGTGTTAGAGCGTATGTGTTTGGAAGCAGAATAGCCCTTGCGAAAATAAAATAGATTTTTAAAGAAGTCAGTTTAACCACAACCTACACAAAAAATATGTTATGAAGAAATATGGATATTTGTATGTATTTATGCATCTATATATATAATAAAAAGTATCTATCGAGGAATATGGATTAAAATGTATTGAAAAGAAGTTAGTTTAGAGAGCATAAAATCATTTCATATCGTGGAGCACAGTGGTACGAAAATGATTTGTACTCGTTTGCATAAAAATGTATTGACAAAAGGTAAATTTGTTGGAGGAAACGTAGTATCTTTTTACTATTGTTATTAGATATTATTACCGTCACTAAAACATTTGTTTTATTATTGTTATCATCACAAAAAATATTGTTATTCCAATAAAAAATATTGTTATTGTAATAAAATTTTGTTTATTCGTATTGTGATTTCGCATTAATAAAAATAGCTGTTGTTATCGTTACTAAAAATATTGCTATTGCCACTATAAATATTGTTATCGCCACTAAAATATTATTATGGCAATAAAAATATTGTTAGTTCAATAAAAAAAATTGTTTCTTCGCATTATTTAGTAATTGAATAAAAATATTCTCGTATGAAATATTTTCTATACTTCTCATATGTTAACATTATGTGAAACGATCTGTTAAATAACAATAAAATTGCAACCAGTCAAACATATTCCCAAACATATTGCGACCACAATTTTTTTTATTTAATTAAAATAATTTTATAACATCAACAAAATTTTTATCAAGATAAAATAAATTCAACAATTAACATATTGTTGTTAACAATAAATGTTTGTCGCGAATACATAAGTGTTTGCGGCGAATATATCGAACATATGTCCAGTAAAACAGTTCTTTGAGAATGTGATTGGGACCAAATTTTAAAACTTCCGCTTTAATTTTACTTTCCGATAATTGGATTGGAATCATTCTGGGAACATTTCAACGAAATTTGGCCCAGTAGTTTAGCTGGTCCATATCTTTTAGCGTTTTTAATGGACTATATAAAATTAATATAAATTATATTGATGTAACTCAATATAATAACTGAGTTTCTGGCGAAATTTCAAAAAAAATCAGCATATACGAAATGGCCACTTACACCATCTTTAAACCTGTACTTCTCCAAATCCACCCGAATACAGATTAGCTGTAATCTTGCGATATCTTTTCTAGATATTTCTGATATAGAACTTTATCAAAAAAATAAAAATTTGAACCACTGTTCAGTGTTTGCTAAATTAAGTCGCTAAGAAAAACCCACTTGTATTTAATAGCAAGATCTTTGAGTTTGTCAATGTACCCTACACAAACCAATATTTTATTTCAGTTTGAAAATATATAATTCAAAATTTTTTAAATATCTGTAGCGGAATATGACCATTTCAATAACTTTTTAGATTCATTATTCTACATTATAAGTTACAACAATAACTGATTGCAATTGCAACCGATTATAACACATACATTCAGATAGGGTATACCATAAAAATACTAAAAAATTAAAAGCATCAAGTGTAGGATTATTAAGTTAAGGTTAGGTTTTTTCTCTACATTATCAGTTACACTTACAAAGTAGAGAAAAAAATGTATAAAAATATTTTCTTAAGAAAAAAAAATATAGCAAATTTACATCTCTCAAGTAAACGACACAAAATTGTGTACTATAATATTATTCCCATGTACTATAATAATAACAATAATCGATAAACGGGACGAATAAAGACATTTTGCACGTAGAATTATCATAAAATAGCATGCGATATTGTCTGAATGTATAGAGATTTCTTATATTGAACTATAATAAAAATAGCAATTGACAGAATGACAGCTATAAAAATGGGTGACATGTGTGGAAGTTGAATAAAATAGTGAACAAAATAAATATTATTAAGAAAAGAAAGAAAACAACTACTACTATGTATAATCCTCAATAATTTATGGTATGAATTGATAAATGAAAAATAAAAGAGATTAAAAAATAAATAAATGAAAATAAAACTTGAAAGAATTTTGTTCACATAACTTAAACCACAAAGATCAATGAACTTTTTCATTCATAAAATACAAACAAAAATGTTGTGCCATACAATAACTCAAATGATGATTGAAGGGTGTATTAAGTTTGTCATTTTATGGGTAACATTAAGGAAAAAAATTAAAATCTTATAGTAACACCTAAGGGCAAAGGACAAAGGAGTTATTATCTAATGTGGACCGATATTTATCAAATTATTTGCTAATAAGAGGATACCCTTCCCTCTTGTCCTGTGTCAGAATTATTTAATATTTTGCATAATCTCTTCCTCCATACGCTAAGTTTCATAAATTTTCCTGTAACAATTATATGCGAATATGCGATATTAAAAGTTTCGTTTTTGAGGGTGTTATTTATTCCCTGTGCCCTATTCGTAAAATTGAAAAAGCCGTATAGTCCTAATCGTTATCCAAGTTTTTCTGTTTTAGTAGGTTGTCTTAGATATAAGTTTAAATGTTTTTCTACAAAACCAATTTTGCCGCTTTTAAAAGGAAAAGTTTTTAGAAAAATTATAAATACTTAAGCCAAATTCCATTGAGTTCTGATTTTTGACTTTATTACACACTCAATGACAAACTTAACATATTCTCATCACCATTTCTTTTGGCAGTGGGTATTTAAATATAAATTGGTACAACAAAAATTTACAAGAGAATTTGTCGACAAATCCTTACAAACAGAAAAAAAATCAAAAAGCAAATTCAACATTGAACATAGTTGATTTGATATGTATATCTTTTTCATTTATTTTCATTTAGTTTAAATTAAACGTTTTTACGTTTGTGGTAAAATAATATTGTACATATTAGAATCTTTCGATATTATAAAATTATACAACGATAATTTTTTTAAATCACTTAAATAATACAATTTCAAGGATTTGTTCAAGAAACTGTATTTACTGTGAAACAATATTAAATTAACAACTTAATATATGAAGCAAACTAATAACTGAAAATGTTAAATTATTTCTATTTTAATTTACATGGATTTTTTTCTGTATATAGAAAATTTGGTTTTTTATAAAAAACTTGTTTGAATGTTCACTTAGATAGAATTTTGTAAAATTCATAGAGATCTATACATCATTGCCGATAGCTAAATGGCTATTGGATTCAATAACACAACTTGGACACCATGGCGAGAAAATAAAGTTCTGAATACGGGGAAAATGAGCTTAGCGGGCATTCTCACTGGATATTTAAGTAACATTCAAGTGAGAAGACATTGAAGCATTGTGCCAATATCTTATGTTACTGTTCAGCTTTTGCAATCCCAAGATCCAAAATTTCCATTTGGGCTAATTTTGCCATAATTGATTGGAGAACATATATATGATACGGAGCTTCCAAAGCTATATGGTTTTCTATCGTTCCAACAGAAAGCACACAAGAAGAAGATTTAGATGTGTACCTCCGTACATGAGACCTTTAAGACCTTACTTACATATGCAAATCCGATGAAGAATTTCGAGCCATTTCCGTTTGAGATTTTCTTAATTTAAAGTTTTTTTCTATTTGTTTAAAAATAGAAAAACTTAATTTTGAAAATAGAATACATTCTTAATAATTTAGTGATTGCTTTTTGGGACCTCCAATAAATATGTATGTTTTTAATATGTTGCTTATAACAGTAATTTCCATATTTCTAGACAATTATCTTATAAAAACTTGTATAGTTTCTTCCGGAAATTATGCTAAAAAAGTAGCTCGTTTTTTGTATGTTTTTAAATGATATGTTTTATAGGACGAGTGGGTAGAACAGAAGAAGTGAAGTTTCATTTACAAATGAGATATTTTTCTTCCTTAACTATTACTAAGATTTGATTGCAATTTTGGAAACATTTGTCCAAGAACATTGTTAAAAGTTTAAAGTATTTAATGTATTTTGTAATCGTCACAATTATCTTAAGCATTTTCTCTTTTAGATATTGAAACTATTTCATTCCAAATGAGAAGTTGTTTTTTGTTTTCATTTCCATCAAACTTAAATGAAAAAGTCTAAACAGACATAATACTGACAACAACAAACCATATATCAAAAATCTGTCTAAGATTTTATTAAAGTTTTTGGATATTTTTCCGCTTTTGTTTTGGTTTTTCTTAAACAGTTTAATAAAACAAAAGATTAAACCATAAATAGTCTGAAAAATATGGGTCAAACCTATGTAAACCACTACCACAGGCAAACAAACGTACTTACAAACATTTTAGTTTAGACCAAAAACAAAGAAATGAAAATAAAAAATACAAGCCGCAAGTAACATCAGTTAACGCCCGTTTGAATGAATATTGAATGAATGAAAAAAAATATCTGGCTGACTGGATGACTGCAGCCAAAGTTGTTACACCTCCTTCTCCAGCCTCCTGCAACTACTCCTACACTAACCCAAACATCCAACCATCCAACCAACCTCTTCTTCTACTTCTTTATAAACGTAAGAGAAAAATGTTTGCGGTTGGTTATGATGAGATTCCATTACATCGAAAATACTCTCCGAACTACTGCGATGACAACAACTGATTTTGTAATTTTTAAACAAAAGAAGTTAATTCTGTTGTTGTACTTTATATAAATGTAAAAAATAAGTATATTATTTTAAGCGGCTTTTTGTTGTTATAATTTTTATAAAATGTGGTGGTTGATGATGGTGGTGATGGTTGGTAATAAAACATGTTACCTTGCAACCGCAGCTACCGCTGACTGCTGCTGTTGTTGCATGTTATGATCCCTGATTCTTGTGTTTTTCTCTCTCTCCCTATCTCTCTTCTGATGCTTTTACTTGTAATAAAGCTGTCGGCATAATTTCGAATTTTATGGTATCAAATCATAATAAAATACTAAATTTTGTTTTTGGAATATTATTACACACAGACAACGGAAAATGCGAAGAAATTATAAAACCATCTGTAGACTGAAGAAATTATATGAATGAATATTTTTGGAGGGAGACATTTCAAATCAGAAAACAAAAAACCCTTGAAGAAAATTGCACAGTGGATTTTAAGTTAGAAAATGATTTGAATTTATTTCCTTTGATTTTATAATATATTGAAAATTACCTTAAATATATATTAATACGTCATTTAAGTGAATTATATTGTAGGACTTACCTGAAAAGAAAAATAAAAAATTATTAAACAGATATAATAAATACTTATTTCTTTTTATATTTTCTTAAGTAAAATAAATGTATCAAACATTTAGAAAAAACATGTTGAATTAACATTGAATATTGTTGATTTCAAACAATAACGTTATTTTTTCATCTTTAATAAAATAATGTTGAATTGTATTTCAATCAAATATAATAATTTAATATTTCGAATATTTATTTCTTGTATAACCGAGTACATCGTTTTGGGGTTGCGTTATACAAACCAAAAGTTTCTACAACAACATTCGGCTTTGAGATAAAATTAAACTGTATTCAGAAGTCACATTATTCAAGTGGTGAAAAAGTATTTTAGTTTCGACATTCCGATTTCAAAATGAGGATTAATAGAGCAAACAAGAATGCCAATTCGGCTGTGACGAATCTTAAATACCCGTCACCCTTTACATAATTTAAAAATTAGCATGAATTGCATAAATTTTTATAAATTTCAATAGAATTGATCTCTATTTAATTTTCGAAAAAGTGGCTTGGTCGAATAATGTTCTTTTTGGATTATTAATGTATCAAAATTAAAATATGTTTCAAATTTCAGAAAATTATCTTAAAAACTGCGATCCATATGACATTTAGATTAAGTGGGGTATCAAAATTTTTCTTCTTTATTAAAAATAGGATCATATTTGGATTAAGTCCCCCTCTGAAATTAATTTTAACATTCATAATTTACCCAAAACAATTTTTATCATAGAGAAATTTGGCATAAAAGGTTTTCTTAACATTCCTTTATTTTACAATCTGTAAATAATTTCCCATCTGCGACTCGTCGGATATTACATTACATTGTCTTATCGATATAACGTTTATTGACAAGTTTTATAAATTTTAAAATTTTGAAATAGATAAAATGATTCGCATATCTCTGAATCATACTTCATGTATTTCGACAATTTGACATTCCGTTCAGAGCATAAAATTATAATTTTGGATAGGACTAGGGGGAGTGGTATTACCGGTGCTAATTCATTTTTTGGTCTCTATTAGATGTGTGCACATCACAAATAGTCTGTGTATGCTGAACAGTACTGAATTTGATCCATTATAATAACTGGAACGTGTACCAGCGCGAATAGTTCAGTTGCCATAATTAATCCCATCTGGAGGCATCACATTCAGCTAAATACACCGTCTAGTACTGTGACTTGACTATGGAGGTATGCTGAAGTAATCAGTACTCTGCCTTAAATTAGAATAATAATGAATATCTATTTTTTTGCAACGATGTAAAGTCTACAATTTCGACATTTATGTCTTCGATTTAAGGGCCTCTGAGTTGCATCATCTCAAGAATATTGTAACCAAAATTTCAAGATGCTTTGATTTCGTATTCATGGTGCCAGAATGGGGTTTCATTTTAAGAATTCCAACTTACATTTGCGAGTGTTTATTACATCAACAATATACGATTCATTCATGCTGTCACATTAGGTTTCATATAACCAGTTTTTTGACGATTACGGAAAAATAGAAAGAGATGAAGATTGAATCTTTTCCTCTACCAAGGAATTAATGGGATCTAGGTGGACTAACAAATCTACTGAGTAGGAAAGCTTTATTATAATGTGACAAATCTTAAAGTTTATTTAAGTTACATTTTATAATTATTTTCAAGGGTTAAATTCAATTAAATCTAACCAAGAAGCCATATGGTAGAACTACAGCCAAATGTGGTCCAGTTATCCAACAGTTCGTTGTATTTTTTTAGTGGTGAATTCAAATTTTCATAAATTTAAATTGAATTATAGTAAAAAGTTTCTAATAACTAAACACATGATTATGGCATAACTATATTATGGTTGTACTACCATCACAATCATAATATGTTGGCTTTCCTTTGTTGTAAGCATTAATTTTTCTTCTCCAAATTTAAAAGTTTTACATTATTTATATTTTAAGAGAAATTTTTTAGTTCTAGGATACATTTAGGGTCCAATGATCTTTTGAAAATGTTTCTTATCAATTGAAAAGTTTTCACATTCAGCTTATGTTTTACCAGAGTTTTACTTAGAAAACTAGCAAAATTATACACTTTTCTTTAAAATTTAAGGAAGTATTGTTGCATTTCATTAGTGTCATATTTCCATCAATTTAGTTTATCTCTCTACACATGTCTCTCTGCTATATAAAAAGTATAAAAATATATTTGCACTTAAATTTCTATTTTCTTATACATATGACTTGATTATCGGTAATTGTAGCTGTTTAATCTTGTGGTTTATTGCTCTTTATTATAAACTAAAACTTTATTATTGTTTTAATTTTAATCAGCAACTATTTTATGGGTATTTTAGCTTTTTATAATAAAAATACATTTCTTAAAAGTTCATTGACATTTTTATAGAAAACTTTTTTTTTTAAAATTAAAAATAATAAAAACATTAATTATGACCTATTTAAATATCAAATTTATTAAGGTGATTAATGAATCCTAAATATATTTGAACACGGAAGTTTAGTGTTTATTATTAAAATTAATAAAATCAAAAAATCACTGCAAAACTTTCTTTTCTACTGTATAAATATTTTCAAATTAGTTCCATAAAATCACATTACATTTTTTATTACATGTTAATATTAATTTAAAAGGAGGTAAAAAAAAGTTTGATTTAACATAAAGTGGGAGTTTCTCATTAAACTTTAATTAACTTTAAACTGTGTGGTCTGGGTCTTATGATCAGACACCAGAACCCTGAAATACATACAAAACTCCTCTAAGCAATCAATTTATTGATAAAAAGTTATTAAAATTTTATAAAAATGAATATTTAAGATTACATCATATGGAGAAAATATCAATACTTATGTGGGTATAGACGAAAATTAATAATGATCACTGTTCACATTTATGGGAATAAACATGATCACAACAAAATTTACATTACTTCCCGCTTGGAAAACGATCAAAACATTTTTTTAATTGCAATTTTAATTTATAAGGAAAACTCTTAATCACAACAAAACTATTAAAATAAGAAATTAATATTAAAAGAATACTAAATGACAAATAAAAACTTTATTATCATATAACAACTAATCATGTTATTTTTATCGGAAAAATATTAAACAAAGAATCGTATAGAGAAAAAAATATGTTGTGATTTATTTATTATTTTATAATGAAATACGTCCATACTTCAGGCATTTTATTTTGTTCTATAAATTTGGTTCTTTTCCCATTTTTTCTTATATATCAAGATTTTTTCTTAGCTCGAACCAAAAGAGAGATGATTAAGTTGCTTTAATGTTTTAGAGATCGATAGATTTCTATTTGACAGACCCCACCTTAAGTTTTTATTATTATTTTTGTTTCTTTTGTAATTTGGTTTAGTTAAAGAGAAAAAAATAAACAAACATTGGGTTGTGACTGTGGCATAAAACATAACTCTCGTTAAAGGCGCAACAAAAATAAAAATCAATGAAAAATCATGTTGCATCCACAAAAAAAGAAACATAAAATAAGAAATGTAGTAAGTAGTTGAAGTAAAGTTGTATGTATCCGAAGTGAGCAATAAGAGGCCCCTTGAAATTATCTTTATATTAGCAGCTGTTTTTATTAACCTGAATTATTCATTCGATAGGCTAAAAACGGTGCACCACTATTAAGTTACTAAGTTTCCTATAAGTAATTTTAAGGTGGACTTATCCTAGAATAATTGTATTGTATCTTTAATAGTCTCTTCATAATGTATACCCTTGTGGGTACTTACTGTCTCCCTACAATACAACATGTTGCGATCAAATGGTTGAATTCATTGTGTTTAACGCACTTCTATCTATTATGTGGTCATTGGGGGACGATTGTTAACACTGTCTCTTAACGATATGCTTAATGGCGATTATGTGAACTTACTAAGCTTCCAATCATAGTCTCTTTACGATACACATCACTTGTGCGTAATTACTGTCTCCCCACCAATACACCTTGTGGCGATCAAATCTCATTATATGTTTACAATTTACAACCTATTTTGTGGTCATTGGCGAACGATTTCTTGCACTGTTTTTTATGATATACTTGGAAACGATATACTTGAAAACATGTGTGTTCCACGAGTTTTTTATTCTCTCCCTACTAAACGTATAATGTTGCATAACACATAGTGAAGTACCTTGATCTCCAAGCAGCTTATGTTGGTTTACAATTTAAATTACATTCAACACAATTTTTTGAAGATCATGGTTGTTTGGGGACTAGGGTACATAAAAAATATCAATTAAGCCAACAATATATATCTCTTATTGAGATCCCTAAACCAAAAATTTTAAGAGAGGATCGCAAGCAATATAAAGTGTCAAGAAGTTATCACGTTACGCTTATTCTAACGCAAATGAAATTCATAGTGAACCATTTGCTGAGATAGATCTTTTGAATATGTTGGTCTATATCACATTTGTTATATATTTGGTATCATACTTTGGAAAGATAAATTTAGATGGAATTGAAAGATTTCGGAGAAAATGGGACAAATCGTAAATATTCAAATTGTCATGATCTATTCTTTTATTTTTCTTTTTACGATTGAGGGGGTTTCAAAAGAGGGTATAGATAATTTCTTGCTAAAGCTTAAATAATATCTGGTAATTGCCCTCTTTACTTTGCTTACAAAAATAACATTGTTACATTGTTCCTAAAAAGGAATCCGTAGGACACTACATGTATTCAGCCAGAGGTAATAATTTCACAGAAAAGAAGAACCAAAGAAATTCTAGCACTTAAATAGGAAGAATATTTCAGAATCGGCTACATAAGAAGAACACAGGTCATAAATAAAGTTACTATTAGCTAAAATCCCCAAATAACACATATTGAAACAAAGAATATTGTTTTTGGTCCTTCGCACAAGGTGTCCATTTAATCGTTTCGAATTATGTTGGATTTCTATTGGTACAAAAAGAAAATGGTCCTTGTCCTAATAAACTAAAAATAATTTGTAAAAGCGTAAGAAATAAAAAAAACTTAGTTTATTAAGCAGAAAAAAAGGTTGACAAATTGCTAGATCTGAGAGTTTTCAGCAATTCCTTAAAAAGTACTAGATACTCTTGAAGTTGAAAGGAAAAATAATTCGTTCGTTTTGGTTCTACGAACCAGATATAATGACCTTTATATTAAACAAATCAAGCGATTACTTGAGATTATTTATTCTATTAACATCGGAAATGTTTGTAATAGTTTTTCCAAGTAAAAAGTTTTCTCCCCTCAGTGTTTTTATGCAACTTAACAAGACAGACAAAAAGTTACTGAAAAAATAAAATAACCTCCTCAAAACTAGAAGAAGTTGTCTTGGGTTAATTGCAATTGAAGTGGAAAATAACAGTTGCTTTAATTTTCTTTCATTTCTTCAACATAAAGTGGGAATCAACTAAAAAGAGATGCACAATTTTTGATTACAAACGACATTTTCATGTTATTTAGTCGAAAAAATAAAAATAAAAATAAATAAATAAATTTTTAGTCTTTTTGTACGAATTTGCTAAAGTCAACAATTTAATTGTTGATTAAAGTTTTTCCTTATTCAAGTATTTACTTTAACTCCCCCCCCCCAAAAATCATTTGTAACTAGCGGGTTCTAGGAAGAGAAAAAAAAAATCACTAAAAACAAAACAATTCATTTTACATTTTAATGAATCAAAACAAGACGTTTTGTATGTATTTGTCTGTGTTTGATCACAGGATTCATGTAAAGAAATTGTTTGGTGGTGAAGGGATTTGTTATTTTCATCAACATCATCATCGATGATGATGACGACGTCGTCATCGTCATAGGTTATGCTTAATTGACTTTAAATACTTCAAAACAGCACCCACACACATTGTGGAATTATATTGATTGAATCGTATGGTACGAGGTACCTATATTTTTTTCTTTTGTACATGATTTGGAATGGTGGCATGAGTTTAACTAAGAGAGTTGAGGTTTTTGGTTGGTGGTAGATTGATTTCCGCTAGTACACAGCAACAAAACATGAGAACAACAACATCAGCAACTTTAATTTCAACAAAACATCAAAGCAACAAATTTTTCTACAAAATCTTAAATGAATCACAATTCATTGGTATTGTTTTGACAATTAACAACAAAAACAATTCGATCTATGATAAAGTGCGATATACAATGGTTGTTGATTTATTATACCCTTCAGTACTAGTTCGCAATGTTAGAGGGTATATTAAGGTTACATCAACAATTTATTCTACGACTAAAATCTTCAAAATTCTGATTTATATGATATTTGATGAAATTTATATTTCTCTGTCGCATTTTAAAACCAACAAAATCGATTACAGATTTTTATTAAACTTTGTTTCAAATTAAATTCATTCTATTTATGGCATAAACGAGATTTTTTATGGTCTTACGAACTGGACAACTATATTTTCATACTCTGTATTTTTTATCAAACTCTTTTCGATGGATCTCTGAGTTTCGACATAATCATTTAAACTTCACTCGATCTCTTTATTTGCATATGGTCCTATGAACTGGATAAGAACTTTTATATTCTCATCGCTTTCATATCTGTCAAAAACTTGCTGATGAAGAGTATATTAGATTCGTTACAGTCATTCAAAAAATTCTCACTAGTTCAGTTGTTGCATTTGTTGGGGGTATCAAATTCAATACCCAATTCATTCGTCTGAATGTTTTCGCTGGAGATGAAGCAATGAAAACAATGCATTTTTAACAACTCAACAACATTTAGGTTTAATTTATATTTTTCTTATTCTTCTCTTTATTGTTTACTTTTATTTATTTTCACTATATTCCCAATTGAACTGTAAAAGATCAACATTATTAAAGTCACTTATTGAGAGGGTTTTTAATATTTATTTATTTTTATTTTGTTCAAAATTTTCTAGGAAATTGTTTCTCATATGTTTCTTATGCATTTTAATTGAGAACCTGTATGTTTATTTGGTGGTTGATATGGTTCATTAATTTATTACTTTTTATCTCTGTATTTACTCTGGATGATGATAATGCACAAATGCCTTTATTAAATTGTCCCTCTTTCTTCCTCATTATTTATTATTAAGTTTTACAATCTTTTTTCACTTTAATTATTGGCAAATGTTGGTGAGTTAAAAGCAGCAGTATTTTGGGAAAATGTTTTTTTTCGGATATTTTATTGATAATTTTATAAAAATAACCCTTTTTGAACATTTTTAGTTAGGTGAGGGTACAGAAGGTATTTTCCAAGTCCGTTATAGTGCAGGATGTGATGCCATTGAATGGTTAAAGTTGTTGCATTTATGCAAACAAATGTTAAAAATAACATTGAAAAGCTAATTATATTTCAATAAATCTCTGTGATCCAGGTGTCTAACTATTCTTCTATTTGAGAATGTTAGCAAGAACTCTTTTGGATCGATTCATTACTTGGATTTATATAGAAATTATGTTATTATGACTTATGACTGTTATAAAATTTGTATATGTATTTGTGAATTTTCAGAACCTTTTAGGTTCTTTGTCCCTTCAAGCGGGATTCAATAAAGATGAATTCATCTTCAAGCGGGATTCAATAAAATAAATTGGTCATTATGCAATACAATACTTATGACTGTTATAAAATTTGTATATGTATTTTTGAATTTTCAGAACCTTTTAGGTTCTTTGTCCCTTCAAGCGGGATTCAATAAAGATGAATTCATCTTCTAACGTTTCTTCTAAAGTAATTTTCAAGATTCCTTAAAAGAGATTCATTATTATACAAAAGGTCCTCTTTAAATTTGTTCATAAAATATTAAATTTTTGAAAAAAACGATCTTTTTAAAAATTTGGCCAAATTCCAATCTGTATAAAGTTTCCAGAAACCCATCGACAACATGATCGAAATTGTGAGACACAATGACTGTTGATATTTCTATTGAATAAAATCTGATTCGAAGGACCGTATATTAGCAATGTTTTCTGCATATATATCTGGTATTCATTGTACGCTAAAGAGACACATTGCTATTTTCATACCTCAGTCCACATAACATAAATTCTAAGATAATTTAAATCATTAGATAAAATTTTTATAAAATGTTCTTTAGCAACTAATGTGACATTATTACGCTTTAAAATTATGTATGGTCTTTCGCCAACCTTGTTTACCATGTGTTTATGTGTTTGTCTTCTCTGATTATTACCTGTTATTTGTCTCAATTCGGATTTGGTCCTTCTTTCCTAAAATAAATATAATTATATTCTAAAACCCTTTAATGTTAACGGTCAAAGGAAATAATTCAGTTTACCTAGTCCACTTCAAATTATGTATAAAACAAATTTTGCTTATGGTCCTGCGAGTCGGACAGCGTTTTTCATTTTATGTCTTCCGATAATTTTATTCAAAAATTTGTAAAAAAAACTGATTTATGGTGTTTCGAACTGCACAACAATATCTGTATTTACAAAGTGTTTATTGCTGTGTTGAATTAATACAACATTTTCTTTATAACAAATTTTACCTTTTTCCCTTAAACAATATTTTAAAGATTTACAGTTATTTACTATTTTAACTCTTTCACTTCGACAATGGAGTATATGTTTGTGTGTCTGTGAGCATTTCCCGTAGATGTGACGTCTTTTTGTGAATATGTCGATTAATTAATTGAACATTTTGTCTCGTAATAAAAGTAAATGACGACTTTTGTTTTGTTAAGAAAATAAATATAAAGTTTTTATTTTCTAAATTGTGATCATAGTATTGTTGTGTAGCATAACATTGGATTGGAGTGTTAAAAGGTTTCGTTTTTCACATCGTCCAAATAAAAATCATTTGTACATAACAACCACGCAGTTTTCTTTCTTTCTTTTCCTTTGCAACTTTTTTTCACGGAGTTTGTTGCAGTCTTTTCTACTTTTGTCTCCTCTAATTGTTTAAAGTGAAAATTTTGTTTAATGTTCCTCATTTCCTTGATTGCTTAAAGTTATTTTTTTTTGTTTGCCATGAAGATTGTCTGTCGATTTGTTTTTCTCTTTCTTTTGTTCATTTGGAAAATGTCAGGTCGTGGTGTGAAAAACTTTAAAATGTTTTGTTTTTTGTTTTGCTTTTGAAATTTAAAAAGGTTAAGTGCCTGAGTTCATATGACAAGAAGGAAACGTGTTCATATATTGAGATCCTTTAAGAGAAATCTATTAATTTTTCAAATTGAAATATTTAAAAGTCATTAAAGTTAAAAAGTTCATAGAAAGTAAAAAAAAGGAAATTGATTTTAGTTTAATGGAGACAAACCCAATTAAATTTTAATTGATATAGTGTTAAGGGGTTAATGGTGTAGAACTGAATTATAATATTAATAATTGTTTTACATTATAGACAAATATCCGATCATCTATATTATTTAAAGTTAATTTTTATAGAGTTATTTATTCCATAATTCTCATACTTTTTTACTCACTTATTTCAGTCTTTTTAGCTCTCTTTCTACATCAGATACCTGCCAAGGCTGTCTCCGAAAATATAAACTATAAACTATATTTTGTGAACTCTTAGTCGTTCTTAAAATTTAAAAATGTTTTTCATAAAACTCATGACTTTAATTACTTCCTTTCAGTCATTACTTTACTGCTGTTGTTGCTGATATGAACTTTTTTTTACATTTTGTATATATTTTTTTCCAGATAACGTTTAAATGTAAAATATAAGTAAAAATTTATATATATTTTTTTATAAAAAATGCATTTTTAATGTATTTAAAAATAGTTATTAAATGCAATTCAATGTTTAGGTAGTTGTGAACTAATAATGTTGTTGTTTTTCTTGATCGGTGGGGACATTCAACCGCAAGTTACTTATCGCACATGAGTGAATTGAAATTTCCGTTTAGCAATTTAGTTAAACCACATACTAGAGTGTGAATATAATTCAAAATAATATAAAACTAAAAAATAAAAATAAAGAAAACACATTGAAATATTTTAATCGAATAAAAAATATATATGGAAATATGAAATCTCTAACGTCTCTATTTGACGTTTAAAAAATAAATTATTTATATCAAAATATCATTTCTAGTCCTATATTATTTGCTCAAATTTAGTGAACAAGAGATTGGTGAAGATGAGTGGCATCCTATATGAGTGATTAACTGAAACTTTTTTTGTGGAATCATGTAACCTCATTTATAGTGTATTGAAAAAACTGATCTTTTCGGGTTATTCGAAAAATAGGATATTCAAAAACCGGTTTCTAATACGGTTTTATATTAAAAAACCGGTTAACTGCTTTTTGTTTGATTTTAATAAATTTAAAGATAAAAAGAAAGCGAATATATATAAAAGGAAATAAAGATAATAATTCCTAATCAAAATAATCATTTGTAACAAACTTCATCACTGTATAATATGCCCTAAATGAGTGGGATATAAAAGATTTTTTTCGGTATCGTAAATACCATTTAATCCATTGTTTTGTTTTACGAAAAATTTTCTTTAATTTCAGAATATAAAAATATAAATCTTTATCTTTTTACCTAAAAAATGCTGAACAAAAAATCTGGCAGAATCTTATTTTATTTTTTAATGCCGCGATTATGCCTAAAACGGACGCACATAGCAAAGTCGAATCAGAATATGATGTCTTTGCTCGTGTAACACACAGAATGAAAAATTTTAAATATTTTCTCAGTCATGGCGGAATATACAAAAATGAAGCTAAATATAATAGTGAAAACTTTAAAAGTTATTTACATTAAAAACCGGTTAACCGACTGAAAAAACCAACATGTCGAATTATTCGAAAAAAGAAATTATTCGAAACCGGACCGATTTCTGAAATGCAAAAACCGCTAATCATTTCTAGTTTCATATTTGTTATATAAAAAATCAGTTCCAATCCCATTTCATTCAAAAACTATCTGCTCGGACATCTCTTTCGTAAACAAATAACTTATGCAAAAGGGAATAACTTCCAACACATCCAGTAGGAAAGTATCTCAATTAGCTCAGTACTTAGACTATTTGGTGCAAAAAGATAAAGTTAATACAGACAAAAAGCTCTTGGCAGGAACGCTAATAAAAATTATGTATCAAAAACAGAACATGGAACGTCAAGTTTTCAAAAAAAGGAAAAGAATATTCTTGCAGATTTTTCTCTACATCCCGGTCAAAAATTTTGTGTTACTAAAGCTCGAGGAAATGTTGATGAAAAGTTAAGGACCCAAAAGCAGACAAAAAAACTTCATAATGTGTACACTTATTTTTGAACGAACTTCGCATTCAGTCTCTATGATAAACAACCCCTTGAGTGGCACAAGAAATAATGTGGTATTTGTGTCAAGAGAGGCGAATCCTCCAAATTACCCGGAACTAAGGTCAGTGGGAAGATAATGGGCTCTTATTAAAAAAAGAAATGAAAAGCACAAAAATGTGTTCAAAAGTTTGGTAGATTTTAAACGGTGATGGACTACCTGTTCGAGGAAGGTTTTCCGGAAAAAGTTCAAAATGTCATCAATAGTGATTAAAACTATATAAAACATATAGTTTTTGAAAATTTTTATAATAATTACGATAAAATAAAAGAGTAATTAAAACTGTAAGTTTGATGGCTTCATTTTTATTAACATTTATTCATGTTAAAAATTTTTCGATCTCACTCTTTATTATCTTAGATTATGTATTTATGGTCATACGAACCGGATAAATATAAATACATTTTTTTAAGTTATGATTTTTTTGTAAGTTATGATAAAATTACTATCAAAGGAATTGCAAAAGATCTTTGAGTTGAAATCAGATATCTATCTATATTATTATCTAAACCGATTCTGCTGGTGTTTAATAGGAAACTTCTGAGGACAAAACCAACTAATCAGTTCAAATTTCATTGAGCTCTGATAATAATTTTGATGTAAGCGTATCGGCAACATACTGAATGAGTGACTGATAAAAGGTTACTGGCTTATATCTGAGACAAACTTCTATCCTTTATCCTCTCTGTAACTGTTACAAAAATTTAATGAAATTTGGCTTATAATATTAATCAAAATATTATTAATCAAAATATTATAGACAATTTGAAGTAATTTTGGAATAAGGTAAAGGGAGTTTTATCCCACTACACAGGAAAATTTTAATATGTCATCCAATTATTTCTAAATTGATCGTGGTGGGATAAGGATTCTGACTTGTTTATGAATAATACAGATTTTTGAAAGAACAAGTGATCAAGCATTGTTTTTTTAGTAAGGAAATGGAGAAAGGTTTCAATTCTTGATTCGGAATTAAATTTTACACAAAACCCTATGAATCTTACCACTGTACATCCATTACAAAAAACTAAGGTCAATTATTTAAAACGTATATTTTAGAATTAGTTTTTATAAAATTTTTGTTTTTTATTTAATTTTATTGCAAAATACAAGTTTAACAAATAAGTTTGACGTTACTACTTGTACGTACGTTCATCATGTTGAAAGTTTATGATGCATTGATGCATAAAACATTAGAATGCATGCACATTGTTGTAGTTAGTGCCTTCGTCTATCTGTCCGTCTGACTGGCAGTGCATCATTGTAGTGAGGAAATAATAAAAAAAACAACAAGCTTCAGTATTTTTTTTTTGTTGGCCGCTAAATTGCATTTTGTTAAATAATAAAAAATGCATTTTTTATTTTATTTTTCATAACAAATGAATTTCATTGAATTTAATAATAAAATTTATTAAAAAACAGCAACAACAGAATGCAACTAATTATTTAAAATAAATGACGTTACGCTCTGTTTGAAATCAAAAATAAAAGTTTAAAATAAAAACTGAGAAAATTAAAAGAATTCTAAAACATAAACTAAAAAAACACAAGTTTTTTAATAATATGAAATTGTTTTTTTCTAAGATAAAAATCGTAACAATTTATAATGATTTGAAAGCGAATTCAAAATGACTTTTCAATGACCTTAAATTTATAGAGAACTTGTTTCAGTTTTCAAATGGACCTTAACTCGGTAATCATGTTATATGTAAGTATACTTTAAACGCCTTAATTTATTTAACCTCAAGTCATCCCTTGCAATTTCTACCTCAAAATAAAATTTAACAATTACAAACTATAAAATAAAAACAAGATAGAAAAATATGGTCGGTCATAATGATACCCTACATCTTAACGTATAACATTTTCGAAAAACACAAAAACTGATCTTGAACTAAACTTATTTTATCACTCAAATACTTATTTACCATTTAAATAACGATTTTATATTTTATAACTTTTCAATAAAAAATAAAGTTTAAAAAAAGTAATCATGTACGAAGCATTATTCCATTTGTAAAGCTAAAAAGGAATCTGAATCTTTCTGTCTGTTATCGGTAGACATCTAATTAATGACATAAATATTTTAAAGATTTTTGGAAGATTTGGAAAGTGATCGTGCATAAAGCATCTTTTTCCATTTAACACACAAATTATTATTGATTTTTGATTTTATGCTTTTTCACGAAAATGTCCATTTTGGGAAAAATTGTTCATTTCTTTCCATTAAAACACAAATTTATCATTTGATTGCAATATTATGTTTAAAAGTTGATTATGAATGAAGATCTTTTTCCATTTGAACGCTTATTTAACAAATTATTAACGATTTCAGATTTAATAGATTTTTCATTTTTTATTTTTAAATGCTTAATATGGGGAACATCTTTGAGAAGATTCAGATAGAAACAAATGCACCTAAAATAGTGTAGGGTGTTATTTTTTCCCATTTCAGAATAACACTCAACCGAAACTAACGACTTGTATTCTGGATAATTTATGTAGAAAATATTTGTTATCGTACATAAAATTTAATTGCAGCACACATGTATGCAGTTAATGTCATTTTGTGGTCAATTTGATATTTAAAAATGTTTTTTTTTTTTTTTAATTCATTCATTTTAAAATAAACTCATGTGAGTCTATAGAATAATTGAGTTGAGATCATTAATTCTAAGTACGATTATTATGGAGGTTAAAACATATATCGTCAGATTATTTATGTTTTCTTTCTGTATTTCCATTCACTGTTTGCAACAAACAAATTTTTTCACAACAAAAAATAATTTACTTCATTATATTATTATATAATAAAATATTATTCACAATTTCATTCATTAGAAGCATTCAACAAAGCCTTGCCACATGGCTTTGTAAGTGGTGACAAGAGTTATTCACCATAAGAGCATATTGTTTTTATAATTCATATCTAAACTGTGAAACAAAATGACATTCTTTTATATCAAATCATCATTCACAAAATAAGACACACATTCATACAATTAAACACTTTTGCAACAGAGTAGTTAACGCTTCTTGCACGCATAAATGCAACCATACACTCACGTTGCATTCGCACGCATACGGGTTTTAATTTGAAGGTACGAAAAAAAATACAATTTATTAGATTTTATTACTTTTTCATTTTAATGAAAATTTTCTTTGAATTTAAAAATGGGGTTGACTTTTTTTCGTCTGGGTTCAATGACTTTTCTTCATATC
Source organism: Cochliomyia hominivorax (assembly GCA_004302925.2). Classification (NCBI taxonomy): domain Eukaryota; kingdom Metazoa; phylum Arthropoda; class Insecta; order Diptera; family Calliphoridae; genus Cochliomyia; species Cochliomyia hominivorax. The sequence goes on from PYHX02000467.1 coordinate 89,188,011, forward strand.
AATTGCAGTTGATAGATTTCTGTTTAAGATTCTTTAATTCAAATGCGGGTTTAATATATGAAATTATTTCACTTCATATTTCAATAAACTTATTTATTGAATAGTGGCACATAAATTATACCGGAACACATTAACATTAAAATTTTATAAAATACCCGTAATTGAATTGATTTAACAAAATATCGATCTTTAAACAATGTTGAAGTAATCTTTAATAAGACCCTCTTTTTTGATAAAATTCTCATATATTGAGTTATTAACGATTTAAGATTTAATGCATTTTTCCTGAAAAATATCGATTTGTGGAAAATTGAAAGGTGACAACAAATGAAGCTCCGTTTTCCATTTAAAGGCTTTTTTACCAAGTTATTAATGATTTAAGTTTTTGTGGATTTTTCATGAAAAATATCGATTTTTGGAAAAATTTAAAAATGATTACAAATGAAGCTCCGTTTTCCATTTAAAAGCTTATTTACCGAGTTATTAACGATTGAAGTTCTTATAGATTTTTTATGAAAAATATTGATTTTTGGAAAAATTAGAAAGTGATTACAAATGAAGCTCTATTTTCCATTTAAAGGCTTATTTACCGAGTTATTAACGATTTAAGTTTTTATAGATTTTTCATGAAAAATATTGATTTTTGGAAAAATTAGAAAGGGATTACAAATGAAGCTCTATTTTCCATTTAAAGGATTATTTACCGAGTTATTAACGATTTAAGTTTTTGTGGATTTTTCATGAAAAAATATCGATTTTTGGAAAAATTTAAAAATGATTACAAATGAAGCTCCGTTTTCCATTTAAAAGCTTATTTACCGAGTTATTAACGATTGAAGTTCTTATAGATTTTTTATGAAAAATATTGATTTTTGGAAAAATTAGAAAGGGATTACAAATGAAGCTCTATTTTCCATTTAAAGGCTTATTTACCGAGCTATTAACGATTTAAGTTTTTATAGATTTTTTATGAAAAATATTGACTTTTGGAAAACTAAAAAGTGATTACAAATGAAGCTCTATTTTCCATTTAAAGGCTTATTTACCGAGTTATTAACGATTTAAGTTTTTATAGATTTTTCATGAAAAATATTGATTTTTGGAAAAATTAGAAAGGGATTACAAATGAAGCTCTATTTTCCATTTAAAGGATTATTTACCGAGTTATTAACGATTTAAGTTTTTGTGGATTTTTCATGAAAAATATCGATTTTTGGAAATATTAGAAAGTGATTACAAATGAAGCTCTATTTTCCATTTAAAGGCTTATTTACCGAGTTAATAAAGATTTAAGTTTTTATAGATTTTTCATGAAAAATATTGATTTTTGGAAAAATTTAAAAATGTAACAAATGAAGCTCCGTTTTCCATTTATAGACTTATTTACTGAGTTATTAACGATTTAAGTTTTTATAGATTTTTATGAAAAATATCGATTTTTGGAAAAATTGAAAAGTGATAACAAATGAAGCTCCGTTTTCCATTTAAAGGCTTATTTACCGAGTTATTAACGATTTAAGTTTTTATAGATTTTTCATGAAAAATATCGATTTTTGGAAAAATTAGAAAGGGATTACAAATGAAGCTCTATTTTCCATTTAAAGGCTTATTTACCGAGTTATTAACGATTTAAGTTTTTATAGATTTTTTATGAAAAATATTGATTTTTGGAAAAATTAGAAAGTGATTACAAATAAAGCTCTATTTTCCATTTAAAGCCTTATTTACCGAGTTATTAACGATTTAAGTTTTTATAGATTTTTCATGAAAAATATCGATTTTTGGAAAAATTAGAAAGGGATTACAAATGAAGCTCTATTTTCCATTTAAAGGCTTATTTACCGAGTTATTAACGATTTAAGTTTTTATAGATTTTTCATGAAAAATATCGATTTTTGGAAAAATTAGAAAGGGATTACAAATGAAGCTCTATTTTCCATTTAAAGGATTATTTACCGAGTTATTAACGATTTAAGTTTTTATAGATTTTTCATGAAAAATATCGATTTTTGGAAAAAATTAGAAAGGGATTACAAATGAAGCTCTATTTTCCATTTAAAGGCTTATTTACCGAGTTATTAACGATTTAAGTTTTTATAGATTTTTTATGAAAAATATTGATTTTTGGAAAATTTAAAAATGTAACAAATGAAGCTCCGTTTTCCATTTATAGGCTTATTTACTGAGTTATTAACGATTTAAGATTTTATGGATTTTTCATGAAAAATATCGATTTTTGGAAAAATTAGAAAGTGATTACAAATGAAGCTCTATTTTCCATTTAAAGCCTTATTTACCGAGTTTTTAACGATTGAAGTTTTTATAGATTTTTCATGAAAAATATCGATTATTGAAAAAATTGAAAAATGATTACAAATGAAGCTCCGTTTTCCATTTATAGGCTTATTTACTGAGTTATTAACGATTTAAGATTTTATGGATTTTTCATGAAAAATATCGATTTTTGGAAAAATTAGAGTGATTACAAATGAAGCTCCGTTTTCCATTTATAGGCTTATTTACTGAGTTATTAACGATTGAAGTTTTTATAGATTTTTCATGAAAAATATCGATTTTTGGGAAAATTAGAAAGTGATTACAAATGAAGCTCTATTTTCCATTTAAATTCTTATTTACCGAGTTATTAACGATTTAAGTTTTCATAGAATTTTCATGAAAAATATCGATTTTTGGGAAAATTAGAAAGTGATTACAAATGAAGCTCTATTTTCCATTTAAAGGCTTATTTACCGAGGTACTAACGATTTTATTTTTTACAGATTTTTCATGAAGAATATCGATGGAAATATTTAAAAATGATGAAGCTCCTTTTTCCATTTATAGGCTTATTTACTGAGTTATTAACGATTTAAGTTTTTATAGATTTTTCATGAAAAATATTGATTTTTGGAAAAATTTAAAAATGATTACAAATGAAGCTCCGTTTTCCATTTAAAGGCTTATTTACCGAGTTATTAACGATTTAAGTTTTTATAGATTTTTCATGAAAAATATCGATTTTTGGAAAATTACAAAGTAATTACAAATGAAGCTCTATTTTCCATTTAAAGGCTTATTTACCGAGTTATTAACGATTTAAGTTTTTATAGATTTTTCATGAAAAATATTGATTTTTGGAAAAATTTAAAAGTGATTACAAATGAAGCTCTGTTTTCCATTTAAAGGCTTATTTACCGAGTTATTAACGATTTAAATTTTTATCGATTTTTCATGAAAAATATTGATTTTTGGAAAAATTTAAAAGTGATTACAAATGAAGCTCTGTTTTCCATTTAAAGGCTTATTTACCGAGTTAATAACGATTTAAGTTTTTATAGATTTTTCATGAAAAATATTGATTTTTGGAAAAAAATTAAAAATGATTACAAATGAAGCTCCGTTTTCCATTTAAAGGCTTATTTACCGAGTTAATAACGATTTAAATTTTTATAGATTTTTCATGAAAAATATTGATTTTTGGAAAAAATAGAAAGTGATTACAAATGAAGCTCCGTTTTCCATTTAAAGGCTTATTTACCGAGTTATTAACGATTTAAGTTTTTATAGATTTTTCATGAAAAATATTGATTTTTGGAAAAAAATTAAAAATGATTACAAATGAAGCTCCGTTTTCCATTTAAAGGCTTATTTACCGAGTTATTAACGATTTAAGTTTTTATAGATTTTTCATGAAAAATATTGATTTTTGGAAAATTTTAAAAATGGTTACAAATGGAGCTCCGTTTTCCATTTAAAGGCTTATTTACCGAGTTAATAACGATTTAAGTTTTTATAGATTTTTCATGAAAAATATTGATTTTTGGAAAAAATTAAAAATGATTACAAATGAAGCTCCGTTTTCCATTTAAAGGCTTATTTACCGAGTTATTAACGATTTAAGTTTTTATAGATTTTTCATGAAAAATATTGATTTGAAAAAAATTAAAATGATTACAAATGAAGCTCCGTTTTCCATTTAAAGGCTTATTTACCGAGTTATAACGATTTAAGTTTTTATAGATTTTTCATGAAAATATTGATTTTTGGAAAATTTAAAAATGGTTACAAATGGAAGCTCCGTTTTCCATTTAAAGGCTTATTTACCGAGTTATTAACGATTTAAGTTTTTATAGATTTTTCGTGAAAAATATTGATTTTTGGAAAAATTTAAAAATGATTACAAATGAAGCTCCGTTTTCCATTTAAAGGCTTATTTACCGAGTTATTAACGATTTAAGTTTTTATAGATTTTTCATGAAAAATATCGATTTTTGGAAAAATTTAAAAATGATTACAAATGAAGCTCCGTTTTCCATTTAAAGGCTTATTTACCGAGTTATTAATGATTTAAGTTTTTATAGATTTTTCATGAAAAATATCGATTTTTGGAAAAATTAAAAATGATTACAAATGAAGCTCCGTTTTCCATTTAAAGGCTTATTTACCGAGTTATTAACGATTTAAGTTTTTATAGATTTTTTATGAAAAATATTAATTTTTGAAAAATTAAAAATGATTAAAATGAAAGCTCCGTTTTCCATTTAAAGGCTTATTTACCGAGTTAATAACGATTTAAGTTTTTATAGATTTTTCATGAAAAATATCGATTTTTGGAAAAATTAGAAAGTGATTACAAATGAAGCTCTATTTTCCATTTAAAGGCTTATTTACCGAGTTATTAACGATTTAAGTTTTTATAGATTTTTCATGAAAAATATCGATTTTTGGAAAAATTAGAAAGTGATTACAAATGAAGCTCCGTTTTCCATTTAAAGGCTTATTTACCGAGTTATTAACGATTTAAGTTTTTATAGATTTTTCATGAAAAATATCGATTTTTGGAAAAAATTAAAAATGATTACAAATGAAGCTCCGTTTTCCATTTAAAGGCTTATTTACCGAGTTATTAACGATTTAAGTTTTTATAGATTTTTCATGAAAAATATCGATTTTAGGAAAAATTTAAAAATGATTACAAATAAAGCTCCGTTTTCCATTTAAAGGCTTATTTACCTAGTTATTAACGATTTAAGTTTTTATAGATTTTTCATGAAAAATATCGATTTTAGGAAAAATTAAAAATGATTACAAATGAAAGCTCCGTTTTCCATTTAAAGGCTTATTTACCGAGTTATTAACGATTTAAGTTTTTATAGATTTTTCATGAAAAATATCGATTTTTGGAAAAATTAAAAATGATTACAAATGAAGCTCCGTTTTCCATTTAAAGGCTTATTTACCGAGTTATTAACGATTTAAGTTTTTATAGATTTTTCATGAAAAATATTGATTTTTGGAAAAAATTAAAAATGATTACAAATGAAGTTCCGTTTTCCATTTAAAGGCTTATTTACCGAGTTATTAACGATTTAAGTTTTTATAGATTTTTCATGAAAAATATCGATTTTAGGAAAAATTTAAAAATGATTACAAATAAAGCTCCGTTTTCCATTTAAAGGCTTATTTACCGAGTTATTAACGATTTAAGTTTTTATAGATTTTTCATGAAAAATATCGATTTTAGGAAAAATTTAAAAATGATTACAAATAAAGCTCCGTTTTCCATTTAAAGGCTTATTTACCAAATAAAGCTCCGTTTTCCATTTAAAGGCTTATTTACCTAGTTATTAACGATTTAAGTTTTATAGATTTTTCATGAAAAATATCGATTTTAGGAAAAATTTAAAAATGATTACAAATAAAGCTCCGTTTTCCATTTAAAGGCTTATTTGCCGAGTTATTAACGATTTAAGTTTTTATAGATTTTTCATGAAAAATATTGATTTTTGGAAAAAAATTAAAAATGATTACAAATGAAGTTCCGTTTTCCATTTAAAGGCTTATTTACCGAGTTATTAACGATTTAAGTTTTTATAGATTTTTCATGAAAAATATCGATTTTGGAAAAATTAAAAATGATTACAAATGAAGCTCCGTTTTCCATTTAAAGGCTTATTTACCGAGTTATTAACGATTTAAGTTTTTATAGATTTTTCATGAAAAATATCGATTTTTGGAAAAATTAAAAATGATTACAAATGAAGCTCCGTTTTCCATTTAAAGGCTTATTTACCGAGTTATTAACGATTTAAGTTTTTATAGATTTTTCATGAAAAATATCGATTTTGGAAAAATTGAAAATGATTACAAATGAAGCTCCGTTTTCCATTTAAAGGCTTATTTACCGAGTTATTAACGATTTAAGTTTTTATAGATTTTTCATGAAAAATATCGATTTTTGGAAAAATTAGAAAGTGATTACAAATGAAGCTCCGTTTTCCATTTAAAGGCTTATTTACCGAGTTATTAACGATTTAAGTTTTTATAGATTTTTCATGAAAAATATCGATTTTTGGAAAAATTAAAAATGATTACAAATGAAGCTCCGTTTTCCATTTAAAGGCTTATTTACCGAGTTATTAACGATTTAAGTTTTTATAGATTTTTCATGAAAAATATCGATTTTTGGAAAAATTAAAAATGATTACAAATGAAGCTCCGTTTTCCATTTAAAGGCTTATTTACCGAGTTATTAACGATTTAAGTTTTTATAGATTTTTCATGAAAAATATCGATTTTTGGAAAAATTTAAAAATGATTACAAATGAAGCTCCGTTTTCCATTTAAAGGCTTATTTACCGAGTTATTAACGATTTAAGTTTTTATAGATTTTTCATGAAAAATATCGATTTTTGGAAAAATTAGAAAGTGATTACAAATGAAGCTCCTATTTTCCATTTAAAGGCTTATTTACCGAGTTATTAACGATTTAAGTTTTTATAGATTTTTCATGAAAAATATCGATTTTTGGAAAAATTGAAAATGATTACAAATGAAGCTCCGTTTTCCATTTAAAGGCTTATTTACCGAGTTATTAACGATTTAAGTTTTTATAGATTTTTCATGAAAAATATCGATTTTTGGAAAAATTAAAAATGATTACAAATGAAGCTCCGTTTTCCATTTAAAGGCTTATTTACCGAGTTATTAACGATTTAAGTTTTTATAGATTTTTCATGAAAAATATCGATTTTTGGAAAAATTGAAAAATGATTACAAATGAAGCTCCGTTTTCCATTTAAAGGCTTATTTACCGAGTTATTAACGATTTAAGTTTTTATAGATTTTTCATGAAAAATATCGATTTTTGGAAAAATTAGAAAGTGATTACAAATGAAGCTCCGTTTTCCATTTAAAGGCTTATTTACCGAGTTATTAACGATTTAAGTTTTTATAGATTTTTCATGAAAAATATCGATTTTTGGAAAAATTAGAAAATGATTACAAATGAAGCTCGTTTTCCATTTAAAGGCTTATTTACCGAGTTATTAACGATTTAAGTTTTTATAGATTTTTCATGAAAAATATCGATTTTTGGAAAAATTGAAAAATGATTACAAATGAAGCTCCGTTTTCCATTTAAAGGCTTATTTACCGAGTTATTAACGATTTAAGTTTTTATAGATTTTTCATGAAAAATATCGATTTTTGGAAAAATTAGAAAGTGATTACAAATGAAGCTCTATTTTCCATTTAAAGGCTTATTTACCGAGTTATTAACGATTTAAGTTTTTATAGATTTTTCATGAAAAATATCGATTTTTGGAAAAATTGAAAAATGATTACAAATGAAGCTCCGTTTTCCATTTAAAGGCTTATTTACCGAGTTATTAACGATTTAAGTTTTTATAGATTTTTCATGAAAAATATCGATTTTTGGAAAAATTAGAAAATGATTACAAATGAAGCTCTATTTTCCATTTAAAGGCTTATTTACCGAGTTATTAACGATTTAAGTTTTTATAGATTTTTCATGAAAAATATCGATTTTTGGAAAAATTGAAAAGTGATTACAAATGAAGCTCCGTTTTCCATTTAAAGGCTTATTTACCGAGTTATTAACGATTTAAGTTTTTATAGATTTTTCATGAAAAATATCGATTTTTGGAAAAATTAGAAAGTGATTACAAATGAAGCTCCGTTTTCCATTTAAAGGCTTATTTACCGAGTTATTAACGATTTAAGTTTTTATAGATTTTTCATGAAAAATATCGATTTTTGGAAAAATTGAAAAATGATTACAAATGAAGCTCCGTTTTCCATTTAAAGGCTTATTTACCGAGTTATTAACGATTTAAGTTTTTATAGATTTTTCATGAAAAATATCGATTTTTGGAAAAATTAGAAAGTGATTACAAATGAAGCTCTATTTTCCATTTAAAGGCTTATTTACCGAGTTATTAACGATTTAAGTTTTTATAGATTTTTCATGAAAAATATCGATTTTTGGAAAAATTAGAAAATGATTACAAATGAAGCTCCTATTTTCCATTTAAAGGCTTATTTACCGAGTTATTAACGATTTAAGTTTTTATAGATTTTTCATGAAAAATATCGATTTTTGGAAAAATTAGAAAATGATTACAAATGAAGCTCCGTTTTCCATTTAAAGGCTTATTTACCGAGTTATTAACGATTTAAGTTTTTATAGATTTTTCATGAAAAATATCGATTTTTGGAAAAATTAGAAAAGTGATTACAAATGAAGCTCCGTTTTCCATTTAAAGGCTTATTTACCGAGTTATTAACGATTTAAGTTTTTATAGATTTTTCATGAAAAATATCGATTTTTGGAAAAATTGAAAATGATTACAAATGAAGCTCCGTATTTCCATTTAAAGGCTTATTTACCGAGTTATTAACGATTTAAGTTTTTATAGATTTTTCATGAAAAATATCGATTTTTGGAAAAATTAGAAAAGTGATTACAAATGAAGCTCTATTTTCCATTTAAAGGCTTATTTACCGAGTTATTAACGATTTAAGTTTTTATAGATTTTTCATGAAAAATATCGATTTTTGGAAAAATTGAAAAATGATTACAAATGAAGCTCCGTTTTCCATTTAAAGGCTTATTTACCGAGTTATTAACGATTTAAGTTTTTATAGATTTTTCATGAAAAATATCGATTTTTGGAAAAATTAGAAAGTGATTACAAATGAAGCTCTATTTTCCATTTAAAGGCTTATTTACCGAGTTATTAACGATTTAAGTTTTTATAGATTTTTCATGAAAAATATCGATTTTTGGAAAAATTGAAAAATGATTACAAATGAAGCTCCGTTTTCCATTTAAAGGCTTATTTACCGAGTTATTAACGATTTAAGTTTTTATAGATTTTTCATGAAAAATATCGATTTTTGGAAAAATTAGAAAATGATTACAAATGAAGCTCCTTTTCCATTTAAAGGCTTATTTACCGAGTTATTAACGATTTAAGTTTTTATAGATTTTTCATGAAAAATATCGATTTTTGGAAAAATTGAAAATGATTACAAATGAAGCTCCGTTTTCCATTTAAAGGCTTATTTACCGAGTTATTAACGATTTAAGTTTTTATAGATTTTTCATGAAAAATATCGATTTTTGGAAAAATTAAAAATGATTACAAATGAAGCTCCTTTTCCATTTAAAGGCTTATTTACCGAGTTATTAACGATTTAAGTTTTTATAGATTTTTCATGAAAAATATCGATTTTTGGAAAAATTGAAAAATGATTACAAATGAAGCTCCGTTTTCCATTTAAAGGCTTATTTACCGAGTTATTAACGATTTAAGTTTTTATAGATTTTTCATGAAAAATATCGATTTTTGGAAAAATTGAAAATGATTACAAATGAAGCTCCGTTTTCCATTTAAAGGCTTATTTACCGAGTTATTAACGATTTAAGTTTTTATAGATTTTTCATGAAAAATATCGATTTTTGGAAAAATTGAAAAATGATTACAAATGAAGCTCCGTTTTCCATTTAAAGGCTTATTTACCGAGTTATTAACGATTTAAGTTTTTATAGATTTTTCATGAAAAATATCGATTTTTGGAAAAATTGAAAAATGATTACAAATGAAGCTCTATTTCCATTTAAAGGCTTATTTACCGAGTTATTAACGATTTAAGTTTTTATAGATTTTTCATGAAAAATATCGATTTTTGGAAAAATTAGAAAAGTGATTACAAATGAAGCTCCGTTTTCCATTTAAAGGCTTATTTACCGAGTTATTAACGATTTAAGTTTTTATAGATTTTTCATGAAAAATATCGATTTTTGGAAAAATTGAAAAATGATTACAAATGAAGCTCCGTTTTCCATTTAAAGGCTTATTTACCGAGTTATTAACGATTTAAGTTTTTATAGATTTTTCATGAAAAATATCGATTTTTGGAAAAATTAGAAAGTGATTACAAATGAAGCTCTATTTTCCATTTAAAGGCTTATTTACCGAGTTATTAACGATTTAAGTTTTTATAGATTTTTCATGAAAAATATCGATTTTTGGAAAAATTGAAAAATGATTACAAATGAAGCTCCGTTTTCCATTTAAAGGCTTATTTACCGAGTTATTAACGATTTAAGTTTTTATAGATTTTTCATGAAAAATATCGATTTTTGGAAAAATTGAAAAATGATTACAAATGAAGCTCCGTTTTCCATTTAAAGGCTTATTTACCGAGTTATTAACGATTTAAGTTTTTATAGATTTTTCATGAAAAATATCGATTTTTGGAAAAATTAGAAAATGATTACAAATGAAGCTCTATTTTCCATTTAAAGGCTTATTTACCGAGTTATTAACGATTTAAGTTTTTATAGATTTTTCATGAAAAATATCGATTTTTGGAAAAATTGAAAAATGATTACAAATGAAGCTCCGTTTTCCATTTAAAGGCTTATTTACCGAGTTATTAACGATTTAAGTTTTTATAGATTTTTCATGAAAAATATCGATTTTTGGAAAAATTGAAAATGATTACAAATGAAGCTCCGTTTTCCATTTAAAGGCTTATTTACCGAGTTATTAACGATTTAAGTTTTTATAGATTTTTCATGAAAAATATCGATTTTTGGAAAAATTAGAAAGTGATTACAAATGAAGCTCTATTTTCCATTTAAAGGCTTATTTACCGAGTTATTAACGATTTAAGTTTTTATAGATTTTTCATGAAAAATATCGATTTTTGGAAAAATTAGAAAGTGATTACAAATGAAGCTCTATTTTCCATTTAAAGGCTTATTTACCGAGTTATTAACGATTTAAGTTTTTATAGATTTTTCATGAAAAATATCGATTTTTGGAAAAATTGAAAAATGATTACAAATGAAGCTCCGTTTTCCATTTAAAGGCTTATTTACCGAGTTATTAACGATTTAAGTTTTTATAGATTTTTCATGAAAAATATCGATTTTTGGAAAAATTGAAAAATGATTACAAATGAAGCTCCGTTTTCCATTTAAAGGCTTATTTACCGAGTTATTAACGATTTAAGTTTTTATAGATTTTTCATGAAAAATATCGATTTTTGGAAAAATTGAAAAATGATTACAAATGAAGCTCCGTTTTCCATTTAAAGGCTTATTTACCGAGTTATTAACGATTTAAGTTTTTATAGATTTTTCATGAAAAATATCGATTTTTGGAAAAATTAGAAAGTGATTACAAATGAAGCTCTATTTTCCATTTAAAGGCTTATTTACCGAGTTATTAACGATTTAAGTTTTTATAGATTTTTCATGAAAAATATCGATTTTTGGAAAAATTGAAAAATGATTACAAATGAAGCTCCGTTTTCCATTTAAAGGCTTATTTACCGAGTTATTAACGATTTAAGTTTTTATGGATTTTTCATGAAAAATATCGATTTTTGGAAAAATTAGAAAGTGATTACAAATGAAGCTCCTATTTTCCATTTAAAGGCTTATTTACCGAGTTATTAACGATTTAAGTTTTTATAGATTTTTCATGAAAAATATCGATTTTTGGAAAAATTGAAAAATGATTACAAATGAAGCTCCGTTTTCCATTTAAAGGCTTATTTACCGAGTTATTAACGATTTAAGTTTTTATAGATTTTTCATGAAAAATATCGATTTTTGGAAAAATTAAAAATGATTACAAATGAAGCTCCGTTTTCCATTTAAAGGCTTATTTACCGAGTTATTAACGATTTAAGTTTTTATAGATTTTTCATGAAAAATATCGATTTTTGGAAAAATTGAAAATGATTACAAATGAAGCTCCGTTTTCCATTTAAAGGCTTATTTACCGAGTTATTAACGATTTAAGTTTTTATAGATTTTTCATGAAAAATATCGATTTTTGGAAAAATTAGAAAATGATTACAAATGAAGCTCTATTTCCATTTAAAGGCTTATTTACCGAGTTATTAACGATTTAAGTTTTTATAGATTTTTCATGAAAAATATCGATTTTTGGAAAAATTGAAAAGTGATTACAAATGAAGCTCTATTTTCCATTTAAAGGCTTATTTACCGAGTTATTAACGATTTAAGTTTTTATAGATTTTTCATGAAAAATATCGATTTTTGGAAAAATTGAAAAATGATTACAAATGAAGCTCCGTTTTCCATTTAAAGGCTTATTTACCGAGTTATTAACGATTTAAGTTTTTATAGATTTTTCATGAAAAATATCGATTTTTGGAAAAATTAGAAAATGATTACAAATGAAGCTCCGTTTTCCATTTAAAGGCTTATTTACCGAGTTATTAACGATTTAAGTTTTTATAGATTTTTCATGAAAAATATCGATTTTTGGAAAAATTAGAAATGATTACAAATGAAGCTCTATTTTCCATTTAAAGGCTTATTTACCGAGTTATTAACGATTTAAGTTTTTATAGATTTTTCATGAAAAATATCGATTTTTGGAAAAATTGAAAAGTGATTACAAATGAAGCTCCGTTTTCCATTTAAAGGCTTATTTACCGAGTTATTAACGATTTAAGTTTTTATAGATTTTTCATGAAAAATATCGATTTTTGGAAAAATTGAAAAATGATTACAAATGAAGCTCCGTTTTCCATTTAAAGGCTTATTTACCGAGTTATTAACGATTTAAGTTTTTATAGATTTTTCATGAAAAATATCGATTTTTGGAAAAATTAGAAAAGTGATTACAAATGAAGCTCTATTTTCCATTTAAAGGCTTATTTACCGAGTTATTAACGATTTAAGTTTTTATAGATTTTTCATGAAAAATATCGATTTTTGGAAAAATTGAAAAATGATTACAAATGAAGCTCCGTTTTCCATTTAAAGGCTTATTTACCGAGTTATTAACGATTTAAGTTTTTATAGATTTTTCATGAAAAATATCGATTTTTGGAAAAATTGAAAATGATTACAAATGAAGCTCCGTTTTCCATTTAAAGGCTTATTTACCGAGTTATTAACGATTTAAGTTTTTATAGATTTTTCATGAAAAATATCGATTTTTGGAAAAATTGAAAAATGATTACAAATGAAGCTCCGTTTTCCATTTAAAGGCTTATTTACCGAGTTATTAACGATTTAAGTTTTTATAGATTTTTCATGAAAAATATCGATTTTTGGAAAAATTAGAAAGTGATTACAAATGAAGCTCTATTTTCCATTTAAAGGCTTATTTACCGAGTTATTAACGATTTAAGTTTTTATAGATTTTTCATGAAAAATATCGATTTTTGGAAAAATTGAAAAATGATTACAAATGAAGCTCCGTTTTCCATTTAAAGGCTTATTTACCGAGTTATTAACGATTTAAGTTTTTATGGATTTTTCATGAAAAATATCGATTTTTGGAAAAATTAGAAAATGATTACAAATGAAGCTCTATTTTCCATTTAAAGGCTTATTTACCGAGTTATTAACGATTTAAGTTTTTATAGATTTTTCATGAAAAATATCGATTTTTGGAAAAATTGAAAAATGATTACAAATGAAGCTCCGTTTTCCATTTAAAGGCTTATTTACCGAGTTATTAACGATTTAAGTTTTTATAGATTTTTCATGAAAAATATCGATTTTTGGAAAAATTAGAAAATGATTACAAATGAAGCTCTATTTTCCATTTAAAGGCTTATTTACCGAGTTATTAACGATTTAAGTTTTTATAGATTTTTCATGAAAAATATCGATTTTTGGAAAAATTGAAAAATGATTACAAATGAAGCTCCGTTTTCCATTTAAAGGCTTATTTACCGAGTTATTAACGATTTAAGTTTTTATAGATTTTTCATGAAAAATATCGATTTTTGGAAAAATTAGAAAGTGATTACAAATGAAGCTCTATTTTCCATTTAAAGGCTTATTTACCGAGTTATTAACGATTTAAGTTTTTATAGATTTTTCATGAAAAATATCGATTTTTGGAAAAATTGAAAAGTGATTACAAATGAAGCTCCGTTTTCCATTTAAAGGCTTATTTACCGAGTTATTAACGATTTAAGTTTTTATAGATTTTTCATGAAAAATATCGATTTTTGGAAAAATTGAAAAATGATTACAAATGAAGCTCCGTTTTCCATTTAAAGGCTTATTTACCGAGTTATTAACGATTTAAGTTTTTATAGATTTTTCATGAAAAATATCGATTTTTGGAAAAATTGAAAAATGATTACAAATGAAGCTCTATTTTCCATTTAAAGGCTTATTTACCGAGTTATTAACGATTTAAGTTTTTATAGATTTTTCATGAAAAATATCGATTTTTGGAAAAATTGAAAAATGATTACAAATGAAGCTCCGTTTTCCATTTAAAGGCTTATTTACCGAGTTATTAACGATTTAAGTTTTTATAGATTTTTCATGAAAAATATCGATTTTTGGAAAAATTAGAAAGTGATTACAAATGAAGCTCTATTTTCCATTTAAAGGCTTATTTACCGAGTTATTAACGATTTAAGTTTTTATAGATTTTTCATGAAAAATATCGATTTTTGGAAAAATTGAAAAATGATTACAAATGAAGCTCCGTTTTCCATTTAAAGGCTTATTTACCGAGTTATTAACGATTTAAGTTTTTATAGATTTTTCATGAAAAATATCGATTTTTGGAAAAATTAAAAATGATTACAAATGAAGCTCCGTTTTCCATTTAAAGGCTTATTTACCGAGTTATTAACGATTTAAGTTTTTATAGATTTTTCATGAAAAATATCGATTTTTGGAAAAATTGAAAATGATTACAAATGAAGCTCCGTTTTCCATTTAAAGGCTTATTTACCGAGTTATTAACGATTTAAGTTTTTATAGATTTTTCATGAAAAATATCGATTTTTGGAAAAATTAGAAAGTGATTACAAATGAAGCTCTATTTCCATTTAAAGGCTTATTTACCGAGTTATTAACGATTTAAGTTTTTATAGATTTTTCATGAAAAATATCGATTTTTGGAAAAATTGAAAAATGATTACAAATGAAGCTCCGTTTTCCATTTAAAGGCTTATTTACCGAGTTATTAACGATTTAAGTTTTTATAGATTTTTCATGAAAAATATCGATTTTTGGAAAAATTAGAAAGTGATTACAAATGAAGCTCTATTTCCATTTAAAGGCTTATTTACCGAGTTATTAACGATTTAAGTTTTTATAGATTTTTCATGAAAAATATCGATTTTTGGAAAAATTGAAAAATGATTACAAATGAAGCTCCGTTTTCCATTTAAAGGCTTATTTACCGAGTTATTAACGATTTAAGTTTTTATAGATTTTTCATGAAAAATATCGATTTTTGGAAAAATTGAAAAATGATTACAAATGAAGCTCCGTTTTCCATTTAAAGGCTTATTTACCGAGTTATTAACGATTTAAGTTTTTATAGATTTTTCATGAAAAATATCGATTTTTGGAAAAATTGAAAAATGATTACAAATGAAGCTCCGTTTTCCATTTAAAGGCTTATTTACCGAGTTATTAACGATTTAAGTTTTTGTGGATTTTTCATGAAAAATATCGATTTTTGGAAAAATTAGAAAGTGATTACAAATGAAGCTCTATTTTCCATTTAAAGGCTTATTTACCGAGTTATTAACGATTTAAGTTTTTATAGATTTTTCATGAAAAATATCGATTTTTGGAAAAATTGAAAAATGATTACAAATGAAGCTCCGTTTTCCATTTAAAGGCTTATTTACCGAGTTATTAACGATTTAAGTTTTTATAGATTTTTTCATGAAAAATATCGATTTTTGGAAAAATTGAAAAATGATTACAAATGAAGCTCCGTTTTCCATTTAAAGGCTTATTTACCGAGTTATTAACGATTTAAGTTTTTATAGATTTTTCATGAAAAATATCGATTTTTGGAAAAATTAGAAAGTGATTACAAATGAAGCTCCGTTTTCCATTTAAAGGCTTATTTACCGAGTTATTAACGATTTAAGTTTTTATAGATTTTTCATGAAAAATATCGATTTTTGGAAAAATTGAAAAATGATTACAAATGAAGCTCCGTTTTCCATTTAAAGGCTTATTTACCGAGTTATTAACGATTTAAGTTTTTATAGATTTTTCATGAAAAATATCGATTTTTGGAAAAATTGAAAAATGATTACAAATGAAGCTCCGTTTTCCATTTAAAGGCTTATTTACCGAGTTATTAACGATTTAAGTTTTTATAGATTTTTCATGAAAAATATCGATTTTTGGAAAAATTAGAAAGTGATTACAAATGAAGCTCTATTTTCCATTTAAAGGCTTATTTACCGAGTTATTAACGATTTAAGTTTTTATAGATTTTTCATGAAAAATATCGATTTTTGGAAAAATTGAAAAATGATTACAAATGAAGCTCCGTTTTCCATTTAAAGGCTTATTTACCGAGTTATTAACGATTTAAGTTTTTATAGATTTTTCATGAAAAATATCGATTTTTGGAAAAATTGAAAAATGATTACAAATGAAGCTCGTTTTCCATTTAAAGGCTTATTTACCGAGTTATTAACGATTTAAGTTTTTATAGATTTTTCATGAAAAATATCGATTTTTGGAAAAATTAGAAAGTGATTACAAATGAAGCTCTATTTTCCATTTAAAGGCTTATTTACCGAGTTATTAACGATTTAAGTTTTTATAGATTTTTCATGAAAAATATCGATTTTTGGAAAAATTGAAAATGATTACAAATGAAGCTCTATTTTCCATTTAAAGGCTTATTTACCGAGTTATTAACGATTTAAGTTTTTATAGATTTTTCATGAAAAATATCGATTTTTGGAAAAATTGAAAAATGATTACAAATGAAGCTCCGTTTTCCATTTAAAGGCTTATTTACCGAGTTATTAACGATTTAAGTTTTTATAGATTTTTCATGAAAAATATCGATTTTTGGAAAAATTAGAAAGTGATTACAAATGAAGCTCTATTTTCCATTTAAAGGCTTATTTACCGAGTTATTAACGATTTAAGTTTTTATAGATTTTTCATGAAAAATATCGATTTTTGGAAAAATTGAAAATGATTACAAATGAAGCTCGTTTTCCATTTAAAGGCTTATTTACCGAGTTATTAACGATTTAAGTTTTTATAGATTTTTTCATGAAAAATATCGATTTTTGGAAAAATTGAAAAATGATTACAAATGAAGCTCCGTTTTCCATTTAAAGGCTTATTTACCGAGTTATTAACGATTTAAGTTTTTATAGATTTTTCATGAAAAATATCGATTTTTGGAAAAATTAGAAAATGATTACAAATGAAGCTCCGTTTTCCATTTAAAGGCTTATTTACCGAGTTATTAACGATTTAAGTTTTTATAGATTTTTCATGAAAAATATCGATTTTTGGAAAAATTGAAAAATGATTACAAATGAAGCTCCGTTTTCCATTTAAAGGCTTATTTACCGAGTTATTAACGATTTAAGTTTTTATAGATTTTTCATGAAAAATATCGATTTTTGGAAAAATTAGAAAGTGATTACAAATGAAGCTCTATTTTCCATTTAAAGGCTTATTTACCGAGTTATTAACGATTTAAGTTTTTATAGATTTTTCATGAAAAATATCGATTTTTGGAAAAATTGAAAAATGATTACAAATGAAGCTCCGTTTTCCATTTAAAGGCTTATTTACCGAGTTATTAACGATTTAAGTTTTTATAGATTTTTCATGAAAAATATCGATTTTTGGAAAAATTGAAAAATGATTACAAATGAAGCTCCGTTTTCCATTTAAAGGCTTATTTACCGAGTTATTAACGATTTAAGTTTTTGTGGATTTTTCATGAAAAATATCGATTTTTGGAAAAATTAGAAAGTGATTACAAATGAAGCTCTATTTTCCATTTAAAGGCTTATTTACCGAGTTATTAACGATTTAAGTTTTTATAGATTTTTCATGAAAAATATCGATTTTTGGAAAAATTGAAAATGATTACAAATGAAGCTCCGTTTTCCATTTAAAGGCTTATTTACCGAGTTATTAACGATTTAAGTTTTTATGGATTTTTCATGAAAAATATCGATTTTTGGAAAAATTAAAAATGATTACAAATGAAGCTCCGTTTTCCATTTAAAGGCTTATTTACCGAGTTATTAACGATTTTAAGTTTTTATAGATTTTTCATGAAAAATATCGATTTTTGGAAAAATTGAAAAATGATTACAAATGAAGCTCCGTTTTCCATTTAAAGGCTTATTACCGAGTTATTAACGATTTAAGTTTTTGTGGATTTTTCATGAAAAATATCGATTTTTGGAAAAATTAGAAAAGTGATTACAAATGAAGCTCGTTTTCCATTTAAAGGCTTATTTACCGAGTTATTAACGATTTAAGTTTTTATAGATTTTTCATGAAAAATATCGATTTTTGGAAAAATTGAAAAATGATTACAAATGAAGCTCCGTTTTCCATTTAAAGGCTTATTTACCGAGTTATTAACGATTTAAGTTTTTATAGATTTTTCATGAAAAATATCGATTTTTGGAAAAATTGAAAAATGATTACAAATGAAGCTCCGTTTTCCATTTAAAGGCTTATTTACCGAGTTATTAACGATTTTAAGTTTTTATAGATTTTTCATGAAAAAATATCGATTTTTGGGAAAATTAGAAAGTGATTACAAATGAAGCTCCGTTTTCCATTTTAAAGGCTTATTTACCGAGTTATTAACGATTTAAGTTTTTTATAGATTTTTCCATGAAAAATATCGATGTTTTGGAAAAATTGAAAAATTGATTACAAATGAAGCTCCTTTTCCATTTAAAGGCTTATTTACCGAGTTATTAACGATTTAAGTTTTTATAGATTCTTTCATGAAAAATATCGATTTTTTGGAAAATTTGAAAATGATTACAAATGAAGCTTCGTTTTCCATTTAAAGGCTTATTTACCGAGTTATTAACGATTTAAGTTTTTTATAGATTTTTCATGAAAAAATATTGATTTTTTGGAAAAATTGAAAATGATTACAAATGAAGCTCCGTTTTCCATTTAAAGGCTTATTTACGAGTTATTAACGATTTAAGTTTTTATAGATTTTTCATGAAAAATATTGATTTTGGAAAAATTAAAATGATTACAAATGAAGCTCCGTTTTCCATTTAAAGGCTTATTTACCTGAGTTATTAACGATTTAAGTTTTTATAGATTTTTCATGAAAAATATCGATTTTGGAAAAATTGAAAAATGATTACAAATGAAGCTCCGTTTTTCCATTTAAAGGCTTATTTACCGAGTTATTAACGATTTAAGTTTTTATAGATTTTTCATGAAAAATATCGATTTTGGAAAAATTTGAAAAATGATTACAAAGTGAAGCTCCGTTTTCCATTTAAAGGCTTATTTACCGAGTTATTACGATTTAAGTTTTTATAGATTTTTTCATGAAAATATCGATTTTGGAAAAATTTGAAAAATGTATTACAAATGAAGCTCCGTTTTCCATTTAAAGGCTTATTTACCCGAGTTATTAAACGATTTAAGTTTTTTATAGATTTTTCATGAAAGATATCCGGTTTTACGGAAAAATTTAAAAATGATTACAAAACAAGCTCCGTTTTTCATTTAAGCTTATTTACCTCCGTTTCCATTTAAAGGCTTATTTACCTATTATTAACGATTTAAGTTTTTATAGATTTTTCATGAAAAATATCGATTTTTGGAAAAAATTGAAAAATGATTACAAATGAAGCTCCGTTTTCCATTAAAGGCTTATTTACCGAGTTATTAACGATTTAAGTTTTTATAGATTTTCATGAAAATTGATTTTTGAAAAAAATTAAAAATGATTACAAATGAAGCTCCGTTTTCCATTTAAAGGCTTATTTACCGAGTTATTAACGATTTAAGTTTTTATAGATTTTCATGAAAAATATCGATTTTTGGAAAAATTAAAAATTGATTACAAATGAAGCTCCGTTTCCATTTAAAGGCTTATTTACCGAGTTATTAACGATTTAAGTTTTTATAGATTTTTCATGAAAAATATCGATTTTTGGAAAAATAGAAAAGTGATTACAAATGAAGCTCCGTTTTCCATTTAAAGGCTTATTACCGAGTTATTAACGATTTAAGTTTTTGTGGATTTTTATGAAATATTCGATTTTTGGAAAAATTTAAAAATGATTACAAATGAAGCTCCGTTTTCCATTTAAAGGCTTATTTACCGAGTTTATTAACGATTTAAGTTTTTATAGATTTTTCATGAAAAATATTGATTTTTGGAAAAATTAAAAATGATTACAAATGAAGCTCCGTTTCCATTTAAAGGCTTATTTACCGAGTTATTAACGATTAAGTTTTTATGTTTCATGAAAAATATCGATTTTTGGAAAAATTAGAAAAGATTACAAATGAAGCTCTTTTTCCATTTAAAGGCTTATTTACCGAGTTATTAACGATTTATTTTTAATAGATTTTTCATGAAAAATATCGATTTTTGGAAAAATTGAAAAGTGATTACAAAGAAGCTTCATTTTCCATTTAAAGGCTTATTTACCGAGTTATTAACGATTTAAGTTTTTATGATTTTTCATGAAAAATATCGATTTTTGGAAAAATTTAAAATGATTACAAAATGAAGCTCCGTTTTCCATTTAGGCTTATTTACCGAGTTATTAACGATTTAAGTTTTTTATAGATTTTTCATGAAAAATATCGATTTTTGGAAAAATTGAAAAATGATTACAATGAAGCTCCGTTTTCCATTTAAAGGTTATTTACCGAGTTATTAACGATTTAAGTTTTTATAGATTTTTCATGAAAAAATTGATTTTGGAAAATTTAAAACGATTACAAATGAAGCTCCGTTTTCCATTTAAGGCTTATTTACCGAGTTATTAACGATTTAAGTTTTTATAGATTTTTCATGAAAAATATCGATTTTTGGAAAAATTAGAAGTGATCACAATGAAGCTCTATTTTCCATTTAAAGGCTTATTTACCGAGTTATTAACGAATTAAGTTTTTGTGGATTTTCATGAAAAATATCGATTTTGGAAAAATTGAAAAATGATTACAAATGAAGCTCTATTTGCCATTTTAAAGGCTTATTTACCGAGTTATTAATTTAAGTTTTTATAGATTTTTTCATGAAAAATATCGATTTTTGGAAAAATTAAAAATGTGATTACAAATGAAGCTCCGTTTTCCATTTAAGGCTTATTTACCGCGAGTTATTAACGATTTAAGTTTTTTGTGGATTTTTCATGAAAAATCGATTTTTGAAAAATTAGAAAGTGATTACAAATGAAGCTCCGTATTCCATTTAAAGGCTTATTTCCGAGTTATTAACGATTTAGGTTTTTATAGATTTTTGAATGAAAAATATCGATTTTTTGAAAAATTGAAAATGATTACAAATGAAGCTCTATTGCCATTTAAAAAGCTTATTTACCGATTTATTAACGATTTAAGTTTTTAATAAGATTTTTCATGAAAATATCGATTTTTTGGAAAATTGAAAAAGTGATTACAAATGAAGCTCCCGTTTTCCATTTAAAGGCTTATTTACCGAGTTATTAACGATTTAAGTTTTTATAGATTTTTTCATGAAAAATATCGATTTTTGGAAAAATTGAATAATGATTTACAAATGAAGCTCCTTATTTTCCATTTAAA
>PYHX02000467.1:89210008-89255972 GCA_004302925.2 Cochliomyia hominivorax
AAATATTATGTTGCTTTTGCTCGAGAGAGAATGTTTGAAAAAGTTTAGAACCAAAAGCAGTAAACATTATTCTTGTATGACAAGCTATATTTTGTTACGCATTATTTGCCACAACGGGCTGTATCTATACTGAAACTTACATCAAGGAATATTTTCAAAAAGGCTACTTTCATTCATAAGACTTGGCATCCTGTCACTATTTTATATATAATTTATAAATAATTTTATATATAATTTTGCCCATTATTTTTGTACAGAATCTAGTCAATATTTAAAAATATTTTTATACCCAAACTAAGTCCAAAAAACTAAAAAAGTCACCATGCTCGAAAAGGAAACAATTGGTCAATTATTTTTCCTTTTCTAAATATTGGATGTAAACTATAATACATATATGTTTTATATATATGTTTTGTAGAGGATATTAAGGACCATCAACATGAAAAATATATTTCCAATTTAAATTATGAATTAAATATTAAATGTCAAAATCTAGGTGACCAACTTTGGAGGTCCACCACCTACACCCTTGACCAACAAAAGAATTTGCGCTCCTTCATATTAATTGAAAAACACCTCAGGAATGTCCAAGTAAAATTTCATTAATATTTTTTTGGAAGACAAAGGTTACAGAATATTTTCAAAAAAGAGTTTTGGGTCTCTTGAAACACAGAAAAAACAATGTTGAATTAATTAAAATAGAAATTGTTAAGCTTTTTCAGTTATGAATTTTCTTCGTAGATAAAAAATGTTAATTTAACATTGTTTTCACAGTAAATACAGTTTCTTTAAAAATTTACTACTTCAAAGTAATTTTAAAAAATTTATCGTTGTATATTTATATAAATTAATATCGAAAGATTCTAAATATGTACAATAATAATTTCACCACAAAAAAAGTTTAATTTAAACTAATGTGAAAAAAATAAATCTTAAATTAACTATTTTCAACGTTGATTTCTGTCATGTTTTTTTTCTGTTTTATGTATATTTATTTAATCATTTTTGAATACAAATTTGTTCATTATTATTCTTAAAACTTCTTGTTAGTCCATTGATTTCTCTTCTTCTTTTTTTTCGATTAACTAAATTTCATAAAAATAAATTTAAAGCCTCTTTTACATAACCTTCAAACGTAAACATAACCTTAATTATTTGAAGCGACTTCAAAATTATGATTTTTCAATTTCTCTTCCACCAAAAATTTATTGACTGAATTTTTTTTGTCTGAAATTAATTTAAGACACAAAATATGATCTTAATCAACTGAGCATGACTACAACTGTAATTAGTCTACTTAATAAGACCATGAATTATTTTGTCAGTGTTAATTGTTTTTTGTTCGGTTTTGCTTGATGAAATTCGTTGACATTTTTTTCTATTAAATTTTTTTGACAGAAATGAAAAAAATGCGTTTATTTACTTTTTCTTTATTACAAAATATTTAATTGTTTTTATTGTTGTTGGAACTTTTCTTTTTATTTGCTTTGTTTTTTTTTTTTTTGAAATTGAAATGAAATTGAAACTTGCAATTTATATTGAAGATATGGATAGAGATATAAAAACTGGGTCAGGTAATAATGTAATAATGAAGTTAATAATGTTAATTATGAGTTTGGAATTAAATGGAAGAAAATTATTTTGAGAATAATACAATTGTGGGTTTAAAATAAATTTTTGAGAAAATTTGAAATTGTAACAAAATCACTCACTGCTGCTATAGCAGCAATATATCAGGATCATGTTTGAATTGGTTTTCAGTAAAGAAAGAGTTATTTGGTGACATCTTAAGAGCTTAAAATTTCGCAAATTTTTATTTGAACTTTAATGAAATTGAAACAAGTAATTTTTTCTTGAATCAGATAATTTAAAAAAGATCGCATTTCCACCCAAAATATCAAACAATTTAAAAAAAGTATTACACAAATTTTACTCCTTAAACCCATTGTCGTTATAAATGACATCCGGGAAAAATATTTTTTTTTTTTTTGGATCTTTAACTTATACTTCATTTCGGTGTCCAATTCTTGGCTAAAAAATTCTTTCCGACTTAACATTTTCTACTCGTGTTGAAACTCTTATACATAATTTCTGTATCCAATTTTTTACTTCAAAGTTCTTCAACATTCCTCTCTGAAACCTTTCAGACATTTAAAGGAGTTTAAAACTCTTTTCAATTCTATTGGCCTTATCAATATCACATGCATCTTTTTGTCTTCCCGAACCTGGGTATTTTAAATGATCAAAACCATTTTTCATAAGACCTTTAATGCTTTAAATCATTTTTGTGGAAACCATGATATTTTTCTAGTTTCAAACAATAAAATCAATAATTTTTTATTTAAAATTTGTCTTTAATTCAATAAATAGAAGTTCGACTTTTATATAACCAGATTGTTGCCAGATTTAAAAAATTTATCCACTAGATAAGTTTCTATAATCAATTGAATATTTCTTTTAAAATCTCATGTCTTCTGAAATTTTCAAGTTGATTTTAAGAGGAAATTAAAATTTTTATATATTACAAGTAAAACTGTTATATCTGGTTGTACCGATTCTTAAATACCACCACACATATTTAATACAACAATGCAGTATATACAGTTCTAACTTTGTTCAAATCCAAATTTAGAAAAATCTTTATCTGAATTTTAATGTTGTCTCAGATATCGTTTTATATTTTCCTAGTAAATTTTAAGGAACTGGGACAATTAGTTTAGAAGTTAGAATGTTTCCATATGGTAGACGAAAAGAAATATCGTTGCCAAATCTATTCAGATTAGGTCCAAGTCTATTTATACTTTGTAAAAATTATTCAAATTGGTGATGATATAACGAATCTGTTTATTATTTATATGACAAGTAATCAAAATTTAATTTCTTGAAATTCAACCTCATCAATAAAGTCAAAATGAAAAACTTCAATTCACCTACAACTCTTCTATTCATTGAAATGGAAAAATGGACTATCTGTTCGATAATTATAGATTTATTTCCAATTCATTAGATCATACTTTACCATATCTGTTTGGGGTATTATACTTTCATGAATAACGATCGACATTGAATCACTTATTGATTCTATTTGAAGATGTCTTTCCGTTCCTTAACTTTGGCTAAAGTTTAAAACTGTAATATTTTTTTACTAATAAAAAACTCTATTTAAGGACCTTTTTACGGTATAAAGTTTTTATCTTATAAAACCCTTAAATATGGAATAATTCTATTGAAATTTGATATAAATAATTTTTAACTTCTCCTTCTCGGAATAGGGTTTTAAGCTTATAATACACTTAAATATAAAGAGATTCTATTAAATTCAGCATAACCTGTTTTGAATGATGATTGGTTATGGATCCCTTAAAGACCCGTCTCGGAATTAGATTTGAACTTATAAGACTCATTAATTTGGTTCAAATGTGTCTGTTATTGTCTTAAAAATATAATTTGCGTAATAAATAAAATATATTTCGAACTTTTAGATATCAAGACCACATTTGCTTATAGCTCTAACATGGGGCTTATTTTCTTAAATTTATTTTTTAATTCGTTAAAATGTTTCCAAAATGTAAATGGTGGAGGGTATATTGCATTCGCACTTGCTTACTTGTTTTTCCTTTAAAGCACTGAGCGCTATACTTGATCAAAATTTTTCTTCTTCTTGCTGCTGATGTTCTTTGAAAAAGATCTGTGAAAAAATCGAAAGATTATAATTCTTTAATCTCTAATAAATTAATATGCAAATATTGACATTTAATGTGTTGCATTTATTGTGGCCATAAATACCAACACATTTTAAAATGTTTGGACATTTACAGATAAAATATTATCCTAATCTTAACCAAATAACAACGATTAAAGAAAAATTGACCCACATTTCCAGTAAGCAAAACATTTTACATTTAATGTAAAAAAATAACCCCACAACCATGAGCCACAGATGAACTAAAGTTTATCTCAGATATAAAACAGCAGTTAAACAATTTAACTAATCTATTAACGATTGTACGTGTATCTTCTTAAACTGTTTTATTAACGTACAGTGTGACCAAATTGTTTGTTTTTGGAAATAATTGTGTAATATTTAAACCATTGGAAATATCTTAATGAAATTTCACATGGACAGAGTTGAAGCGTTTTTGAGTTGATTTGGTAGAGTACAGGTCTCTCTCTACTCACTGGAGTAGCTGATGACCCATGAATATGGATTGACCCTCATAAAATTTCGTGAATCGATTGTTGCTTTTTATTTTAACATTTATGTTATATTAAGTTATAAATGGATCCTATGATATATAATAAATTGATCCTAGTAAAATTTGGCCCATCTTTTTAAAATATCATACAACTTATTTGAAACAAATTTCCTTAAAATCATTTTATATTTAGGACTTTAAATCCCAGTCCGGGAGGCAGGCTATGTAAAGAAATGGAACCATCATCATCAATTTCAATTCACATCGACTTTAGGCCAAAATAATATCACGTATAAAATTTCATTTAGATATCTTTCTGACTGTATTTTGTTCACAAGGTTTGCATATGCAGCTAGAGAGACGAACGTCTTTAAAAGTGATTCTGAATAGAAAAGTGTATTTAAAAATGGACAAACGCATAACACGCATAAGCGACTTGTATATCTCTGAAACTATAGGAGGTAATTTAGAAATGTAATTATACAAAATACAAAACTTTCTTTATCTAAATTAAGAAAGGAATTGTTGGCGAATCTAAAAAAAAATCCTCTTATATGAGGTGGCCGATTTTTGAGGATCACCAACTACTCCCATGACCTTATAGGAATCTATACTTCTCAGCATCAATTTAAAAACACTTCAGCTCTAATCATGTGAAATTTTATGAAGATATCTCTAACGGTTTATAAGCTACAATATTATTTCCAAAAAAATCAATGTGAACACACGGTTTAGCGTCTTTTTTTTGCTTTTTAAACCATTTTAAACCTTTACAATGTTCGAAGATATAAAATACAATTTTAATTATTAACAATTTACTTAAGTATTTAAAGCTCGAATGCTAAGGAATCTCTTGGTCTTATTTTAAATAACAGATACCAATAATAATAACTTAATGCAGAGATCGACTATAATTTACAACAACAAACATTTTATTCAAACAAGTCAATATTTATCTACAAACTAACATTATTTCACTAGTTACACGTTAACATAGAAACAAAAAACCAGTTAATTTAAAACAAATTGTTTAAAATTTATAACTGTAAAACAAAAACAAGAAAATATAATACAACAAGTTGTTTTTGTGATCACTTCACTTGATCGCTTTTTTTCCTTTTTCACTTTACTCTGTTGCCAAGATCTCGTCTGCTGCTATTACGGCGTCAACAAAGCGTCATTAAATAATCGCAAAAAATTATTTACAATTCATTAAAACCACAATTAACATCTGTTGCGAATTAGTAGCACAAAAAAGTCGTTTATTTATTAAAATAATAAAAATGATCACATAATTATCTTCTTTTCTCTCTAAAAACTATATTCATCTCATCATTATAATTATGATAAAGTAATTGTATTCGATTTAAAGCAAAATGTATGAATAAGACATATTTTAGTTAAAATATTCATAAATAGTTTCATGTAACTTGAATAATTAATATTCATCGCTATAACATGCGATATATTACATGAGATTTTTGTTAAAGTTCAAATTAAATCATGTAAAATGCCAAGAATAAATTAAAAATAACAATTCAATATTTTTTCCACTTAAGTGCCGAAATGGGTCTCCAATACCATTAAGAGTTTTATCTATCTAGTGATCAGGAATCGAGCACCCTTTCTCGATTTAAATGTTTATTTATTTAAATATTAAAGATTTTATATTTTCTGATTTTCGATCAAAAAATAAAACGATAATACGAGTGATCACTTTTTCATTATTTTATTTTTTATTATTAAAAAATCCATTTTTGGTTTTAAATAAGTGATCATGAATTGAATATTTTATGTTATTTTTTTTTAGGAATTTTGGGTCAAAATATCGTCTTTTGTAATAAGTATTAATGGTATTACGTTTCTTCTGATATCTGAGTCGAATTACTTTTACTTAAAAATAAAAGTGATTATGACTTAAACCACTTTTTCGATTATTAACGGAGTGATTAAAGGTTTTATATTTTATATGATTTTGGTTCAAAATTTTGATTTTTGGTAAAAAGTAAAAGCGATCATGAATAGCGACTCTTTTAAGATTTAAACGCTTATTTACCGAGTTATTAAAGGTTTATCTTTTTCATAATTTTGGGTCAAAATATCCATTTCACTGTTTTTGAGTTAATTTTTTTTTTTTTTTTTTTTTTTTTTGATTAAAAGTGATCATGACTCGAGCACCTGTTTCAACTTCAAATTTTATTTCTCTGATCAGGAATCGAGCGACTTTTTTGATTACATGGCTTTTTTGGTTATCGTAAAAGTAATCATGCATTGATCCTCTTTTTCACATTAACGTTTATTACTAAATATTTTATATTTTTTTTTGGGTCAAAATATTATGGTAGAAGAGAGAGAGAGAGAAGTGATCATTCGATCCTACATTAATATAAATATTTTTTTAAATTTTGCATGGCTTTTAATGGGTTAACTAATATGTTAATTATGCATAAAAGATGAAGTAATTTATGTTTGTAAATAAATCAGTTATAACAAAACTGTCATAACTGTCGTATTTATTTGCATTTCCGTAATCGCTAAAATTAAATATGCTTTCATGATCACATTTAACAATCACTCAGCTTCAATATTCACTCACTCACTAACTCCGCTTAACATGTAAATACTCAAACGTGAAGTACTTATAGTCAGTCACGTGTTAACATTAAATGAAAGTAAAAAATAAATACTCCGTTCAATATTAAAATTTCTTATATCTTTATTTTATTTATTAGGAGCAGCATATTACACATCAGCTTTTACCAGAGGATCCACCAGACCAACATCATTTGCAGAATTTAATTATTATAATTTTCCATATTTACAACGATTTAGTTTTTAGTTTTAAATGAAAATCAATAACAAAAAAAAAAAAACAACTTTAAATATAACCACAAACCAGCAACAACAACAACGTCACCGGCAGCAACAACATCGAAACAATACAAACGATCTTATTTGGTTGTTACTTATAAAACCAATTTCTTTACTGAAGCCGTCAATAAACCGCCAAATAGCAACTAAAGACGATCGCTTCTGAGAGCAGGACGGGAAGAGTTAGAAGGCAAATAGGCGACAATCGCTTAGACTTATTGCAAATGCAAAAACCAGTCATAGTTTTAGTATTTGTACACGGTATTAAACCAACAACAAAAAAACTCAAAATTACAAAAAGAACAATTTATTTCAATAAAAAATAATAAATTAAAAAATCTTTATTTTAATTATAAAAAAATAGAAAATAAATATTTTCTTAAAGTAATTTATTTTTTTTATATTAATTTTAGTTTTTATTCTATAATCAATTTTAACTTGTTAATTACTGTAAATAATTATTTTTTAAGAAATTTGTAAATTTATTAGCATTTCAATAAATAAAAAAATAATAAAAAAAATTAATTCATGATCACTTTTAATTTTTACTTAAAATTTATATTTTGATTAAAAATTCACAAGAAAACATAAAACCTTTAATAACTTGGTGAATAAGCGTTTAAATCGAGAAAGGGGCTCGATTCATGATCACTTTTAATTTTTACCTTAAAATGATATTTTGATCACAAGAAAAAATAAAACTTTAAATGATTCTGCATATAAGCGCTTAAATCGAAAATGGGTGTCGATACATGATCACTTTTATTTTTTACCAAAAATAGTTATTTTTACCCAAAATTCATAAAAAACATATAACTTTTAATAACTCTTTAAAAACGTTTAAATCGAAAAAGAGACTCGATTCATGATCACTTTTAATTTTTACCTTAAAACGATATTTTGATCAAAAATTCACAAGAAAAAATAAAACTTTAAATGATTCAGCAAATAAGCGCTTAAATCGAAAAAGGGTGTCGATACATGATCACTTTTACTTCCAAATACCAAAAATCGGTATTATAACCCAAAATTATGAAAAATATAAAACCTTTAATAATTCAATAAATAAGCGTTTTAATAGCGAAAAAGTGGCTCGATTCTTGACCACTTTTATCTTTTACTAAAAATCGATATTTTATGAAAGGTTTTCATGAAAAATGAAAAACCAATAACTCTGAAAAAAAAAACATTTAAATTAAAAAAGAGACTCGATTCATGATCACTTTTATTTTTTACCAAAAATCGATATTTTGACTCCTAACCAGTTTAGAAACTTCAATAACTCGTTAAATAAGTGTTTAAATCGAAAAAGAAGCTGGTTATATAATTACTCCTATTTTTCATCAAAAATTGAGTTATGAGCCGAAAAGAATATAAGGGGATCGATTAATTACTACTTTTACCTTTTACTAAAAAGTGATATTTCGACCCAAAATCATGAGAAATATAAAACCTTTAATCGATCGGTAAATAAGCGTTCAAATCGAAAAAGAGGTTCCCTTCATGATAACTTTTCCTCTTTACCAAAAATCAATATTTTGACCCAAAACCATAAAGAAAAATCTTAAATAACTCGGTAAATTAACGATTAAATCGAAAAAGAGAATCGATATATGATCACTTTTCTTTTTACCAATATTGGTAAAAAAGCGTTTAAATATTTCAGGGCCGCTAATTCACGATTACTTTTTTAACAAAAATCGATATTTTGACCCAAAATCATGAAAAATTTAAAATTTTTAATAACTCGGTAAATAAGCGTTTAAATCTAAAAAGGGGCTCGATTCATGATCACTTTTATTTTTTCCCAAAAATCTATATTATGAGCTAAAATCATAAAAAACCTTTAATAACTCGTAAAATAAGCGTTTAAATCGAAAATAGGGTTTAATGAACTTTTACCGAAGTCGATTTTTTGACCCAAAATCATGAAAAATGTAAAACTTTTAATATACGCGTTTAAATCGAAAAAGGGGCTCAATTCGTGATCACTTTTATTTTTTACCTTAAAAACGATATTTTGATCCAAAATCAAAACTTTTAATTATTCAGTAAATAAGCGCTTAAATTGAAAAAGGGGCTCGATTCATGATCACTTTTATTTTTTCCCAAAAACCGATATTTTGAGCCAAAATCATAAAAAATAAAAAAAAACTTTAATAAAAGTGATCATGAATAAATAAGCGTTTAAACCAAAAAAAGAAAATTTTTAAAATTACTGTTTCTTCTTTATTTTCAGATAATTTTAAGCGGAATTCTTTGGTAAGTGATCTATTATTTATGCTTTTTAGTATTTAATGAACACATAAATATTATTTTCCTACATTTTTATGTCTGTTTTAAGTTATTCATCTATCAATTAAATATAAATGATTTATTTGTTCGTGAATTCCATTTTGAAAAAAACTGCAAATTGTCAATCATTTTCAGACTTCACCTCAACCTTGTTGTCTGAATTTTACACACATATTTCAATATAAAATTATAAATTCACACAATTATTTAAGCTACAACATGGAAAAAAATTAATATGTGTATTTAATTCACAAAATATAGTAAAAATATTGAAAAGATACTAACAAAAGTGTCACATTTTTAGCACATTATTAAAAAATACCATAAATGAAAATCTACAAAATACAGAAAAAATACAACAAATGAAACATGTTTTACATCTTATCCAGCGTCTTGTGTGAATAATATAAATCGTACAAATATTTAGACACTTTTAGATTCTCTATTTTAAGTTGTTTTAGGAAAAAAACAATGCCGCATTTAAGAGAATAAACAGACATTGAGTTAAGATAAATTTGTGTATTTTCTACGAAAACAAATTTAAGTTCAGACTCTGGGACAAAACAAAGACGAAATTTAACAAATTTTTATTCACATGTGTAAAAAGAATCGTAACATCGCAAGAAAAACTCTAAAAACAACGCCATGTTACGATCGTTAAATGCAAATTTTTTTAAAGTTACAATGAAAATGCGTTTAATTTGTTGATGCTAAAAATGTAACAATATTAATCGTACTAAGTATTAGATGTTATATGCACTTAGAAAAATTAGGAGGTTAATCATAAAGAAAACATAAAAAGAACAAGTAATAATGGTATATCCGGCTATGACGAATCTTCAATACCAAATTTTTGGTATACATTTCTTGATATTATGGAAAACAGATAGACAAATGAAAGAAAGACAGACGGACAAAGCTAAATCGACACAGATTTTGATTTGATGCAAGAATATATATGCATTATGGGGTCTTACATGATTTCTTCTTAGCGTTACACACGGAATGACAAAGTTAATATATCTTGTTTACCACTAGTGATGGAGGATATAAAATGGAGCTTGATTCACGATCACTTTTACTCTTTAACAAACATTTTTATTTTGACTCAAAAATATGGAAAACATAAAATCTTCAATAACTCAGGAATATTCGTTTAAATTCAAAAAGGGACTCAATTTTACTTTTACCAAAAGTCAATATTTTGACACAAAAATCATGAAAAACGCAGAGCTTTTACTCGTGATCACTTTTTCCTTTTATTTTTACTAAAAATTCATATTTTAATTGATAAATCAGGAAAAACACGAGTCCTTTAAAGATTCGGTAAATAAGCGATTAAATTGTTCAATTGTATTTTTTTACACAAAAATCACGAAGAACATAAAAACTCGTTAAAAAACGTTTAAATCGAAAAATTTTATTGATTTATGATCACTTTTTTATGTTTTTGAAAAAATATTCATATTTTGACTCATAAGCATGAATAACTTGGTAAATAAGCGTTTTAAACAATAATGGGGCACAATTGAAGATCATTTTTACTTCTTACAAAAAAATCACATTTTGGCTCAAAGTTCATGAAAACGGGAAAATTTTGATAACTTTCACTTTAACGAAAAATCAATATTTTGACCCAAAATTTTTGAAAAACTAACGGCATTTTGATTCATAAAATATGAAAATCATAAAGCTTTAAAAGTCAATATTTTGACTTAAAATCGTAAAAAACATAAAACCTTTTATAAGTCACTAAAAAAGCTCTTTTTACTAGAACTCAATATTTTGATAAAAAAATCACGAAAGCTTTAATATATCATGGTGACTTTTATTATTTTACAAAGGTCGATATTTGACCAAGAGTTATGAAAAACATGATACCTTCAACTTAGTAAAAGAAGCGTTTAAAACGGAAAAAGGCGATTGATTCATGATCACTTTTATTTCTTACCAAAAATCGAAGTTTTCACTCATAAATGAGAAAAAACATAAATCTTAGACATCTCGGAAAAAAGGCGTTCTAATCGAAAATATAGCTCGATTCATTTTCATTTAAACTTTTTACTGAAAATCGATATTTTGAACTAAAAGTCATGAAAATCCATGACACAGTTAAAAAGCGTTTAAATATAAAAGTTGCTCGATTCATGGTCACTTTTAGTTTTTATCAAAAATCGATATTTTGATTCAAAAACAAGAAAAACATAAAACTCGATAAAAAACGTTTAAATCAAAAAAAGGGTGCTTGATTTATAATCACTTTTATATTTAGCTTAAAGTCGATACTTTTATTGAAAAATCTGAAAAGACATAAATTCGCAAATAAATTAAATTAAGTGCTTAAATGAAAAAAAGGCTTTAATATATGAACATTTTTTAAATTATCTGTGAAATTCTTCAAATATGTTTTTTATTTAATAATTCACATTAATCATACGCCTCAATCGTATAATTTCTCACTGTGTATTTTTCTTTTACAACATTTTTGCAACTTCTACAATTTAACCACAAACAAATGCATGTAAATCTTTTTTTATTTATTTATTTACTTTGTTGTTTTTGTAGCAAAAAAGTAAGATGAAAAACATAAAAAAGTGATATTACCAAACATCAAATGATTTCTTTATGTGATTTCTATTGTGTTTTTCACAATTTTCAAATACTCCAACCCGTTCCAACAAAAGCTTATAAATTTTGTGGTTTTATTTGGTTTACCAGGTATTTTGGTTTTTTCTATGTGTTAAAAGAAAAAAATAATAAAAAAATAATCACTAAATATGGTCATATTTTAAAGAAGTGTTATAATTTAAGTTCAATTTTAAACTAAATTTGGTAAGAAATGCGAATTTTTCTTATTTTTCAATTATAACCACAAAAGGGTTTTCATGAAATAAATAAAAGGAAAATTAGTGGAAATAACGTTAACTTTTATTAGATAATAGAACATATGGTGTATAAGCTTAATTTTGTAGGAGATACAATTATAGCTGCCCTTTTCTTGAAATGTTGTTACATCGATGATTAGACGTTTAAATCGATTTATGATAACAAAAATTATGGAAGATATAAAACCTTAAATAATTAAAAAATAACAAAAACAAAAAAGACGTTAATAACACGTTTAAATCACAAAAGGAGGCTTGATTCGTGAATACTTTTACTTTTTACAAAAGATCAATATTTTTAACCAAAAACATAAAACCTGTAAATATGCGTTTAAATTGAAAAAAGGGATCGTTTCATGATCACTTTTTACGGAAATTGGATATAAGAAAAAATGAGGCTTTATTCAAGATCACTTCTATTTTTTAACTAAAATAGACATTTTGACCCAAAAAATCAATAAAAATATAAAACCTTTAATAACCTGGTTAATAAGCGTTAAGATCGAAAATGAAAAGGGTCGATTCATTATCGCCTTAATTTTTTAAAAAAGTCTTTATTTTGAACCAGAATCATAAAAACGCAAAAGCTTTAATAACTCGTTTAATAAGCATTTAAAGCTTAAGCTTTTTACCATAGAGCGATATTTTGACTTTAATATAATGAAAAAATAAAACCTTTAATAACTCAGTTAATAAGCGTTTAGATTGAAAAGATGGATCGATTTATCTAAAATCGATATTTTGACTCAAAAGTCATTAAAAACACAAAATCTTTAATAACTCGTTTTATAAGCGTTTAGATCGAAAAAGGCGCTCAGTTTATGATCAGTTTTACATTTTTCCCTAAATTGATTTTTTGACCCAAAAATCAGAAAAACATAAAAACCTTAAATCCAAAAAGGACCTAAATTAATGATCACTTGATCACTAGCCCACATGTGATTAAGCGATAATCTGAACTTTGGTAAATGGTGAATCTGAATGTTGTGGTTGCTTCAGTTATTAGCCTGCATCATTCTTTCATATTCATATGAACGTGAACTTGTCCAAAACAGATAATAAATCGTATCAGAATTGTATAAATTTAATACACCTTCATATTTTAGTTGATGGGAAAGTGGTTCCAATGATTTCTTCACTATTGTATCATTATTATGTTCTTGACTTAAACTTGTAAGGTGTGTGTGTGTGTTTTTTTTTTTTTATTCCAAAGAAACTTTTTTGTCTTCATTTTGTTTTCTACTCCACATATAAATGAACTTCAGTCAAAATGACAAAACAATTAAACGTGACAGCAAACAGGCGTTTAAACTGTATTTTTATTTCGCTTTTCAGTCGATTTAAATGTAACAACTTGTAGTTGTTATAAAAGTCGTCATAAATATTTATTTTAATACATAAAAAGAACTTTATTATTGTTAAACTATAAATGAGTTTTAGAATAATATTATAAATGTATATATGTGTGTGTATGTTTGTGTGTATGTTCACATGTAAGTATGCAATTTAAACAATTGTTTAACATTTTAAATGGAGCATTAAAAATAATAAAGTGTTAAAAAAATATTTAATGGTTTTAAATCAAAATTCATTATTTCAAAAAAAAAAAAAAAAAAAATAATAAACTGGTATTTTAAAAATGATAAATTATTAAAAGTTTCAAAAAATATTAAAAACCAAAATGGAAAAATATTTAAATTTTTTATTTCTTAAGAAGTTTAACAAAAATAATATTAATTTTTAGGAAAACTATAAATTAAAAATTTTTATATTAATCTGGTCTATTTTCTATCAAAAAGTATTCGATTCTTTACTAAATTATTCGAATTGACCTTTTTAAGTGGTTATAGATTGAAGGTGTGTAAAAGACAGATTTCCTAACTCGAGAGGTAAGATGACTGCAGTTCCCTCATCAAAGAAAAGTATATTTTCTATACATTTCTAAACCTCTTTAATAAGGTACGATTTTTGACTCTTTATTTACTCTTCAAACGATCGGATCTTTCAAAGAGTTTAATTTTA
Source organism: Cochliomyia hominivorax (assembly GCA_004302925.2). Classification (NCBI taxonomy): domain Eukaryota; kingdom Metazoa; phylum Arthropoda; class Insecta; order Diptera; family Calliphoridae; genus Cochliomyia; species Cochliomyia hominivorax. The sequence continues at coordinate 89,224,278 of PYHX02000467.1, forward strand.
ATTTTTAAAAAAGAGTTTTATTTTTATAGCTCTATAAACAAGGCTCTTCTACAAGAAAATACTAAAAATTCATTTAATTTAGCTCTGAACAAAATGAAAATTAAAATTTTTTATTTTTATTGAAAAAAAAAAAAAAAGAGTTTTATTTTTTAATCTCCTCCAAAAAAAGTAAAAATAAAGATCATTTCAAAATAGAGATTTTGCTCCACGTTTTTTCTTACTCTGCTTTTTTTATACTACATCACCATCGTTTGTGATAAAATTGTACGTCTGTATGTCTGTATACATATAGAGATATAGAGATGATATTTTTTTTTGGACAAAGTCGATTGAAATTGATAATATTTATTTAGTTTGTCTCTAAAAAATTTTATTCGAAATTCACATAACAAAAATGTAATGATGATCGGTTTAAAAATTACTGAAGCTTTCATATAGTTCCACATTCGAAAATCATTTTAAAGAACATAAATCTTGAAAAAAATATATTGCGAAAATAATTAATATATTTTAGATTTATACTAATAGAAAATAATGTATCAAAATTTCAAGGGATCGTTCTATAATTTTCTCATTTAAAATGTTTTGGTGAATCTTCCCTCTAATAAAAATTCTTCAATCTTCTTCATACATTTTCTTTTTCAGAAAAAAAATGATAATAACTTTCATAAATGTTCTAAGCTTAATGAAATTTGTTATAGTCCTCAGAAATTCTCTTTTCGAACGATATTTGAATCAATCTCTAAATTCAAGCAAAGATCTTTCGTAAAATTGTCAATTATAAATCGACAAATTAGAATGAAATTTTGTCATAAAATAAGGTTCCATGTACTTCATTGCCATTTCAAAAATTATCAAAATCGGTGTATTATAAAATAATACACCAATTTTATTATAGTCAAAATATTAATAAACTAAGTATTCCTGTGTTATATTTAAGAAAAAACCCTTACATATTGCATACGTTTGTGAGTGTGTATGTGCAAAACATAACGTATTCATAACTTCACACGCATTTGTGGTGGAGGGTATTGAATATTCGGGATAGCCGGATATAGAATTCTTAATTGTTTTTACTCTTCTACTTTCAAACCATATAAGAACATTACAGGTGCCCACCTACACTACTATATATTTGTCTCTGTGTTAGTGAAGCATTAAAACATTTCACTGAACGAGAGAGCAGTTTACGTTTATAGTACTCATGTGAAGTACGCAGTCTACCCTTGCAGGTCAGGAAATCTGTATCTTTGGTACCTCTCATGTGCATTAATTTAGATACATAACAGTACATCTATGCGTATACGCAATTTTCTAATACATATTTAAATATTTTTTATATGTTCTATAGATAAAATTAAAAATCTCATTTTATTTAAAAAATTTAAATAAAAATTATTGCATTTTCTACGTTTTTAAATAACAATAATAATTATTTTGTTATTAAAAATTATCAAATATATTTTTGCAATTAACTAACAATATTTTCCTCAATAGTTTTTCACAAGCTCAATTAAAATATTTCGTTTCAAAATATTTGAAAAAAAAAATCTTATAAAATAACAATTAGTTCCATATTTAACATGAAAGACCCACCCTGAAAATAAAAATATGTGGATGTAAAAAAAATAAATTTTAACGACAAAAATTACAACATATTTTTACTTAAACATTCATTCATTCACTCATTTTTTCATTAATTTAATGGCAATCAACACGTATGCAAAATTAAATCAAACTCTAATAAACTTCCTCCCTCCCGCCATTAAGAAACTCTATAACGAATATTTTCCTTAAATAATATTTAAACTGTAAAGTTATGTTGGCAAGAAAAACAACAATAAAAAAGGTTTAAATAAGATCAAACAATTGTTATTGCAACATTGTTTTTGTTGTTAACAACAAAAGAAACAATAAAATGTGCAACATATGTTTGTTGTATATTGATTACTGATTGAGTGCAAATAGAGGGCAGTAATTAATTAAGAAAAAATCGTTTCGATTTGAAATAAATAAATTAACCCCCCCCCCCCCAAAAGCTAAATGCGAACTTCTCATAGTTATTGTGAGTGAGAAGCTTTAAATATTTTATTGAAAAATTAACGCCTTCTTTTATTAGCATTATATTTTGCTTCTTATAATTATTGGCATTTAAATGGTAACAAAACATAACATGTTAAAAATTTTCTAAAGGGAAGGAAGAAATTACTATATTTTTTCAATATTGCAATTTTGTTTATCAACATGTTGCACAACATATATTTTTCTTACAAGAGTTTTGAATGCGAAAATTCATAAACATGTTTTCTATTTCAATATGTTACTAAGTTTTGAATGTTAAACATTTAAAGTTTTTAAAGGACGCAAACAGCATTATTTTCATAACATTCTTTGAACATGTTGCAAAATAATTAGTGTTCTTAATTATATCATGTTTCTTAAGATTCAAACCTACTGAGAAGAAGTACAATAATAGTATTTTCTCTAATTAGAAATATAGATGATTTCATTAGCAACATGTTGCTAAGTTTTAATTTATAAATTATAAATTTAACTTATTTTTAAACAATAATTTTCTCTGAAGATTAAAAGTGTATTTTTTGTCACATGTTGCGAAACATTTTTCTCGCCCAAGGGTTAAAAATTTTATTTGCAGTATGTTGCTAAAGATTCAGTACTACTGAGAAAAAATGTATAATATTATTTCGATATAACAGAAATATATTTTTATTTGCAACATGTTGCTAAACGTTAAGGTCTATTTGCAAAATATTTAATTTTATAAAGACTATTTTTGAAAGGTTAGAAATCACAACATTTTTTAATATCGTCTATGGGGAAGGAAGATTGATTTTCATTTAAGATAAAACTGGAATTTTTTCTTTCCAACATGTTGCGAAGTAGATTTTCTATTTGAAGAAGAGTTTAAATGGGACAAATTCTAAATTTGTTTTTAAAATACAACTTGTTGCTAAAGTATTTGCAACATATTGGTAAAGTCTAAGTCAATCTATTATGTATTATAAATGAAAATATTATTTTATTTGCAACATGTTGCTAAATATATATATTAAGGTATATCATCGGTAGTTGCGTTTCTGCAGATTTTTGTAAGGTAGACAAACAATAGTACTATTTAAGGGTACTAACTGAATCAGTATTCTAAGTCCTAAGTCTCTCCACTTGGCAAAGTTGTGAACACTTTACAGCTCCTTAATTTAGAGATATTTTGATATGTATTTACATATGTTATTATTATTATTATTATTATTATTATTATTATTATTATTATTATTATTATTATTATTATTATTATTATTATTATTATTGAATTTGTTCAGTAAAATATCTTTAATACAAATGTCCACCCAAAATGGGACTTTTAGCTCAAATATAAAGACATTTTAATTAAATTAGACAAACAAATTTTTTATTTGTCTAAATCCATAAAAGATCAGACCATGACCGTAGCTTCCATACAGACCCATTAGCATACTTCCCTGTCAATGAATATTTCTATTAAAATAAACAAAATTGTGATTTATGATCAAAAAATGTTAAATAAATCAAGGCCGATTAAATTCTATCCTTAAGTAAAATTCGCACGGTACAGTTATAAATTTTAATTTTAAATAAAATATGGAAAAAATCTTTATAAAAATTATTAATAGAAATAAAACAGATTTCGGATAAAGACAAACAACAATGAGTCACCCATAAACAAATTATTTGAGTTAACTACTTCGATCTAAATAAACAATTTAGTGCTGCTATTGAAAATAGATTTTCTGCAACATTTTTATAACTTATTTTCCACACTTTTGGTAAAATAATTTTTACATAAATTTTTATCCTTAATAATAATTTTCTACACATTTATCCAAAAATAATCCTTGAGGCATAAATTGAAAACTTTTTTATATATCGAGACAAAATTTTACAAAATAATATATAAATTTTTTATATTTTTTATTTTATTCATTATTTTTAAGAAATATAAAAGTTTGTATCATTAACTTCATATTTAATTCTAAAGTTTCTGGGTTGAAGGGAGCAAATATATTAAGTCATTTTTATACCCTTCACCTGACTAGTTTCCACAATTTTCGATTTAGACTCCCGAAAATAAATATATTCTGGATCGGTATGAAAAAAGACCTATGTCGTCGGTTGAAATCAAGTTTATGAAGCCCACCTATAGTTAACATATATGATATGTATATCAAACGATTGCTTTCGAAAATTTTGCTATTGAAATTCCGGGAAGTTGGTTCATAAATTAGCAAAAAACTGAAGGTATATCAATTTTCTTTTTCGGTTTTTTTCTCTTTTTTGAAGAATCTACATTAGTTTGAGACTTAATTTTTTCACAACTAGAATCGGACCCTTAGTTTTTGAGTTATAGGCAAAAAACATATTTTCCTATATTTTGAACCCCCGATGAGGACTATGGACTTGGTAATGGTACCGATTAATTACAATTTTTTCCCGAATTTAATATTTTTAATTTTTCACAAACTGTTCATAAACCCTGAGATATGGTCAATTCTTTCTTTAAAAATTTTGCCGCATGTGGAAAACAATAACAACATTTAAAATAATGTTTTTGACACTTTGGTCATTCTAATAATGCTAGAAAAGTATTTTTTTACTGAGTCAGAAATATTGTTGTATATTTTTAATTTGAAGACATAAATTCAAATGGGTCATTAGTTTCCGAGATATTGGCGAAAGTTACTTTATTTTTCCTCGAAATTTGAGTTTTTTTAAATTTTCAAATCGGTTCATATATAGTCGAGATATTAACAATTCTTTAATTTACTTATGGTTGTTGTTGGATACAAAATTGAAAACAATAACAATGTAAGACAAAGTAATGTTTTCGACTTATTGAGCGTTCTATTCAAGCTAGAGACATAATCTTTGTACTACTAAGAGAATTTTTGGGGAGATTACTTTCCGAGTTATAAGTAAAAACGTATTTTGAACCGCCTATGGGATCTATGTACAAAATTTTATTTTAATTTATTTTCTGAATTTTGATTTTTTAAATTTTTGAAATTGGCCCATAAATTGCCGAGTTATTAATTACTCTTATATACTTATACTTCTACTGTTTTAGTGAAGGCGAAAACTACTCATGAATATAATTTTTCATGCATATTGAGTGCTCTAGAGAAGCTATGTTGACTTCTATAAAGGATATAGTAATGGCTGACATTGACGTTAAATGTTAAGGCCGTTGCTTAAAAAAAGGTATAAAAAATTCGGCACAGCCGAATTTAACACTCTAACTTATTTAATATCGATAATATTAAAAAATTGAAATAAAAAGTATTGATTTAAATGGTATATAACTCATTTGAATGATCACCCGGATTTACAATGCACAATGGATCAGAATCATAATTTTCAATGGAAATCAAATCAAAACTTCTTAATCTAAAATTTAACATAATGACAACAGAAGAGTGTAACATTATAAGTATGGGAGTTTGAATTAAAAAGGGATCTTATGGGCGGAACTATAGTGATGCAAATATGATGCGTCGAACGTAAATTTTTTTTAGCCAGATGCTAAATTTGTATATCTCATTCAGTGCCAAACATTTATTACCTTTACGAAGCCTTAAAATATCATGATTACATATATTACTTACCACTTAAATTTCGAGTTATTTGTACACGAATTTACAACTTTCAAAATTTTTAGATACCGGGAGTCAGTTCTTTAAATTTATATTCAAAAGTGTTGCCGTAATCTTTATTTCGTTAGAAAACAAAATTATTTATAAAATAAAAAAAGTCTGAGGTCAATATTTTTACCCAGTCCAGAAATAAATAATTCTAAATTAAAAAATAATAAAAAACACAAATTTTTTCTTTTTTCTAAAAAAAAGTTCACAGAGTTCTTGAAAATATATATTAAATTTATATTTTTCTGAAAGCCTTCTTTTCATAGAAACATTTTTAATTTAAAATCTGTATTCAAAAAACCCTGGCTTATCCAAACCTTCTTGAATTTGGCCCTTATAATCAAAATTCAGAACTTAAACAGATTGCAGTTCTGGATATCTCAATATGATTATTATAATCTGATAATGATTAAAATCGAAAAAAATAATCATTATGGTAGTTTTCTTTACATTTTTGGAAATTCCTGAAAATTCTCTTATTAAAACATTATGTTTTCTTTCTAAGCTTTAATTTGGATTCATAAAATCCACATTCCATGAGAATTTTAGACAGATAAAAATTTCAGACAGATAAGAATTTCGTAAAATTTTAATTCCTCCAAATTTAAAAAAAGCGTATAAAGTATAAATAATAAGTATAATATAAGTATAAAAGTATATAAAATATGAAATATTTCTACTTCAAATAAATTTTGTCAGACTAAAAACGCTAATGAGTTCTTAATCATCTGATAATGGCAATTTGCGGGTCTCCCTTTAATATGGTATTTTCAGAAATATTTTTATTTCAATTCGAAAATTAAGAAAAAAAATCTCTTAAAAATCAGTTTTTTAGCTGATTAAACAATGTCCATCCGCCTGGCTGACTGTCAATATAACAATGTGAATACTTAACACCTGTAAGTTTTGGAGATATTTCGATGAAATTTTACATATTTGCCAAGGACAAACCATATTGAAATTGATGGTTATCAGTCAAATAGTTTAGATAGTTTCCATATAAAATCTCGCAGGCATAAAAGTATTTAAATTAAATGTGACATGTTTAGTCGCCTAAAATTATTTGCAAAATTTCAAGAAGATCTGTAGACCGATCTTCTTGAAATTTTGTAGATAATTTTGGTATAATAATTTTTTTAATAATAAAAATTTTGATAAAAACCATATTTGACTTATAGAACCACTTCGGAACATCATTTTAAAGTGTATAAATCTAAAGATGTTAGTATTGTGATAATATTTCCTTCATAAAAAATTTACACAACCAGAAAATACCCTACCAGAATTAGTGAGTATCAGTCCATAATTTCTTATCTCGAAAATCCACTTAAATTGAATTTTTTGGAAATAATTCTGTTACTTTTGAACCGTTAAAGATAACATTATCAAGTTTCATTCGGTTAGAGCTGATGTGTTTATAAGTTAATTTGGAAGAATGCATGTGCTTACTTAGTAAGAGGCGAAGGGTGCGCTCCTCGAAAATTGGCCGCATTGGGTATGTAGATTATTAAAATATCATCATTTATGAATTGAGACATAGAAAAATTGTATCCGTAAAAATCCTTTAAAAAATACGCTTTATTGTGTAGTTTATTCCTTATAGTTTGGAGATATTGAAGTCGAATTTTACCCTTTAAAAAACTATTATTTTTTTTTAGATTTTTTGGTTCATAAATGGCTCAGATATTAGCAAAAAACTGAAGGTATATCAAACTTTTTTCGGTTTTTTCTCTTTTTTGAAGAATCTACATTTGTTTGAGACTTAATTTTTTCACAGCTAGAATCGGACCATTAGTTCCTGAGTTATAGGCAAAAACATATTTTCCTATATTTTGAACCCCCGATGAGAACTATGAGAACTTGCTTATGGCAGTTATTGATTACACTTCCATTTTCCGAATTTAATCTTTTTCATTTTTCAAAAACGGTTCATAAACCACCGAGATATGATCAATTTTTTCTTTAAAAATTTTATCCCAAAAAGGTGGCAACATTTATAAAAAAAATGTTATTCTAAACTTTACAAACGTTTTTACTGTTTTATACAGAAATCCAAGCCGAAAGGTGGGTGAACTCAATTAGTATGAAATTTTTCTTGATATAAAGCTACATTTGTAAAGTGTATAACCAAAAAGTATTTTATTGCCGGACCACCCATTAGAGCGACTGGACTATCATTTAAATAACAAAGCTAAATTTTTCAATATGATTTATACGGATTGGTATTTTGGATATCTCAATTTTTGTATATCCTGGCTTTTTATGATACAAAAATTAATGAGAAATTTGCATCCCTTCCTAAACTTAACTTTTTCCTCAAAACGATTTTATTAAGAAGATTTTCCATTATTTTACATTTGCGGACTCCAAAAAAAATATTCAATTATTTAATTTATTTAACAAATTCAAAACTACGATTGTTATTTTGCTAAAAGAAAAACATTTTTATTACCTTTTGCTTTAATATAGTTTAATATTGCTTAAATCTTATGACCATTAGTCCAAAAAAAAAAGTTGCTAAGGTTATCTCTATATATTTTTTTCCACTAAAAAACAAATTTAACAATGTCCATTAAAAAACACGCAAATTTATGTAAATTATTAAAAAAAAATTTCAAAAAGTAATGTTAAAAACAAGCTTACAAATCCAGAAGTTATGACAACCACCAAACCGACAATTATTCCCGTAAGGTGTTGTTATTGTTGTTCTTTTTTGTTAGAGCTTATAGGCAAAACGTTGCTTTGTTAAGAGATCAGTTTAAACAAAATAAAAATATATATTTTTTTTTTGAAAATTTTGTCATTTTAACTAAAGAAAAAAGAAAAATAAAAAGAATTATTGTTACAATTTTCATATTTTTCCCTCAATGGAAAAATGAAAATTAAGCAAGAAAAAATGCTGTAGTCGGCTATACCGAATTTTCAATGCCCTCCAACACAAATGCATGTAAAGTAAATTTACACACACATACACTGAATCAAAAATGGTAGTAAATATAACAACTGATATAAACATCAGTCAACGAAACCTTAATTTATCATAACGAAACTTTTCGTTAATTTTTCGTAAATTCCTTAAATTGCAAAAAAAATCGTCAATTTGAATAATTATTCAATTTAACTAATACATTATTCAAGTGGACAAAAATAAATTATTTATATTGATAAATATTATTCAATTTAAATACCATATTTAAGTTAAATTTACGAAATTTTATTTGAATTGAAGAAAGAATTACATTAAATTGCTGTAATAAATTAATACACTGCTATTGAACTTAATGTAAAACAAATAGGATCAGGGGAGAAGAAGCCCCCATACAAAGCAAATATTGATTATTCAATACCTATAATTCTACCCACAGCAAGAATTTGATCCCAATTACATCTTTTAATGCGCGTCGATTTGTGAAAATTTATCCAGCTCTAGGACTGAGGAGAATTTTTGTGCAGCAAAGCGCACGGGATAAAAACCAGTTTAAGATAATAATAATAGTGTAACAGACGTAAAACACAACTGAAGTGAGTGCAATGTCAATAGATCGGTTGTGAGCCGAACGGCTTGTATTTCTGATTAAAAATTACACACATGTTTGTTGATCAGGTGATCCTCCATTTGCATTTTCTTAAATTAATGGAAAATATTCATTTAAAATTAGAATTTTCTATCAAATATTTTCCTCCCTGTATTTCTGTATTCAGTTTACATTTTCTTTGTTATATTTCATTTAATATGACAAAAAAAATATTCAACATTTTTTTGACGAAAAAAATAGTTAAATAAACAAAAATTTTCTTCTTTTTCGTATGAAGAATAAATTTGTTTCTTATTTTACTTCCGCTATATTACAGTCATTTTTACTAAATATCTGTTGTTATAACATATTTTTCGTTATTTTTTAAAAGAAATTTTTTCCATTTAAAATTTTTTTGATTAAATTTTTTTTTAGTTTATTTGAAGAAAATTCTTCAATTTGAAGGAAAATTATGTTAATTAGAATAAACATCTGTTTATTTAATACTTTTACTCGTAAAAGTTTAACGAAAATTTTTCGTTTATATTCTCGACGACATTTGTTTCAGTGTATATACACACTCACATTAACACCATATAATATATATACAAGTTTTTCTTGAATGCAACACAGAAACACATAATGAGCTATAACTTTTATTTTCATTGACCAAATTTTGATAATTTTCGGAATAGCAATGAGGTACATTAAACTTAATAAAATGATGAAATTTTATTCAATTTTTATATTTATAATTAATAATTTTATGAATGTTCTTTTTATTCGAATTTAAAGATTGATTCAGATATTTATTTACTGAAACGATTTTGCTGCTTTGAAATAGGACTATAACAAAAAATCCTGGCCCGATTTTATTGAATTCTATAAATTATTGTGGATGTGAGCATGCCAACAACAGACAGACGGACAGATAGACCGACAGATAGACATAGCTGAATCGATATATTTGATGCTAAAATATATAAACATTATGGGATCTTAGATAATTCCATCTTAGTGTTACACACGGAATGACAAAGTTAATATACCCTTTACACCACTTGTGATGGTGGAGGGTATAAAAATTACCAAAATTTGAATGATTCATATCTACAAATTAATAATTTTTTTTTGTGGTTTTTAAACAAATTTTGTAATATTACAATTATTGAATGTAAAAAAAATACTATTAAATTAAAGTCTCAAAATTTCCTGACCTTAAAGCTTTAACCAGTAACAATTTTTATTACAATTATTTTTACATTTTCGTAATTTTCATTAAAAAAAAACTTTATGAATTTTAGTCTTAATTTTTTGATTTCATGACATTAAATCATTGAAATATTTAATTACATTTATTTGGTATTAAGTTTTTTATTAAGTAATTTTGATTTTACTAATTACTGATGATTGATTTACAACTTGATTAATGATAAAATAATAATAAGTTGTTTTAATTTATTATACTTAATGATCTGTAACAAATTTAGAACATCAGCCGAAAATTTTAAAAAGCAATTGAGAAAGTTATAGTTAACTAATCCCGACAATTTAATATCCTACTTCATTTTGCTTCATTCTTCTCCTCATTTTCACAACACCCGCAAAAATTGGTTGGAAAAAGATACTCCAGAGCATTGGCATTCAAGAGAGTCCTTGAAAAGTTAAGTAGAAATCGTTTCCTTCATCTCATTTCCGCCACTCATGCATTTCAGTTGCAAGTATTCAATGAATAGATACTGCAGCAACTGTGTCCCTAAATAGAGTCATTAAGATGTTGAGTAGGAAACGTTTCTTCCTTCACATTCTGATGACTTTTGCATGCATTCCAAAGCCATAATGTCCAGATACAGCAACAATTGTGTCCCTCGAGAGAGTTATTAAAATGTTGAGAAGTAATGATGGCTTGACAATGCCATATCATCCTGGTAAGCAAACATTTTGCTTCAGCATGATGAGTAAATATCTTATGTAGAAACAGGGAAGGGATTCAATAGCCACCATAACCATACATTCTGTCTCACAGTTCCCCTATCTTCGTTTGAGGACCGAATTTTCTGGTCATCAAATTAGCCGGTAACCAGTCGATGTGGACGATCAACAGCCCCATCTTCTGAAGAACTGAATCAAATTTCGAGCGTTGTAGGCAAAAAATATTTTAAATAATTTATAAAAATAATTTGATAAACATGAAGAAAAATCTCAAAAGTGATTTTGGTTCCTAGAGTTCACACTTATTGGAAGTCTGGAAAAATTAAACACCAGATGATTAGGATCACATTTGGAGATTTTAATGGGAAAATTTGCAAATTGTTCATTTCCTATATTTTCTCACAAGTTCTTTAATCGCTACACTACTACGCCCCCAAGTTAGCGTCAGTCCGAATAGCCTTACAAAAAAAAAAGATAAATAATTTGAATAATTTAAAGTCGATCCCAGATATAAAAATAAAACGAAAATATTTTCCTTTGCCAAAGAGTGAAACACTCTGAGAAAAATTAAAGTTGAAAAAAGTTAATCACTTCACTTATCGAACTGCTGCTCTGTAAAATGAGATTTATTAAAACATTTATTTGAATAAAGTTGGACGTTAAAAAAGCCGTTCTGTAATCTGGTATTAAATTACATTTCTATTTATTTGTCTAAGACAAAAAACAGACAAATGTTGTTATAGAGAAAATGTTCCGTGTATTTATTCTATTTTTAATTAAAATAAAAACTTATTTAAAATTAGAATGTATCCAGTTCTTAATTACATAAGATCCGTTTACCTACAGACTTATAATTTGTCTATTTAATTTGTATAAACTTTATTCAAATCCGCAATTAATAATTTGTTTATTTTAAACAAAATTAAAAGTAATTGATTGACTTTCATTTTTATTATAATAAAGTTTAATTGAGCTTAGAAATAAATTTAACAATACAAATAAAATATAAATTATTAAGTGAAATGTTAAAAAATAATATTTTTTTTAAGTATTAAGAATTTTTAACTCCAAAAGTTTTTTCTTAATTTTTAAGATCAGAAAAAAATCTTTGAAATTCTCTGTCGCACGCTGGACTTTTAATTGGATTTTGAATTTTTTTTATAATGAAATTGAATACCGAATAAAACTATTCAAAATTATGTATCAATAGCAATATATATCATTAGTTTATATGGTATAAAGTTCGTACTCAGATGTGTCAGATTTGAACTTTTTTCTATTTTAGAAAAATGACAAAAATTTTAATTTTCACTAATTTTCGATGTTTTTTTTTTTAAAACTAAAATTTTAAATAAAACTATCAAATTCAAGTATTTAGTTTTATTTTTATTCAAGCGTTTGCAAATTATTTTGAGTTTTAGAATTTTTGTTATTTTTTCGAAAATTTTGTCCTTAAATACACAATTTTTTTAGCTTAATGGAATGTAATTTAAAATATTACATATTATTTGTTCTGATTTTTTTTTCTGAAAAATAGTACATAATGTGTACTTTAATATTGTGAAGAAAGATATTGCGCTTATGTGCGTCAATTTTCAAAATTAACAATTTTGTGAGAAAGTTCTTGTTTTAAACAAAAAAAAAAAAAAAAAACAAAACAACATAATCGGGAACAACTATTTTTAAGAAAAAGAAAAAGTATGACTCGATAAAAGCTGACTATATAAAAACCTACACCATATAAGCGTGCAAAATTGTGGACCAATCCTCTTATAGTTTTATTTCCTGATTTTCATCCCAGTCACATGTATGAGAGATTTATACCAATTTTGATGATTTTCTGAAATGAGGGTTATATAAGTGCTATTGGAGAATATGCTACAAGATTTGCTACGATGTTTGCATAATGCTTAAAAGTAGATATATCAAGATTTATGGACTTCATTTAATTTCATTTAATTTGTGAAAAAAAACATCTTCAAAATTGTGAATTTTATAAGCTTAAACTCAAATTTATAATTTTATTATTAAATAATTAATAATATTAAAATAATTAATAATTAATAATATTCCCAATATAAATGTGGTAGTTTAACACTTATTAAACCCCAGTGAATTGACGGTAGATGGACGGACTTTGAAATTCTAAAACTATAAAAACACATTTTTAACCTGGAAAATGTTACTACTTTTCCCTTAATTAATCGTGATTTCCAACCGAATAACTACAAATTAAATAAATTACCGTTATTTTGCAAAATTCAAAACTTTTTAAGAACCTGATTATCTCTATTAAATTTAAATATGAAAACACACAATAGATTTTATCTAATTTGCTTCACTTAGAACGAAAGACTTAAGACACAAGCTTTAAGTCAAATATGATCAAAAGAACTAAATAAAATATTATTTTTTTTAATTATGAGAATAAAATTAACACTATAATGAAATTTTATTTTTATAGATAACTAGCTTTTACCCGGTGCACTTTTCTGCACAAAAATTCTCCACGAACATAATTTCAGAAATCTCGACATGTATTAAAATAGTTATTTGGGACCAAATTTGAAAATGGGGAAAGCCCTCCTTTTAATCCTAACCATCATATATTTTGTCTAGTAAAACAGATTCTTGAGAAAGTGATTTAGACCAAATTTCTGAACTATCGCTTGTATAATTCTTTAGATATTTCATAATCAATATTTGCTTTGTACGTGGGATACCCTACCCCTACTCCTATCCGTCCTTCATTTTGGTACCAAATTTGAGAACTTTTTCTGTTATAGTACTTTAGATACTCAATAATCAATATTTTCTTTCTATGGCAGTACCTTTCCCCTTGATCCTACTCATCCTATATTTTGATCAGTAAAACAAATTTTTGAAAAAGTGATTGGGGTCGTATTTGAGATCTATTGCTATTATGTTTTCGATAATCCAAATTTTTTGTATTGGGGACACCTCTCTCCATGATCCCGTCCGTCATTTTATTTTGTCCTTGAAAAAAATAATGGGATCTAATTTAAAAATTCTCGATAAAGTGGTTCTTTAGATATTCGATGATCAATATTTTCTTTCTATGAGGGTTACCTCCTGGTCCAATCGTAATACATAATAATAAAGACTTATTATTTTCAGGTATATGGGGATCATTCTGTGAAAATTCCAAAAAAATCAGTTCAATAGTTTAGCTGTCTATAAGTACCAAATAAACATACAGACAAACAAACACAGATAAAATATTATATTATATTTTACATATTTTATTTTATTTTATTTTTTATACTTTTCTTCAATGACACTTTATTTATGCCATCATCTACTTATAGACTAATGTGAGAATAAAACAAAACATTATGTAATTATTTCTATAATATTCATTAACATATGTATATGTGTATCTACATTCATAACTATTTTACATTTCAATGCCAATGCAGTTCCATATTCCAAAACTGTAACAACAACTCAAATTGTGTGGATAAATTAAAAAGGAGAAACAGATTTGACACGCCATTTTCATATTTAGTTATTTAAAAAAAATAAAATTATTAACATTTTACATTTCAAGTAAAAATAAAAAAGAATTAAAAAAAATATGGCATTAATTATAAAAAGCCTTAAGCATTTGCCATGAGAATATTAATACTTATGAAAATTATAGACATACGTATGTATGTATGTATGTATGTATGTATATATGTATGTATGTATGTATGTTTATACTTAATACATTACACACACATACTTTCATAAACAAAATTACAGATTGTATGAATGAATATTTGTTGCCATCGAAATTTAAAAAAAAAATAAAATGTAACATTCAGCAAAAACAATAACAACAATTTAACCAAGTGCCAAAATACTATGAAATGCCAACACGTATTTCAATATTATAACAACTGGATACTTTTGATATATTTTTTTCTTTTTTTTAAGAAGCAGTTTTGTTTGTTCTTTTATTGAGAAAAGACAATTGCATTCTTTAAAAAGGCGTGAAATCTTGTTACAAAAATAACAATTTTTATTTTATTTTATTTTATTTTATTTTATTTTATTTTATTTTATTTTATTTTATTCATTATAAAATATAAAGAAAATTTGTTTTAAAAAATAATAAATTTATTACATAATTTATTACATAATTGAAATTATCATCATGTTGCATGTTTTACTTCATAATAATATATTCCAATAAGGACGTTAGCATCGATCGGTGGTCAGTTTTTTTATGATGACTGCTCTTTTTAAACGAATCAATTATTTTGAAACAGATCACCTGTAGATTAAGTTCTATTTCAGTTCTAGTTCAGTTCCAGTTCAGTTCTAGATCAGTTCTAGTACAGTTCAAGTTCAGTTAAAGTTCAATTCTTGGTTAATTATAGTTCAGTTCTACTTATAGTTCAGTTCTACTTATAGTTCAGTTTTAGTTCAAAAAATTCTTATTAATTTTAGTTCAGTTCTAGTTCAGTTCTAGTTCAGTTCTAGTTCAGTTCAGTTCTAGTTCAGTTCAGTTCTAGTTCAGTTCAAGTTCAGTTCAAGTTCACTTCTTGTTTAGTTATAGTTCAGTTATAGTTATAGTTCAGTTCTAGTTTAGTTCCAGTTCAGTTCTAGTTCAGATCTGGTTTAGTTCTAGATCAGTTCCAGTTTAGTTCCAGTTCAGTTCTAGTTCAGTTATAGTTATAGTTCAAGTCCAGTTCTAGTTCAGTTATAGTTATAGTTCAGTTCTAGTTAAGTTCTAGTTCATAAACTTATTGTTCTTATTGCGACCGGTTGTGTTTTACATCAGTGCTCTTTAAAAATTAAAAAGTGTCGAATTACTAGTATTAAAAAAAAATAAAAAACAGTTTGAGAATAATTGCATATTATATTATCATTGATTTGTTCAAAACAATAAATAATAAATTGTTTTTAAATATTAAAATAAATTAAAAAAAAAAATAAATTAAAAAATAAGCAAGAAAAGAGAAGATAATAAAAAGATAAAAATGAGTGCTTTATGTTCCCAATGCAGTGGTGAATTACCAACAAAATTTGTGAAATGTTTCTCATGTAATGCTCAATATCATTTCGCGCCCTGTTGTTCTCTATCAGAGAAGACATATTCAACCATGGCAACTGATAGAAGAGCGGAGTGGAGGTGTCACAAGTGTAAAGTACGAAAAACATCGACAAGTAGCAACAATGCATACCACATCATAATTGATGACAACACCCAGCAAACAACTCAAAACAAACAACAAAGAGACGATCCCGATGAATATGAAAATAATAAACGTTTTAAAGATTCACTATCTTTGAGTGATGTTAACAATAGTGTTTATGTGGTTAAAAATGATGTTGGCGCCTTAAAGTCTGATGTATCATCCATGAAAATTGATCTCACTGACATAAAAACAACAATACATAAGCTTGCCGAAGTAGTAAACAACAACAACCAAACCAGCACAAACATACAAACTGCTCTTAACAATATAACAATTGCTCTTACTGATATTAACTCTCGAGTTAATGAACTATGTGAGAGTAATAAAGAGAAAGACAAGAAAATGCAAGAAATGAATAAACGCATTGTTGAGTTGGAGCAACAAATGCTAAACAAAAATATAGAAATAAAAAATGTACCAAACAACAATTTACCACCAAATGAAATTATTAAAAAGATCGCTACGGCATACAATGTGGATATAATCGACACAGACATTAGCAACTCATACAATATAAAAAAGTCTCAAAAGGTCATTATTGAGTTAACTTCTCTAAACAAAAAGAAAGAACTATTAGGAAAAATTAAAGGCCATAGAGTAGAAGCTAAAACGATAACAGGTGATGATAATAACTCCACTTTTATGTACGTAAATGACGATTTAACAGCCTATAAACGAAAATTACTTTGGCTTGCAAAATCTAAAGCCAAAGAATATAATTGGAAATTTGTTTGGACACGTAATGGACATATATTCGCAAAAAAGAATGAAATATCAAATCCTATCTTAATTCACGACAGTGCTGACTTAGAACTAATTACAACTGCAATTTAATAAATTATAATACTGATAATAAATGAAAATGAACCAAATAAATATATTACAAAATTTTAATCAAATTGAAAAAGACCATTTAAGTTATCCCATAAGTGTAGTGTATATGAATATTCGTTCACTACGCTTAAATTTTACAACCTTTCTTGCTTCTGTACATAATGTAATAAGCAAAATAAACTTTATTATTCTCGTGGAAACTAATATTACCGATGACGAAAACAACATATACAAGCTTAACGGTTTCAACACGTACTTTTTAAACAGAGAGGGTAGAGGTGGAGGTATTGCTCTCTATGTAAGAGACAATATTGCACACAATAATCTACACATAAAAACACACTCCTTCGAATCCATACAAATAGATATCAGCAACAAAAATAAAACCATTTCTCTTTTATCAATATATCGTCCACCAAAAAATAGTGTGAAGGACTTTATACAAGAATTAGACAAAACAATAAATAATATAAAAAACAAACAAGAATTAATTATTGTTGGAGATATAAATGTTGATTTACTTACACAAAATATAACAACAACCAAATATTCTGAAATGCTGTCATCAAATGGTTTAAAGAGTATGGTTAATGAATGTACAAGAGAAGATGTTAATAAGAGAAGTAAAACCTGTATTGATCACATACATATTCGAAGTAATACATCAACAACACACTCGAATGTATCAATTGTGAGAACCAGTATATCTGATCACTATGCTCTCTTTTGTTGTGTAGGCGAAGGTGGATGTAAACAAAACAAAGAAAAGCAGGGTACGAAAACCACAAAAAGTCAGGGTACAAAAATAAACAAATACAAAGTAAATAAATATATAAAAGAATGTCGTTGGAGTAGCATTACAGAACAAAATTATGGTACAGAAGAACTGTTTAATAAAATATATGAAAAATTTAAAAACATCTATGAAAAATCAGAAATTAAAAATACAAATAAAAGAAAAAGGAAAGTGAATCCGTGGTTGAATGAAACATTATTAAATGATTGCAATATACGGGATAAACTTTATAACAAATGGTTAAACAATAAAAATAACAAAACATATGAAACTGAATACAAAAAGTTTAGAAATTATTTAAATAAAAAGTTAAATTTTGCTAAAAGCAACTATTATAAAAAACAATTTAGTGAAAACAGAAACAATATACGCATAACGTGGCAAATTATAAATGAAATACTGGGTAGATCAAAAAATGATATAAATTCTATTATAATGAATAACTTTAAAAATGAAAATTCGTTAGTATTAGCGAATGAATTTGCAAATAATTTCAAAATTAATGTAAGTAAAATTTTACACAATTGTGATATCAATACATTAAATTACTCAAAACCACGAATTGAGAACTCTATGTTTCTATCTCCAACAAGTGAAGAAGAAGTTTATAACATCTTAACTTCTATCAATGTAAGAAAAGGCCCAGGGATAGATGGAATTAGGGCAAAAGACTTGAAGTACAATGCCTTAGTCCTAACTCCGTTGATAACTGAATTTGTAAATTCTAGTATAACAAACTCAGTCATACCAGTACTTTTAAAAACCTCAATAATACGTCCAATTTATAAAAATGGCATAAAAAACGATTGCAATAACTACCGTCCTATATCTATTTTATCGGTTTTGGAGAAAGTATTAGAAGAAATAATCTTTAGAAGGCTAAACCAATTTCTTAAAAAGTATAAAATTTTAAATCCAAATCAATATGGTTTCCAAAAAGGACAAAATATTAACAAATTATTGGGGAATTTCTCTAACCATATAAATAAAAACTTAAGCGAAAATAAGCATTGTTTAGCACTATTTATAGACTTCAGTAAGGCTTTTGATACAATATCTCACTGTAAACTGCTGGGAATACTAGAAAGAAATGGCATAAGAGGCAACTGTCTGAAATGGTTCGAAAACTATCTAATATTAAGAAGGTACAGGGTAAAAATATGCGATACTCTAAGCGAAGAAATTACAGCTGATAGTAATGGTGTGCCACAAGGCTCAAAACTTGGTCCAATTTTGTATATAATATATGCTAACGAAATGCTTAATGTACTGAAGAATAGTTGTGCTTATGCTTATGCAGATGATACGGCAATAATAGTATGTGAGAAAAGCATTGAAGTTGCATGTAGAAAAATTCAAAATGAGCTAAACACAATTACAAAATGGAGTCACGACAATGGCCTTATAATTAATGCATCAAAAACAAAACTCATGAATATAAAACCCCGTCATCTCCCTGAAAAGGAAATAAACCTAATTTTTCACAATAGCGAATGTCTACATAGCAACACTGTTCCTGCATTAGAAAAATGTAACACAGTTACAGAAAAAGTTAAAACGTATAAATATCTTGGCGTTTTTGTTGATGAGAACTTTAAGTGGCTATCGCAAATTCAAAATCTCAAAAAGCAACTAAGAAAAGCAGCTTATAGTCTCTTCCACTTAAGTAACTGCACTCCTTATGATGTCCTTAAGCAAGCTTATTTTTCCTTAGCTGAATCATACATTAGGCATGGCATAACTGCTTGGGGAAGTTCTACGTACTGCAGCAGCTTACAACAAACACAAAACCAAATTTTAAAAATTTTACTCAAAAACCAACAACACAATAAACAAATAACACAACTGGATATGGTATACGGCAGAACAAATAATAACAACAACACGAACACTAATATCATCACACCAATCAATAGCAACACAAATACCAGCAATAGTAATAACATAACTACAACTACTAGTAATATCAACACAACAGTAAACAACATATCAAATATTAATGAAGACAACAACTATGCTAACACTTACAATACAAATGTTAGTAACAACATGACTAGCAGAAACAATACCAACAACAACGTACGCATCAATAACAACACAGCTTTTAACAACAACTCAAACAACAAAATACTTCACATAACATTGCCAACACACTTTGCATACTGAACATCAAAAGTTTATACAGCATGACGCTTATCAACGAGTTCTACGGAGACAAAAGGTATCTGAAACAACTCGATCATATGCACAACACCCGACGTCGAGTAGAAAGAAGATTCCAAGTGGACAGATACAAAAATAATTATGGAAAACACTGCCTATCTGTAACGCTTCCAAACCTGTTCAATAATCTACCTATAAATTTAATTAATGAATCAAATTCACATAAAAGAAAGAAATTAATGAAATATCACTTTCTAAATACACAATAATTAAAATCAAATCTTTTAAATATACATATATATTATAATTTTACATCCTGCAGATAAGCCATATGGCTTCGCGGGATTAGTTCTTAAGTATATTGTATTTTTATGAATCAATAAAATTATGAATTAAAAAAAAAAAAAAAAAAAAGTTCTACTTCAGTCCTAGTTTAGTTCTAGTTCAGTACTAGTTCGGTACTAGTTCAGTTCTAGTTCAGTACTAGTTCGGTACTAGTTTAGTTCTAGTTCAGTACTAGTTCGGTACTAGTTCAGTTCTAGTTCAGTACTAGTTCGGTACTAGTTCAGTTCTAGTTCAGTTCTAGTTCAGTCCTAGTTTAGTTCTAGTTCAGTACTAGTTCGGTACTAGTTTAGTTCTAGTTCAGTACTAGTTCGGTACTAGTTCAGTTCTAGTTCAGTACTAGTTCGGTACTAGTTCAGTTCTAGTTCAGTACTAGTTCGGTACTAGTTCAGTTCTAGTTCAGTACTAGTTCGGTACTAGTTCAGTTCTAGTTCAGTTCTACTTCAGTCCTAGTTTAGTTCTAGTTCAGTACTAGTTCGGTACTAGTTTAGTTCTAGTTCAGTACTAGTTCGGTACTAGTTCAGTTCTAGTTCAGTTCTAGTTCGGTTCTAGATCAAAAATTCTTATTAATTTGGTGAGTTATCAGAAGGACTGTATAAGAACTTAATTATATTTTTTTACATTAAAATATATTTTCGTTCGATTTGTATTTTATTTATTTTTTCATTTCATATTTATGTTTTTTTTTATTTAAATTTCATTATCATTCAAAAATCTCCCATAAATCTCAAAAGTTTTATATATTTATAGCATTTTTTAATAAATTTCCTTTTTCATTTATTCATTTAATGTAAATTAAATTAAATTAAATTAACTATTGAATAAAAACAATACAATTTGAAGATAAAATTATCAATAAAATAAATTATTTATTTGCAATTTGCAATAAAATTAATTTGCTTAAAAATGCTAAATAAATTTGTTTTGACAAAAAAAATGACAACATTTTTTTTATGATTTTCTTTATTATTTAAACAAATACAATTTGAATAACAAAAACAAAATTAATAAATTAACGGTCTTTGAACTTTTTATTTGATAAATAAAATTTTAAAATTTCAGCAGCTGTGAAGTGATACAGCGGAAGTAAGAAAAAATTAAATAAAAATATGTAAAATTAGTCACACTTCCAAATTTGTATTTTTATATAGTTCAAATTTTTCTAATTATATGCAATGAGACAACCGATTTTAAAATACGGTTTTGGGTATTAAAATGAAAAAGTGAACTCTCTTTTTAGAACAAAGAATTTAACTTCCTATTTTTAAATTATTTATATAAAAATTAGCAGGGGGTAAATCTTAACAACCATAAAATAGTTAAATAAAAATAATTTTAATTCTTTAACCACTTTAACGTCACACAGTGGTAACGAAATAAGATATTTGGATACAATTCAGTTACTTTTGAAATTTAACAAGAATTGATATATTTGAATAATCATTAATGGTCCAAATCACCAGTTCTGGAATGAACTAGAACTGAACTAGAACTGAACTAAAGCTGAACTAAAGCTGAACTAGAACTGAATTAAATCTAAATTAAAACTGATCTAGAACTGAATTAGAACTAAACTAGAAGTGAACTAGAACTGAACTAGATTTGAATTAGTACTAAAATAGAAATGAACTACAACTGAACTAGAATTGAACTAGAACTGAACTAGATTTGAAATAGTACTAAAATAGAAATGAACTACAACTGAATTAGAACTGATTTAGAACTGAGCTAGAACTGAACTAGAACAATGTAAAATTTTATTGAAATGCAATTAGTAGTCGACATGCTACTATCGTTTTGTGACTACTGTGCGTCATTAAATAACATCAAGGCAGCATTTATATATGTACTTGTTTTTATTGTAATTTTATAATTTTTTATAAAATTATTTTGCACGTTTTCATTTCATTATGAGAGAGTTTGTAGTAGTTAATTTATGTTCTGTTTTCATATAATAGTGTTAGTTTACTAACACTATTAAAACATTTAAATTAAATTATAAGAAATCTTGGTCTTTTGGTCACGTAGGCCAAAACACTTGTCTTGGTATTGAAATTAGCTTATTTCTTGTATTTTTAGTTTATTTATTTAATTTTTTTATTAAGATTTTTTTCTGAAATATAATTTTTTATTAAACTCGAAATTATTCTTAAATATGAAATACTTATACCTTTTTATAACTATTAACTTTATTGTCTATTTGAACAATTAATTAAACTTTTATAGCATTTTAATTGTTGACAATTAACTAAAACTAAATAATAATTCGTGTACTTAACTAAACCAATTGTTTTGATTATATAAGAAACAATGAAATGATTTAAAGAAATCGTTTCATTTATTCGACTTAGAATTTGTTTGCACTAATCAGGTCAAGGTGTTTCAAGGTTAATGGAAAAAATTCTATGTAACTGCTTTTCAGTTTGAAATGTGTAAAGAATAACAAATACAAGTTAATATTTCAGAACTTAACAGAGACAGAGACAGAGACTTTTGACTATATTTTATAGACATGTGTGTTATGTGGCAAACAATGAGTGATTTATGCATTTAAGTAAAATTTATAAGTTAGAAAGTAGTAGTTGGTCAAATTAGACTATGAAATACCCTACACCACATACTATTGTTTATGAATAGTAACTGCGAATGGTGTGGAAAGACTGCTCATCTGCTTTGGTTTCAATACATTATTGTGGTTCTTTGAGAGCTATGGGAAATTATGTACAGACCCTCGTATAATTTTAAACACCCATTTTAGCTCATATTTTTCTTATTTAAATAAAATATAAATAAAATAACAGCGTTTATTGAGATTTGTAACCTCTTAAGTGATATTCAGAATTAGGAGCTATGAGAAGTAATAGATGATCTTCATTAAATTGATTGTTTTTTCTTTTAATTTAATTAAAATCATTTTAGGAAAATTATTGACTGAAATGTTCGGGGAATCATTCGAATACGAATTATACGAATTAATTAACCGTTCATAACCAAATTCAATCATCATCGCTTTAGACTAGTGTATTCAAAAACCGAAACCAGAAACTGGTTAGCCGTTTTTTTTTTTTTTTTGCATTTTAGAAAACCGACCGGTTTCGAATACTTAATATTTCAATTTATTCGACAAGTCGGTTAACCGATTTTTGATGGAAAGTACTTTTAAGCTTTTCACTTAAATATATGTGTGATATTATACAACATTTTTCATTCCGTATGTAATACGAGCAAAGTATCGGAATAGATTTTGGTATATTCATCTGTCATCAGCTCAATAAAAATAATTAAATGAGATTCTTTAAGATTTTTTATTCAGCAATATACATTAGAGGTAATGAGATATAAACCTATAATTTACACATTCAGAAATTAAAGAAAGAGAAAGAAAAAATAGAAAAATATTGGATTAAAAAAAAAACATGGTACCTAGACACATTATACCCAATGGATATTCAAACAAATTTCCTTAAATTTCATTGTTATATCTCCAAAATTTACATCTGTACTTTGATACAAAATTTTTATGTATGGTATAGTTAAGTATGGTGGATGCACAAACATCAATACAAACGCAGCATATTATAAAAACCAGTACAGTACAAAATTATGGACCGATTCCCCAAGCATTTCCTTAAATGATTTCCGCTAGTGTGAAATATACTTATTTAAATATTTTCACATTAATTAAAAGATTTATTCCGCTTTTTTGTTGTTTAGAAATATAGACCGATCCTAGTGAAATTTGATGCAGTCTTTATTGGTTGTACAAATCCTAATCAATAATACTATATTTTTTTTTTGAGATTTATGAAATGCAAAGTGAGTACAGCTCAAGTTTGGTTCTAATTCTGTTCTAATTCAGTTTCAGTCCGATTCCAATTCAGTTTTACTTGAGTTCGAGTTGTTTTCTAGTTCAGTTCTTATTCAGCTATAGTTCAGTTCTAGTTCAGTTTTAGATCAGGTCCTAATTCAGTTTTAGTTAAGTTTTAGTTCAGTTTTAGTTTAGTTCTATTTCAGTTCTGGTCCAGTTCTAGTTCAGTTCTATTTCAGTTCTGGTTCAGTTCTAGTTTGGTTTTAGTTAAGTTCAGTTCTAATTGTGTTCTAGTTCAGTTCTGGCTCAGTTCTGGTTCAATTCTAGTTCAGTTCTACTTTAGTTCAAGTTCAGTTCTAGTTTAGATATGGTCACGACTAATTTCCTCAAAAAATTTTAATTAATTTAACTAATTGAAACAAATCTGTTGTAATACTACTATTTTTACTGTTCATAATTTAATACTAAAAACTACAACCGTGTGCACTTCATTTGACATTTCTTTTTTGCCGTCATTTTCTGAGTATAAAAATCTTATTCCACCATATGATCAACATTTGCAATATTAAACATATTTCGGCTTTTCTAGAAACAAAACTTACAAGTTAAATAGAAATTACAATTTGGAAATTGAATAAGATAAAAGTGCATTTAAAGTAAATAAAATAAAAATGTTACGCTGTTATAATAGAGGTTGTGGCCAAGAATATTTGCCAGAAAACAACAAAGGTGGTGAGTACAAAGGAATTTAAAAAAGATACCAACAACAAAGCAAGAATTTTTGTAAACATTTTACAATTTCTGAAAAATATTGAATGAAAATTAAAAGAAAAATTGTTAAAATTAAAATGGAAAAAGTTTTTGATATTCTTTCTGTAAACTTAATTAATAATAAAGCATTTTGTTTAAAAAGTGACATATAATTAGTTGCTGGAGTTGTCAAGGACAACTGTTTTTATGTGTGTGTAACTAGAAAATGTTAACATATTCAGGAATCTAGAATATTCTATGACTAATCAAAAATGTGAAGTATTAAACATTTATTTTGTCTGCAGACTCTTGTCTTCATCATCCTGGTGAGCCATTCTTCCATGATGCTTATAAGGGCTGGTCTTGTTGCAACAAAAAATCTGTAGATTTTACAGAATTTTTAAGTATAAAAGGTTGCACTCTATCCAAGCATTCAAATATTAAACCACCAGAACCTGAAAAACCTAAAAATGAAAATAAGGAAGAGGTAGTTGTAGTTAGAGAGCCTATAAAGGAATCCATGGAAAGACCACCTGTTGACACGGCCATGACTGAAATTAAAGCTACTGTCGCACCAGCTTTAAGAGATCTTATAGACAATTTGGTTACAAAAGCCCCCACCTTAAATGATACTTCAAATTCAGGGTAAGTAAGAAAATCATAATAGATTGAGTTGATGTAATAATAAGATGTGCTCTTAGAGAAATTCCCATAGGTACATCTTGTAAAAACTCTGGCTGCACCCATTCCTATACAGGCAACAGTGCCGATGATGGCGAATGCCAGTACCACAGTGGTGTTGCAATTTTTCATGAAGGTATGAAGTATTGGTCTTGCTGCCAACGCAAAACTTCAGATTTTGCAGTGTTTATGGCCCAAAAGGGTTGCGTTTATGGCCAGCACAAATATATTAAAGAAGATGACGACAAAAAAGTGGTAAAATGTCGTTATGATTGGCATCAAACTGCAAAAGATGTTATCGTTTCAATATATGCAAAAAAATATCATTATGCCAAAAGTACAATAGAAGTAAACCCCGTACGTTTACATTGCATTTTAGTATTTCCAGATGAAGAGAATGCTAAATTTGAAATTGATTTGGAATTAAGAGGTGTAAGTATTTGTTTGTTTTAAACGTTTAGTAAATCAAATTGTATACTATTTTCAACATTTTCTAGATTATTAACATCGAAAATGTTAAGGCTCATATGTATGGTACGAAAGTAGAAATTACTATGCCAAAAGCTGAACCAGGTTCTTGGTCAAAATTAGATTTTCCTCGTGAAAAACTACCGCCACCCATTAAGGCTGGACAACAACCGACAAGAACAAAAACAACATCAGTTCATGAATCAGATGATGATGATTTTAATTTAGATGATATTGAAACTTTAAATGCTGGTGTACAACTTTCTGAACTAGCTGCTACTAAAAATGATTTAGATTAACTTTCCTAAGCGCCTAGATTCTTTAAAAAACTACGGAACTTCTCAATTTTTTCATATATTTCCCCTATAATTTCTAACCAAGAAATGTAAACAAACAAATGTCTCTCTTTTTTATAAAAAATATATAGACAAAAAACGCTTAAAACTCAAAATACATAAGAGTATTCAATTTTATTTAATCATCATCACCAGGTACCCAATCTTCATCATCCTCATCGTCTTCATCATCTAAATCAAGTTCACCAATACCTTGGAACAATGTTTCATCGATTTTAACATTTCAATGCTATCACCAGCTTCCAACAAGTACTTAATATCCGATTCGTTAAGGGTAGTATCACGCATAAATAGTTCGCGTCCTGTAAGTTTCTTGCAATCTGAAGCTTTTTCTCTTTTGGCGTGCTATACCCATACTTTCTTCAAATTCTAATTCCATTTCATAAAATGTTTCCACCGTCACACGTGTACCCTCAAATTTTTACGCTCTGCTTCTTCAGCTTCTAAAAGTTTACGTTCCGCTTTCCTCTTCTTTGGCTTTTTTGTATTCATCCCCATCTTTCGTTTAACCACTCTTGGGCCTGCACTTACTAAACTGAATATCATTTCCATTCCAATATATTCCTCTATAGATTTTCCTATATGTTCCAAAAGTCTTTGCTCATAGTTGTCTTCGAAATTGATGGGGTCTTCAATTTCCACTAAAGGAGCTTCATCGGGATAAGTGGGGGTATAAGTGAACAATAAATGACATGCCAAACCATTTGTACATTGGCTCTTTATCATACTCCTCTGTGGCAATGGGAATTTTGAATTTGTGCAAAGGCTCCCTTTCCAAAACTTGAAAGAGCAGAATGAAAACAAAGTTAAACAAAGAAATGTTTGCAAACCAAAAGTCATCAACTCACTTTCCATATCGCCACAATATATGGAATCCAAGGCCTCAATTTCATTGTTCTGGTCTTCTTGATAGTTCCTGCTGCATTTTTCAAACTGTTTTAAGGCTTAATAAATTACAAAGTGTAAAAATTTCCAATATTATGAAAGAAATTGGCCGAATAAATTCCGTGGCATTAAAAGTCTTGCAAATATATTTGAAGGTTAAACTCCACTGTCAAAATTAATTTATAAACAACCCTACAGAGATGCCACTCTCATACATAAATATAGCGGCTTACAAAATTTTTTTATTGGCAATGCTTTCTAACAGAGAGTTACCACTTTTTTGTATCTCTCTTTTATTTTGACATTCTTTTACAAATTGACAGCTGTCAAATCAAATGTGAGGTTAGACAATTTTTCAACGTCTCTTGTGAATTTGCTTTTGGTTCGCAAAATTTTGAGATATTAGGTAAATTTTATTAAATAATTCCTCGCAAAAATATAAAAGAATTTTTTATTCTTTTAGACATAAAGCAAATCAGTGTTGTTACTTAATCGAATCATTTTTACATTCATTTATTCTAATTTTTGTTTTAGATTTTTCTCTAACTTTATTGTTAGCACCGCTGCATTACAATACTTGGAAGAAAACAGCAAAATGTCTCAAGCTCCCGTAACGTGTCTCTCCTTTGATCAAATTCGGCAGATGGTCCTTGTTGATCCTCGCGTTGGTTATGGTGCCTTCCACCAAAACCGTTTGTCCAAGAAGGAAGAAAAGGTACGCGAAATCGAAGCCCAACAAAAGGTTATCCGTGGATGCCAATTGGCTGAAGAAAAGAAGAAGAGCGCTGCTGCCGAAATGGCCGCCTTGGAAGAATTGGTCGAAACCTACCAAAAAAGCCTAATTCACACTTAAATGTATTTCGTATAAAAAACTTTATTTAAATTAATAACTAAAACTAAAAAATACCAACAAAAAACATCATTATGGATTTTAAATCTATGCGAGATGGTGTTTGTGTTTAAGAGTAGTGTATTGATGTCGGTACGTCTTTAAGCCTGTTTTGTGGTTTTTTATAATCCATTCTTTAAAAAGAACAAAATTTAAGTGCAGCCACTGTTACCATTTTTAAGAATAAAGTTAAGTCGAATGCGATAAAAAGCATTAAAAAAACGATACAACGATTCTTTATTATAATATTTAATTTATTGATAATGGTATTATCATCATCCGTTGATGATTTAAGAATGATTGGTAACTAGTTTCTGATAAAATGGAAATATAGTGACCTGTTATGTCAATATGACTGTGAAGAGTCAAGCCTCCTTTGTGCTTTTATTTTGACGGTGCTATGATGGATAATATTTTGAGGCGGGTTCAGCTTGTGTGGATGGGCAGAAGTGACTGCAGTCAAGAATTATAGCCGAGAATTAACCCTGCATGGCAATTAAAAATGGGACCCAGCGCGCCTCAAATCTGCAGAATGTGTTAAGATGAAGTGGGAAGTGAACATCTAGTTTGAAGATGCCCTCGACTTTTCTGACAAGGATAAAGTGGTCAGGACAGCAATTTATGGATGGGCTTGAGGACTTGGTAATCGTTAAGATACCAAGTCTTATAAGACTAATTTTAAGAGTGTGTTGGAATGGGACCAAAATTAGATTGGATATCTTTCTCCATTTCTACCGTTTTATTCTTTGCAATCTATGCGCAGTTCTATTCTTTATTTTTTTCTTTTCTCTCATTTACAAGATCATTAATAAGTTAACTCCAAACATCATTAAACCGACACAGAAAGTATAATGAACCTATCACTATTTGATGCAATGTCTTATATATATTGAGCAGGATCATGAGAAGCAATAACTAATAACTATCTCTTTAGCGCTTCTGTCAGGCATACTTTTCTTTGGAAGTGTTATCTAATTCCTCATAAGAGTAAGCTTACTATTGTAAGAAGCCCTCTGGTCCATACAACCAACAAATATACAAATCTATGTTCTGTTTGATCACAGATGCGCGGTAATTCTGAATAGAATAGAATTACTCCATATTCATGAATTTTAAA
This sequence comes from Cochliomyia hominivorax, assembly GCA_004302925.2. Taxonomy (NCBI): domain Eukaryota; kingdom Metazoa; phylum Arthropoda; class Insecta; order Diptera; family Calliphoridae; genus Cochliomyia; species Cochliomyia hominivorax. The sequence goes on from PYHX02000467.1 coordinate 89,253,720, forward strand.
AGTTTTAAATTAGTTGAGTATATTAAAGACAAAAAAATAATTTTGCCGAAAAACATAAGAATAAGTCGGAATTTAAGGGTTTATAAACTTAAATAACTATTGCGAAAAAGTCCTAATTTAGGAACTTGGAGATAATGATTCCAGCTCAATACAATTTTTTACAATTTAATTTGAACAAAATATGAGACAAATTTCTCAAAATTATCTTTAAAATTATGGTTTATAAAATACGCTTTCTTCGAATATTTTCGGAATAGTGATTGATAAGTATGTATGGTTAAGTCCTATTTAATTGTAATTAAAAAAATTTAGTTTGTCTTCGCTATCGGTTAATAACTTTTTTACCGCACGTCACCATAGTTGGCTGTAGTATTATGCGTTAGTGAAAGTTGAGGCGGACAGAAAAACATTTGCTTCCACTACTTTTAAGTATGCCATTCGGCAAAAGAAACACTTTCTGAGTCTTTAACAATGTCAATCCGCATGTCTAGATGTCTGACTCTTCAAATAAACCTTGTGAATAAACTCTAGATGGAATTATTAACGATATCTCGATGAAATTTTAGAAGTGTCATAATTTGACTTAAAATGGCGCCTTCTATTGAAATTGTTGATGAAAGGTTCATTATTATTTACCTATCCCCAATACTGGTGATTAGATAGGTCTATTATCTAATTATTAAGAGTGGGATTTTAAGCTCATAAAAATCCTAAATTTAAACCATTTTTAACGAATTTGTCGAATGTATGCGTTTGTATTGTAGCAATATTTGTTAATAAATATAAGTCAGTCTATAAACATAGATTTCACATAAATGTTAGTGTCACAACAATACACTGCACACTTAAGCATAAAACGTAAAATCAAATTATACGGGCATTGTTCATTAATTTTTCTTAACTTCAATTTTTACTCAACATTATGGACTTAATCGAGCCTTGTATAATAACAACAATGTGACTAAATTCCAGGTGTCTAAGTGTGAAATTTTTTCCAACATATAAATGAATATAGCTAAATCGGTTCAGATTTTTATTAATGCCAAAATTATAGTGAATTTAAAAACCGAAACCGGTTAACCGTTTTTTTAATTTGTAAAATGTTCATTCGAACAATGTTCTTTATAAGATTTTTTCTATAATTCTTGATCACTAAAAAAATTAATTTAACCGTTTTGCAATACTGTTACATTATCTTTTATTTGTTATTAGTTTTTGTATCATTCTGTGTTAGCTAAGACACATAAAATTCATTGCGACTAAGTTAAAAATATGTGGTAGCACTGAGAAACTGTTGTGAAATAAAAGATGAACAAAGAAAAAGTAATTGAAAAGACGAAAAATAAAAGAAAACAGTAAACATTATTGTTATTTAAAATGCTGTAAACATTTTGTGATATTGAAAATAAACTATAAATTTTTTCTTGTGTCATTTGAAATTAATGTAAACTTATTTTATAAAATCATAGCAGCGCCGACATTTAGCCAATTGTACAACCTTCAATTCTTATTGTTTCAAAATAGAGCATGGCAACCTCTTAATGAAATTGACATTTCTTTTATTGAAGGTATGGCAGCTCGTAAATAAAAAACTGAAGTAGTAAAATTGTGCGGGAATTTGATCGAAATTGTGAAAATTTTTCCTTTTTCCGGTTAATGAAAGGAAAATAGTGTATTAAAATAAATGTTTAATAAAGTGAAAATAAAAATAAAACGGTGTATGATTAAAGTTTCTGAGGAGTATAATAAAAGTTAAAACGGATAATCGTAGAAAAGTAAGAGCGTCGTGTTCATAAATAGTAAAATAAAAGAAAATGGAAAAGTTTTCTTAAAATTGCTGTTAAATCAATAAATCGTTAAATAATTGTTAAAAAGTCTTCTTCAAAAGAGTGTTGAAAATATTTTAATAGAAAAGTGTCATAATTTGCGCCGCTATAGACATGCAATGCAGATATTAACACGCAAAAAGCACACAATCACACCATCACCACATACAATAATCGACAAGAATAATCATGCAAATAACTGTTCCTTATAATAACGGCATTTAATACAAACAATTACTTTTACATATCATTTGATTGTTTTTTTTTCACAAAATGGCAAATTTTTTGGAAAATTTATCTGGAGGAGCCAAAGATTTGGCCGATAAAGGTGATTTTAGAGTTTTCTATTAATTATTTGTTAATTAGACTTTTCTATCTTTATACAACAGCCAAAAATAAAAAGTGCTGAGCAGGCATTTTAACACCC
>PYHX02000467.1:89256072-89286342 GCA_004302925.2 Cochliomyia hominivorax
TTTTAGGAAAATGTCCTCGATTAAAATTCTATCTAGAAATATAAATGGACATTGAGTTTGGACATCACTGTGTTCAATATACATATATTTCTTTGTCATATAGTACGTATTCCTAAAGAAAAAGGAAAAAGAATTCAAAAACAGATTTATATGAACTCAATAATTCCATCTACATAAACTTGTTCCTACTTATTACAACAAAACAACAACAACAACAACAAACTATAGAACTACTCTGACTTTACTGGATGGAAGAAAGAAGCTTCTTGCAATGATTGTATTCTTTCTCATATCTTTATATATAATCTTAAACATCTTTATGGGTTTTCTTTCATCTTCCTCTATTTGCTACGGTATAAAATCTTTAGTCTCTAGTACATTCGTTCATAGTCGTAGAAGCTGTTTGAAAGAATGTTTGTCATGTTTATATGTTTTTAAAAAGACATTTATTGGATAATAGTACAAATTGCCAACATAAAAGCTGAATAATTTACTGTCATTCTTTTTTCTTGTATTTCAATGAACTGAATTCTACACATACAAATACACACATACACTTCCACCTAGAATTCCTTATATATGTGAGCTTGTGTTTGTATTGTGTTTTAGATTGAAGAGGAGTATTCTTGTGTTAGTATATGATTTTATTATGTCACCTAAAATTGTTTTTGTTCTATTGCAAAAATTAGGAAAAGAAAAAAGTCAATTTGGGGCAGAGACTTAAGAGAATAATTTAATTATAAGTTCTTCATTCAATATTTTTTAACAATTTACTCTCTTTAAAAAATTTTAGATCACATGTGCGCCTGTACTCTTCACTTTTTACACGTACATGCTCTAAAAATTTTGAAATTCATTGAGTCTTATTTAAGCCATCATTGAAAGCCGGTGGTGTTGTCGGATAATTTTAAAAATGTGGTGAAAGGAAAGTTCAGCATGATATGGATGTATGATTTTCTAACTATTAATTTTATTTTAAAACAACATTAATGTTATTTTTCATTAAATTAATTAATTTTTTGCTGTTTTTTACCTTGAGTTAGAAACTTTTTTTCAAGTTAGTAAGAGAAAATTATGAACAGTTCTCACTGACATAAATAATTTTCTCTTTAGAGAAAATTTGCGGTAAAATTTTTCTTAAGAGAATTTTGCCCACAATTTTCTCTTTAGAGAAAATATACAGTCGATTCTTTCTTTAGAGAAAATTTACGGTCAATTCTCTATTTAGAAAAAATTTCCAGTCAATTTTTTCTTTTGAGCGAGTTCGCGGTCAATTTTCTTTCTAAAGAATATTCGCGATCAATTTTTTCTCTAGAGAAAACTTGGAATAATTTCCTCCATTTTGACAAATTTTGGATAAATATTCCGTTTGTAAAAAGGTTTAATTTTTTATTTATGAAAAATGTTCGCTGTGTTTAACTTTTATAGCGAATTTCAGATAAATTTTTTATTTGAAGATAATTTTCGATAAATTTTTATATTTATATTGAGTTATAAATTTAAAATAAATAAAACTTTTATATTTATATTGAATTTTCAATAAATTTTTTTATATTGAATTTTCGATAAATTTTTATAGAGAATTTCGATAAAATTTAAATAGAGAATTTTCGATAAATTTTTATTTATAGAAAAGTTTCGATCAATTTTAATAAATTTCAATTAATTTTATATTCACAGAGAATTTCAATAAACTTAATATTTATAGGGATTTTTCGATAAATTTTATATTTGTAGAGAATTTTCGATATTTATATTGAATTTTCCATAATTTTTTTTTTTATTCACAGAGAATTTTCGATAATTTTTATTTTATTTTATATTTTTTTGAAAATTTTCTATTTAGAGAATATTTATAAAATATTTATGATTTTTGTTAAAACAAATTCGATAATCTTAATGACAATTAATTCCTTTACAAATTTCCAAATCTTTTTTTTTTTTTTGCTAAATACATTTTCGACTTAAACCATTAATTTTTGGGGACACTTTTTTAAATGTAAGAGTTTATTTGGTTTTATCTACTTACATACACATATACACTAATACTTACATATATTTATTGCCTCTACAAGTATTTGTTAGGGTATATAAACTATTTATTATATATTTAAATCATAGAGAGAGAAGAGAGAGAGAAAGAGTCCTTAGTTTAATAGCTTCTATTGTTATAGTAGTTGTAGTTTCAAATACCTTTTTATTGTTCTTATTGTTGTCGTTGTTGTTTTATTATATTCTATTACCAATATTTTACATCCTTCGTCTTCGTTCTACACTTTTTTCTCTTTTTCTCTATAACAATTCATGTTATAGTTAATTTTATTGTTAAAAGCCGGGTTAAATACTCTCCGATACACTTGAATGCATTTCACTTTGCAAAAATTACGACTTTTCCAAGATGAATACGAAGGGGGGTATGTCGTCTAGCTTCTGGGTACTTAAGATGAATGAAAGTAGTTTTTCTACAGTTTAAGTGTATGTAAGTATGTATGTATGTGTGTGAGTGTGTGTGTGTTTTTGTGTTGTGAAAAGTAAATTTTCTTGAAAATGTCTAGATTTTCTATTGATTAAAATCAAATTTGTTTTATTGATCGTATGTAAATATAATTTAGTTTTATTTGAAGGATTTTACACTACACTAATTTATACAATAAATACACACATACCCACTTGCAAACGAACACACGTTTATGTGTAATATGTATAAAAAGGACATAAATATATAAAATAAATTAAAGAAATTATAAAGATTACATAGTAAATATTTAATACTATTGATTTTGAATGATAACTGTAAAAGAAGACTGTAAAAGGAATTAACTTAATATGTGTACATAAATATGAAGGAGAGTTAAGGGAAAAGGTATGTAATTGTGATTTAAGTGTTTTATTGGTTAATATATTTTTCTTAAATATCCTTTACCCTTTTTGTGTAAAATATTGTTTGCAATGTATAGAATTTAACATTAATAACGGTCAACTGGAACATTTTTTTGTTTAATTTTATTAGAGGAAATTTTTGATAAACATTTGATAAAAAAATCGTTAAGTATCACATTTAGATCATATATTTCGATAAATACCTGACGAAGCACTTTATTAAGAGAGAATTAACATATACTCGATTTAGAGAAAATTTTCGATAAATACTCGATTTAGAGAAAATTTTCGATAAATACTCGATTTAGAGGAAATTTTTGATAAATACTCGATTTAGAGAAAATTTTCGATAAATACTCGATTTAGAGAAAATTTTCGATAATTACTCGATTTAGAGAAATTTTCGATACACACTCAACAAAATTAAAAAAATAATCGATTAAAATAAATTTAATAAATATTCTATTTAGACAAATATAAATGTTAGATTTAGACAACAATTTCGATAAATTTTCTGTTTAAAGAAAAATTTCGAAAATTTTTCTATTTAAAGAAAATTTTCGAAAATTTTTCTATTTAAAGAAAATTTTTCTATTTAAAGAAAATTTTCGAAAATTTTTCTATTTAAAGAAAATTTTCGATAAATTTTCTATTTAAAGAAAATTTTCGATAAATTTTCTATTTAAGGAAAATTTTCGATAAATTTTCTATTTAAAGAAAATTTCCCGCAAAAGGTTTGAAATTTCATCACTAATAACAATCAGTTTAGTGGTTTCGTTATTTATTTACATATATGTATGTTAAGAAACGTTTCGATATCTCTTCTAAAAGAGAAAATTTCAATTTATCCTCTGGGAAGTTTTAAAAGTTATTTATGGTTAATTTTCTAAACATTTTTCATGTAAATTCCTAAATTTGCCTGTTATAATAAAAAATGGGTGGTTCTACGCTAATTACTAAAATAACTGTAAATTACTTTCTAAACCATAAATATTTATTGATCTTTGATCTCAAATAGTGAAAATTTGCAATTTTCAGTCGAATGTCCTTTTTAACATTTAAAATTAAAAAGAGGAGTTTCTAATTTTAATCGTAATTCAGCAATAACGAAAATTTATTTTAACATATTTTTGTGATCAACATTTGTAATTGATTTATTTTTCGAAATTTAATTTAAATTTAACCTTAAAATGCAAAAACTAACAAATCTGCATAATTTTGTGATAATTTTCCTCTTTTATACAAATAAAAGTAAATAAATCACTTGAAAAATCCACAATTAATAAATGACCTGGAAAATTTCCAAAAAAAATATATATATTTAAAATTTTAACACAACAACAACGATGACAATAAAATATAATAAAATTTTGGTAAAAATTTTGAACAATAGATGAAAGTAATGTAACGTAATAACCTTTGGACAGGACAACTAAATCAAATAAATAGATAAATGACCAAAAATTGATTCAATGAGATAATGGAAGATAAATATAAAATTAACCACTAAAATATTTGTATGTTTGTGATTTCATCACATACATACAAATTTATTGTTAACACACATATATATACGCATACGTGTTTATGCATATGTTGTAATTCATTTTCTAGTATGTGTTTAGATTTTGTAAAGATTTGTATACCCTCCAACACTAAAAGTGGTGTAGGGGCATATTAACTTTGTTACTCTGTCTGTAACGCTTAGTAGAAATAATCCCAGACCTCATAATGTAAAATAAAAATATGATTCGATTTAGCTATGTCCGTCTGTCTGTCTGCTGTTAGCATGATTACGTCCACAATAATTGATTGATATTTAGCCTGAATATTTTTTATAGTCCTAAGAAGTTTTCTACTTTAAACCAACAAAATCGGCTCTGTAGGCGACCTCTACACTGAACCAAAAAGAAATATAACAAAAAAGGTGAAGAATGGAAGAAAGTATGTTAAATATCAGCCATTGAAACCTTAATTCATCATAACGAACAATTTCGTAAATTTTTCGTAAGTTCTTCAAATTGACGAAAAATTATCAATATGACTATTTGAATCCGTTATTAAAATTGCAGTAATTTTGAACAAATACTATTCTATTTGAATAATACACAGAAAAATAAATTCTTTATATTAAAGAATATTTTTCAATTTTATTATCATATTTAAGTTAAATTTACCAAATTTTAGTTGAATTGAAGGAAGAATTACATTAAACTGTTGTTATAAATTAGTACATAAAATATTAAGGACCAAGGGAAGGAGTACTCCCCATACAAAGTAAATATAGAAAATCTTAAAAACTGAAACAGCAAGAATTTTCAAAATTTTGGTCCCAATTCTGTTCGATTAAATACTATTCGATTTGTGATTTGTGAAAATGGGGAGAATTATTATGCAGCATACTTACGATGGTTTACTGCCGTTTTTACTATCTATTATATAACGTATTTTTCGTTAATTTTTTAACGAAAATTTTATTCAATTTAAAATTTTTTTGATTAATTTTGTTTAGTATTTTTGAAGAAAATTCTTCAATTTGAAGAAAATTTTGGTTTTTTTTAAAGTTCTACGAACAATTTTCATTAAAATTGCCTACGACATTTGGTTCATTCAAGGGAAAAACTTTCATAAAATTGTCAATTACAAATCGATAAATTTCAATGAAATTCTACTGTGATATTAAGCGATATGTAATTCATTACCAAAATCATCAAAATCGGTTCAGTAGAAAAAAAGTTATAGCCAACATTATGACTCATTTAGTATTCTTGTGTTATATTTAATAAAAACTTTTATATGTTGTATACGTTTGTAAGTGTGTATGTGTTAATCTTCATGTACGAAACATAATGCATTAAACATTCGGTATAGCCGAATATAGTATTTTTATTCGTATATAATAAATTCTATAGAGCCAAAATTACCATAACACTTGAGTAAATTAAATAGAAAATTTTATTCACATACACAGAAACAAACGTTTACTTACATATCATATGTAAGTATGTGCTTTTAGAAGAAAATTTAAACCAAATATTTTCTTTCTTTATATTTTCAGATTTTATAGATTTTTCCCAATTTTTGTGGTTTTAAATAAATCGATAAATATCTAAAGAACCTAAAATTATCTTTGGAAAAATTCTATAAAAATCTAAAGTTAATTGAGTTATGGTCACAGAGATACAAAAAGAAATGGAGATTTTATTCATCTCAACCAAAACTTATTCTTTCACACACACAAATAAAGAAAATATGCTAATATTATCAAGATTTCGACCTATAACAATTTAAAAGACCTACACATTTACATAAACATACAATAATAATGTTGTTGTTGTTATTTTGTGGGTTATTGGCTATTGATATCGAATTCAGGTATCTAACTTGAATTTTGTATGCAATTGTTAAACCAAATGTCATCTTCAATTTCAAATTCAATTATAAAATCAGTTCACAAATTGGTATGATGACGAAGAAATAACAGAAAATTTTGTCTCACATTTGTTGAATACAATTTACTCATTAGGGATGATATAGAACTCTATTTGGTACGAATTCGATAAATACATAATCGACAGAAAATTTTCGATGAATACTCGATTTTGTAAAATTTCAATGGATATTCGATTTTGTGAACATTTTTAATAAAGAAAATTGAGAAAATTTTCGATAAATTCTCTCTTTAGAGAAAATTTTCGATAAATTCTCTCTTTAGAGAAAATTTTCGATAAATTCTCTCTTTAGAGAAAATTTTCGATAAATTCTCTCTTTAGAGAAAATTTTCGATAAATTCTCTCTTTAGAGAAAATTTTCGATAAATTCTCTCTTTAGAGAAAATTTTCGATAAATTCTCTCTTTAGAGAAAATTTTCGATAAATTCTCTCTTTAGAGAAAATTTTCGATAAATTCTCTCTTTAGAGAAAATTTTCGATAAATTCTCTCTTTAGAGAAAATTTTCGATAAATTCTCTCTTTAGAGAAAATTTTCGATAAATTCTCTCTTTAGAGAAAATTTTCGATAAATTCTCTCTTTAGAGAAAATTTTCGATAAATTCTCTCTTTAGAGAAATTTTCGATAAATTCTCTCTTTAGAGAAATTTTCGATAAATTCTCTCTTTAGAGAAAATTTTCGATAAATTCTCTCTTTAGAGAAAATTTTCGATAAATTCTCTCTTTAGAGAAAATTTTCGATAAATTCTCTCTTTAGAGAAAATTTCCGATAAATTCTCTCTTTAGAGAAAATTTCCGATAAATTCTCTCTTTAGAGAAAATTTCCGATAAATTCTCTCTTTAGAGAAAATTTTCGATAAATTTTCTCTTTAGAGAGAATTAAAATAAAGTCATAATTTAAAAAATTGTTTTAAATATTAACAATTATTTTGATTGAAAATAATATTTTTCTAAACTCATAACAGTTTTGAAAAGTACATTTTATCCCTTGGTGTTGGTACAATCATAATAATCCCTGGTACCAATACGAAAACTTTACATTCGAATGACCTCTAAGAGGGTTTGCTTATTTGTCACTGCTAACATTACAGAGGGGTCAGCAATATCCCTTAGAGACACAACACATTCATATTTTGAATTATTTTCCTGACCACAAAACGGGAGGTGGGTACACAATAATATCATTCATTCAATTTCCAACTACCAATATTATATAAATGTATGTATGTTTGTACGTACTGACATGCGAACGTTGTTACGGGCGTTTAAGGGCAATTTTTCAATTATTATTTTAGCACTACAACCAAATACAACTCGACTCAATATTATTTCTTCCCCTTGTTATTTGTAGTCTTATTAAATGTGTTTGGATGTGTGTGTGTGTCGAAATGAACAAAATATTCTAAAATCGTAGAGAATTTTTAGTAGGCAATGAAATAAATTCCCTCTTGACCATGTAACTGAGTAGACAATTATAGATTAGTACCATTTGTTGTGTTACTCTGACTGTGATTGTGATTATTTTGTTTCTCTTTTTTTTGTTGTATTAAATTTCAGTGATTTCTTGTGGCATTTCGTTCGTGGACATAGTATTAGATGAAGGAAAATATCAAATATCAGTTTAGAGGAGAAAATTAAGATTTATGGAGATTTTGTTTAGAAGGAATAAAATTGGTGTTTGAGTTATAATTAGATGTATTATTAGATACTTTTGAAATGACTTTGATCAATATGTTTTGTATTTTTTTTTAATTTGATTAGTACTGATATTGTGGTGAAAGATAATTGAATAGAAAAGGGATTTAATTATAATTTTTTAAGGGAGAAAAAAAATAAAATTTAAAGAAGCCTTTAGGCACAAGATTTTAATGTGTTTAATATTTACATTTGGTAGAATTTTTATATCCTCCAACATTGCAAGTCGTAAATGAGCGTATATTAAAATTGTTACTTGATATGTAACATCAATAGAAAGTCCTATAAATTATATGAGAGAACTTAGGGAATAATATGGTTGTGGTAATCATAATCAAAACATAGCTCTAATAAGACCCGATAATAGTTATTATAGCCAGTTTTTTCGCTTATGTGTTGTTGCTTTCAGTCGATATATAAAATTGGGAAACTTAGGTTATAAAACGATGTATGAAGAAAATATTTAAAAATTATTATCACAATTAAAAAATGTTGATATTAAGGTTTTAATGATCAGCGATTTCCAAGTTTTATAATAAAGAATATATTGCAAATAAGGTAACCTAACCGATAAATTGGATAAAAATATTTGTAATTGTGAGTGTGGCTTTCCTTTGTATAGAAAAGAATTTGTTAAATTTTTCTCATTCATTTTCTAGTATGGAAACAATATAATTTTTAGTATTCTCTTCTATTGTGCAGCATATTCCAACAACAATTGGTATTGTCTGGCTTTTAAGGTCAAGAGCTTCTTGTCGGACTATTAATGATATTTCAGATTTTTTTTGTATTTGATAATAATCTTCGTCGAGCAACGCTACGAAATATTCATCTTCCTTGACAATTAAAGAAAGATTTCTCATCCACGTTTAAATCATTCATGACTTCTTTGAATTAGCGTATGTTGACTGTATTTTCCATCCAATAATCGCAAATTTTAAGCATTCTTTAAACTAGGAAAAATATGGTTGTGGTAACCATAATATTATGGAAAAAACCAATATAATCAGTTGCGCCACCTCTACATATGATTGATCCACAACCATTTTATGCTTATGCACTATATCGCACCCATATTTTTAACAATAATTTGATTGTGTCACAAATAATATATATTTGTGTCTTAACATTGCCATATTAAACTGTTAACAATTTTATGATTATCAAAATAAAATAAACATAAAAAATAATTTAATTTGATTAAAAATAAAATTTGTTTCAATAACAATAGTTTTGTTGTAACTGAGCCTTTACCAACAATAAAATGTTGGTTAGTTGAACATATTTCTAAACATATTGCGACATAACATATTATTGTTAAATTATTACTAATTATTTTTTAGTAGCCAAAAATAAATCTCAAAAAATGAGTTCATTAATTGACATGTTGGCGATAACCATAAATGTTTGCTACAGAAAAAATTGTGTTAGAAAGGACATAACATATACATGTTTTGTATATATCGACTGTTGTTTGTGAATGCATCTTTTGTTTGGTAAAGTGTATTCCAAATTCTGTATAACCAAATATTTTCTATTTATTTTCTTCCAAAAGTACCAAATATGACATTGGAAATTGTAATGAAAATTTCGCCTCAGGTTAAGGGTTAAATGGTGGTTGATTTCATAAAAAATTGGAAATATATGTTTACAAGTCTTCGCTAATGAACATTTATTGCCTTGTAATACAATAATGATTTTTAATTGTTTTGCTGTTTTATTGTACCTTTTAATTTATGTCAATATGTAAACATTTTCAAAAAAAAAAATGTAAAGATTTGTATATTTATTTACAGACTTGAGTGTTTGCATAAACAATTGTGTAACCAGAATAAATACTAACAGATCCTGAGTAGAAAGAAATTTATAACAAGTAAGAATGCTATATTCGGCTATGCCGAATCTTCAATACCCTTTACCACAAATGCCTAAGAAATAAGTACATTATGTTTCATACATGTACATTATGCGCACATACATTCACAAACGTTATATTTTTGGTTATAACTTTTTTGCTACTGAACCGATTTTGATAATTTTTTAAATAGTAATGAGGTATATATTTCTTGATATTATGGAAATTTTATTCTAATTTATCGAAAGTTTTTCGTTTTAATTAAGAAGTTGTCTTAAATTTCGGTCTATATCACTCAACTTACTAAACCGATTTTTGCTGGTTTTAAGAAAACTCTCAGGACCATAACAAATTCTCAAGCCAAATTTCATTTAGTATATATACATTATGGGGTTTTAAATGATTCCTTCTTAGCGTTACCCACGGAATAATAAAGTTTATATACCTCCTTAATGGAGGGTATAAAAGTAAAATACATATGTTATGCATTTCATTGCTCAAGGGGTAAACATACATTTTCAAATTGACAATTCAAATTGACAAATCAGAAACCAAAAATACATTTAGATTTAGTGAAAGCAAATATGTTGATTTGTAAAACTAAAGACTTAAAAACTCTAATTTCTGGAATAAAAATTTAATACACAATTTTTATCTAATTTAACTTACATAAATATGATGAAAATTATATTATTCTTATTTACATTTTAGAGATAATTTATTTCCATTTAAACAATTATTAAGTAAAATTAAACGTTATGGAAATTATTACTTCCTCTCCGGCTCCCTCAACTTTTTAAGCTTTAATTTTCCACCATTTGAGTTTTATGAAAATTTTTGTTATTTTAATGCTGAATGTTTGTGTTTTTAGATAAAATGAAAGAAAAACAAAAGATATTTAAAGGGTTGTTTTATTCGAAACTTTTACCAGTAAAGAAAAACAATTCACTATTTTACGTATTGGGGGCGGCTATTTAGTAACACCCTACTTGTCTTAAAATTGGGTGTATTATTAACATAAGGAAGAGGAAGTATTTGTTTAAAACTCAAGTGGTTCACATAAGAATGATAAGAGGGAAGAACAAATATTTTACTTAACAAAATGGTAGCGGTTTTGAAGTTTTTGGTTGAAATACATATGGAACCGGTGAAACAATTTTTAACTATTTATGGTGTCCGATTTTAAACATTATTTCTCTTTAGATTTTACCAAAATTTTCTAAAATTTTATGAACACGTTTTTTAAAAATTATAATTTTCATAAAATGAAAAGGAATTTTTATTATTTTATGAAATTTTTATTTTCCCCCTAAGAGTTATTAACTTCAAGATTCCGTTTATAACGCCAAGGGGGAATCATTTTAAATCCCATGAAGCATATATATTTTTTTAACAAATTAAAATCTGAGTCGATTTAGCTATGTCTGACTATATATCCATCTGTTGTTGGAGCGTTCACATACAAAATAAATAACAGAGCTGGATCAAATTTTAGCTGAGTATTTTTTTATCCTAAGAAGTTTTCTTATATTTCTATAAATAATACCAGAAATCTCACCAGTAGTGTATAACGCCGAAAAGGAATCATCTATGGCCCATACAGTATATATAATCTTGCATTTAATAAAAATCTGTTTCGATTTAGCTACATAAATTGTCGAAACTTAATAAAATTTTTCCACTTTGTTTGTTGTTTGTGTATTATAAAAAATAGAACCGATATGTGATATAACCGCAAAATTCCGAGGGGATATATTCTCTTAATTTTTCAACAAAAAGTGACTGGATTAAGACAGAATTTAACCATAACATACAACTATATATACTTCATCATCGTACAAGACGAAAAAATCGGATCAATAGGAAAAAATGATTAACTAAAAATTGCAACATTTTTATGCACCCCATATAGATCATATAAGTTCCAATTTTGATATAATAAATTGAAAATTTTTCCTTGCTTCTATAAAAGGGCTCTTGACGGAATATGATTTAAATCTTATAAAACTGTCAAATATGGACCAAATTTATTGAATTCCATTGAAAACTGACAAAATTATTGAATATATGTTATCATTTTATGAATATCGGCCTATATTTTGTTATAACTCCTTCCCGAAAGACGTTTTAAGCTTTTAGGATTCTTAAATTTCAACAAATTTTATTGAAATTGGGAACAACTATTTTTTACAGCCTTTAATATGCAAATGTATCTAAAATGACAATTATCGGTCATATAAGTTAATAACTCCTAATTAATACTCTTTCCCGGAATGAAGTTTCAGGCTTAAAAGTTTCTAAAATATAGATCAATTCCATCCCAATTCAGAAGATTATATAAATATTTTTAATATGTGCAACCAATTTCATAAATATTTACTCTCATATAGGAAATTTCTTTCTTTACATTTTAGGGCATGTACCCTACACCAGTAACGAGCAGAAAAAACTAAGATCAATGCCGTTTCACACATAATCACTTTCCGTCTGTTCATTTCAGCAATTTTAAAGATTTTTGATAAACAATTTTACATATCATTATTTCGGACCAAAGACAAAGCTTATTGAAAATGGTCATATTTGGTCCAATATTTCAGGTAGTTTCTAAATACAAATATACATGCCCAGAGTTAGGTTTTAAGGTCATTAAACATATAGATGTTAAGATTTTAATTTTGGTGAACATAATATACAACTACAAATCACCAAATCAAAATTTTTGGGGAACGATCGAACAGTTCCTATAGCCTTTGTATAACCCCTACGCTCATATAGATGAGTGTCATGATAATATTTTAAACAAGTATATTTAATGTGAAGAAAATATCAAATTCTATAAAGGTCGATTCATAATTTTTCATGATTGCTTCATGGTGTAGAGTATTATATAGTGCGACTTACCATTTGTCATTTTAGTGTTTATGTGTTAAGGTGATTAACGAACATTAATGTTTTCAATTTTTTAGTGGTGAAGACCACAGCCGAATTTAGCATTCATTTTATTAAATTAGATTTATTTTAAATTGAAGACAGAATTCTTAGGCTCTAGTCGCAAAAGAAGTTTAAATATTTCACAATTAATAAATATTAATCTTGTTTGAGAGGGACCTCTTCCTTATTTTCCCTTTCATTTGAGAATAACTGGAACAAAATTTCAAAATTCTCGCTGAGAAGTTCTTCAGATTTTCGATAAGTAATATGAGCTTTTGTGTGGAAAGTGAGTACCTCTTCCCTGGTCCTATCGACAAAACTATTAATTTAAGTTTTAAAATAAAACATAATTTGGTCATAACAAGCATATCAAATAAATAATTGATTCATTGAATGGGATTTCGTTGACTCAGTTCATTTGAGATCACCATATCATTGCCTAAAGTAGAGTGTCCATAAAAGACTCATAAAAAAGTGGTCATACTAAAGTTATTGTTTGCTTTTAAGCATAAATAATATTGTGGTTATTATATTATGATTGTTATTTTCTTATAATTTTATGATTGCGGTTAATATACTCTCGTCTTCCCCTCCCAGCATCCATAATAAACCACTGGGTGGTGGAGAAGGAGGTTAAGAAGAATAACTCTCACCTTTCTGCAGAATATAACTGTTTAATAATGTATTTTTCATAAATGGTAGAAAACACTAAACGAATAAGCGAATATTTGTTGGCCAAAAAAATCCTCAAGGGATCTAGTAAATATATACGAAAATATGATTGCATTATTGCCTTCGTCAGGAAGCAGGCTGTTTATAACAAATCTTATAAACGTGTGTTAGGCAGTCAGGATGGCTGACTGGTGGGTTTTGTTTTGTTTTGTATCGTTTGGTTTTGTTTATTCCTGATGGTCTTTTGGGATTTTCTTAATTTTAAATGTTTGCAATTGCGCACATAATGAAATAATAACTTCAAACCAAAAGAAACACAGTTTTATGTTGTTGGAAGCTTTATTTTGGAAACAACAATATTTAAAAGTAAATTCAATGTAATTACTTCAATTTTGGTTGTTCGGCTTTTGAGGGACGTTTAACAGGAAAAAATTTTATTGTGTTTACTTTTTAGTGAAACTAATCATAATTTTTTTCTCTGTTTGAGGTGGGACAGAATCCACCCCTTCTAAAAATAATTTTATTATCCTGTTTGTGTTTTTTTTTTTATATACACTGGTGCATATTGCTATAAACGCACTTAAGTATATCACTCGCTGTAGCATTATTGATAATAAGTGAATGATTCTTTGTCGTGGATTAGTTCAAAAATACGGTCTGGCATTTGTTTCACTACTTAAGAAGATTAAAATAAACCTCTATTGGGTTTAAGTCAGGAGTAAGGGTTTAAAACTCCAAGCTGACCAGTCCAATAGAGGTATGATGTATTCGTTAAAACATCATTTGGACTGCTTTGGTGGAATATGTTATCTTCATCCTTGTTTTTACTATAAACAAGTAAGAATGTTATATTCGATCAAGCTCGACTTTGTAATACCCCAAACCACTATGTTGGTTACAAATAATGAACGACCTTCGTATGATGTGATTTTTGATTTATTCTTAAGTGTGCAGTACATTATTGTGTCAATAACATTTATTTAAAATGAACTTTTCTAGAGCTAGATGAAATTATAAGTCGAATTTCGTATAAATAAACGTTTATCCATATTTGAAAAATTATGATTACATACCAACGTATATGTGAGATTTATGCCTTAAAGAGTGATATTTGGAAGCGGGCTTGTGTGGAACTTATGGGAAATAATAGATTGACCCTCTCAAAATTTGGCATGTTGTTTTGGAATATCATAAAACATAGTTTTGCCAAATTTCGTTAAAATTGCTCTATATTTAGAATTTTTAGGAGCTTAAGACCTCATTCCGGGAGGTATTGAAGGTGCCTGCAATATTGGAGCGAACATGCTCTGTTTTAATAGGCTTCGTCCTTTCATTTCATCAAGATATTTAAAAAACTTATCACAGTGTTTACATGAACAGCCAGTCGGCGGACAGATGTACGGATGATATCGTTAAATCGACTCAGAAAGTGATTCAGAGTCGTACGCTATGCATACCCCAACCACCCACAGTGGTGAAGGTTATAAAAAGAGAAGAACATCTTCCAAGTATTTATTTTTGCTGTAAAAAAGCAAAATTTGCCATCTGCAGAAACATCCAAACATCGTTTGATCTCAAATCGTGCCAATAGCATGAGTATGAGTCAGGGCCTTCAAAGAAATTTTTTCATCAGGGAAAATTACCATTTTTCACTCCTTTGTCCATTTCGCGTGTTTTGTGCGAAATTTAGTCGTTTTTTGAGTTTGCCAAAAACAAATGAACGACCCTCGTATAAATATTTTTTTTTTTAATTTGTGCTTACGAGTGTGCTTTTTGTGGGTCGATAATATGGGAGCTAGAAAAAATTATATACCGACCCTCGTAAAATTTTGTGCATCGTTTTTTCTTATTATAATTTGAACAATACTAAGGTATATGTGAGATTTAAGTTATATTTTTAAGGGGGTTGTATGGGGCCTACGAGAAATAAAGGACCGAAAATTTTCTGTCCGTTACTAACTTCTGCACAAACGCATAAAGCCAACCACTTGCAGTATAAATAGAAAAAAATATTAAGTGCGTTTATAGGAATATGCATCTATGTTTATATGTTTTTTTTAATTTTTAACTTTTTGCTTTATTGTTTTGTTTAGTTTCCTTTATTTCCATCTTTTCTTCCATAAGTGGGGGTAATTGCAATTAATTTCTTGTTTTGTTTAAAAAGTGGACATTTGTTATTGTTGTTCTTTTTTCTCTGCCATTCTGTTGTAGTTATTTTGTATTTATTTTGCGGTTTATAAGGGTCCATTTTCATTAATTTGATTTTTTTTATCAAGAAACTTTTGTTTACACATTTCGTTGAGATAAAAATCATTTTAAAATTTATATTTTTTAGAAAAAACCCTGATTACGTTAAAAAAAGAGTATTAATACTTTTTGCCATTTGGCCATTAATTTGATTAGCTTGTGCCAACAATTTAGATTTGCTAAAATTGATAAATCTGTCATGATTTTGTTAGACCAATAAAATATTAGTTTTTATAGAGATTTTTTTTAATAAAAGGGTTTCTTTGTTGATTTTTTAAATAAAAAAGTGTTAAGCTGAGTTTTATGATTTTTGTAATTTTGAAATAATGGCATCTAATTTAGTAATAATAATGGAAAAGGATTCCAAAAAATGCGGGTTAAAAATATCATTAAAATTATAGATTTTTAACAAATAGAAATGAGAGAACTCCACAATTTAGAATTCTTTTCAAAGTTCTTCCAAAAGTTGGAAGGGGTAAAACTCTATTTGCATAAATCCATATTTTCTAAAAATTCACCTATGAAAGTTTAAATAAAGACAAGGAAATCGAAAACAACCTTGTAATTCTTCTCAAAAGTAATGCACCCGAAAACAACAATAAATCCCCAAAAACAGTCTCGAGACAAAATTATAGACAAGAAACTAAAAAAAAAATGTGAACAGCATGAAATCCTTAAACCCTGCAGCGTTAAAACCATCAACAATCAAACAATGATGCTCTCAAATATTTAAATGCAACAACTTTATACATACACACACACACAACAAACACAGCAGGATATGAATACTCACAGCTAATAAACACCACTAATATGACATAAACACAAACACACAAACACACTCATTTATAACTTCATATGATTTCTATACGAATCGTAACAATAGAAAACAGGACAGACAAATTTTGTGAAGTGGCAAACAAACAGGATGATGAACAAATGTGTTTACAGGAGTTATAATTGGAAGAATGAATTAAATACTACATAGATATTGTATTTGTAGAAAAGGTGGAAATAAGGGACGATTATAATGTTTTCTCTCTCCCCTTTGCAAAATATATAGTTTACCGTCATTTACGAAGTCTAATTTAATAATTTATCATTTTTCTTTTGTTTTGCTTGAAGGCAATAAAATCAAACACGAAACAAGATTATTTAAAATTTTGAATGGAATTTTCGTTTGATGGAAGACAGTGGTTCGTTATGATGAACAACAAACGAATTTTCTGCAAAGAGAAAACTTAACGAAAATTTTCTATTGAAGCGGAAATTTATATTAGATACTTTTGAATTTATCAAAAATTTCCGGAAATAGAGAATTTATCGTAAATCAATAAATAGAGAATTTTGTTATAAAAAAATATATCGAAATTTTTCCATAAATATAAAATTTGTCAAATATTTTCTATAAAACGAAAATCTGTTCACAATTTTCTGTAAAAAGAAATTTTCTTTTAAGGGAAAATTTTTTGAAAAATTTTTGAAAAGTGTAAGTTTATCTAAAATTTTCTATTAAAAGAAATTTTGTCAAAAATTTTCTATTAAGAAAAAATTAACGAAAGTTTTCCATACATTTGCAATTTATCGAAATTATTCTACAAATCGAGAACTTATCGAAAAGTTTCTCTATAGAGGGAATTTATTGACAAATTTCTTATAAGAAAGAATTAATCGAAAATAAAAAGAATTTTCTCTAAATTAAGAATTTATTGAAATTTTTCTCCAAAGAGTGATTTTACAAAAAGTTTCCTTTAAAAGAGAATTTAACAAAAATTTTCTAAAAGAGATAGTTTATGAACATTTTTTGTAAAGGGAGAGTTTTTAGAAAATCTTCTTTAAAGAGAGAATATAGGAAAATTTTCTAAAAAGAGAGAATTTACCAAATATTTTCTCTAAAAAGAGAAATTATAGAAAATTTTCTGTAAAGAGGGAATTGATAGAAACTTGTTGTTAAAATAGGATTATGATATTTTGGTCTAGAAGCGAAATTTATAAAGATCAATGATTCAAAATTTTATCTGAAAATATTATTCATAGAGAATATTCTCCGAAGAGAGAATTTAACAAAAAGTTACTCTTAAAAAAATTACGAAAATTTTCTCTAAAAAAGGAATTCATTAATAATATTCCCTTAAGAAAAAATTAATAAAGAAAGTATTTATAAAAAATTTCTTTAATGGTATAATTTATCGAAATTTCTTCTTTTAAAAAATGAATTTAGAGAAAATTCTCTTTAAAAGAGTGTAAACTCTCTCCGAAAAGAAATCGCTATTAGAAGAGAATTAAAAAAATCTCGATTGAAATAAAAGAATTTTTAATGAATTTCCATTAAAATTTTATGTTGTCAGTTGCTTTTCAATAGAAATTTTATTGCGGAGGAGAATTTATTAAAATTATTCTCCTAAATTGAAAACTTATTGAAAGTTTTCATTTACTGAAAATTTCTTTTTCATATAAAAATTAAATTTGTTTTTTAAATTACTGTTATAAAATTACTGTTATGTGGAGGATTTCTTTTAAATAGAAAATGTTCAAAAAAATTCCTTTAAATGGGAAATTTCCTAAAAATTCCTTTAAAAGCGAAATTGATTGCATGGATTCATTTGAATGAAAAGAAAATGTATTCATAATTTCCTTTAAGAATAAAATTTGATTGACATTTCTTCAATATAACAATTTATTCAAAATTGTTTTTGAATAAATTGTTATATTGAATATTTCTTTAATATAGGAAAATTTATATGAAATTTGTTTCAGTTTGAATTTCCTTTCTTACCACTGTGCGTGTTCTCAATCGCACACACACACTCAATATTCAAATAAGGGCTGAAATCTGTTTCACTATTAAAATTATTTCCGTTTTCAAATACAGTGTGAATATAATTAAGAGGAGTTAATGTCAAGTATTGCTCTCTTCTATTGTTGTGATTTAAAAATAATTTAAATATGTGAATCTGTTTGAATTTTGCGCAAATAAATTATAAATTATCATACGTGAAAACAAAGACAAGAAGAGAGAAACAAAACGAAAAGGATTCCAAATAAATCCTTTGTTTGCCAGCGAACAATTTTAATTATTTTAAAGTAATTTTGAAAATTAAATGAAGTGCAAAAATTCAAATTTTTTACAATTTCACAAAACAACTGTTTTTATGTCATTTTCCATGCTTTTTAAAAATAAGGACATTTATATGAAAATTGTTAGCTAAATTAAGGTAACAACAACATGTTATACAATTAATTTAAAAGGCGAAACATATTTAATGTGAGTTCACTAAATGAAATAAAACGGAAAAGGAATTTGTCATGTCTTAATAATAAATTGGGAGTGGAAAGGGTTGAATACGGGAGATTTAATAAAAAGTTTTTTTTTTTTTTTTGAAACAAGTAGGAATGCCGCATAGGGTTTGTCGAATTTTCAATTCCCTCCATCACTAATACGTGTGAAGTAAATACGTTATGTTTCGTACATACACACTCACACGTACACTTACAAACATTTACAATATATTAAAGTTTTTCTTCAAATGCAACACAGCAACATTTAATGAGTCATTATATTAGTTATATTTTTGGCTACAACTTTTTTTCCACTGAATCGATTTTAATAATATTTATAATGGAAATGAAGTACATATGACTTAATATTATGGGAAAATTTCATTCTAATATGTCGACTTAAAATTGTCAACTTTACGAAATATTTTTGCTTGAACTTAAAGGTTGCCTAAGATATGATCTATATCTTTTAATGTACTGAACCGATTTTACTGATTTTTAATAGAAAATTTGTTAGGACTATAAAAAATACTTAGACCAAATTTCATTGAGCTCTGTCAGTTATTGTGGGCGTTAGCGTACCAACAATAGACAGAAGGACAGACTGACGGACAGACTTATGGTAGGGCAAACAAACAAGCGACAGACAGACGGACAGAACTAAATTGATTCAGATTTTGATTCAATTTAAGAGATTTATTTATAAATATAAGGTCTGAGATTATCTCTCCTAAGTGTTACAAACGGAATGATAAAGTTAGTATACCCTCTTCACCACTTGTGATGTTGGAGGGTATAAAAGGGACCTGAATCATAACAAATTTGTTTTCTTAAATATTTTGATTTATTTAAATTCAACCCCTTCAATTTAACAATAAATATTTATACAAATCAATTTGAATAAAATTGAAAAAAATTAAGTGAATAGAAATTATTTTTAATCCTTTTTTTATAAAGGTCTCACTGTCACTTGAAGTGTTTCCAAATCCATACAAATTATTCCCCTTTTTTCTATTGATTGATTGGAAAAAATTGACAATTGAATTCAACACAAAATATTTTATAGGATTTTGTATGGATGTATGTGTTTTCGTTTAAATATTGTCAATATTCTAAATATTTATTTACGAGTCCTGTTAATCCCATATGTATTTAAATTGTATTGACTTTTTATTAAAAGTTCCATTTAATTCAGATTTAAGGTCGTTATTTGTTTAGTTTATTTTGCAAATTTCTCTAAATATTTAAATATTTTTTTTTTGGGTTTTCAAATAGAGATTTACATTGTTGTTTTGGATTTTTTATTAAACTCTTTTTTATTGTGGTTATGTTTTGTTTGGATGTAGAGTGTGTGTTTTTTATAGAAATTTATGTTCTCGTTGCCACTCATATTTAATTGGTCTAACAAATTGTATAGTGACCACCATAAAGTAGTTAACTAAAGTAAAATGGTGTTAACACTTGAAAACACTGAAAGAAATTTGCCTAAATATTACAATGAACTGATGTTTATGAAATTTATTTCTTACATTATTTAGGTTTTTACTAATTTCTTTTATTTCTTTTTAGGTAATAAATGCAATTTCTACGTAATTTTTGAAATTTGACTTTTAATGAAAATAAACAAGTTAGAATGCCGAATCTTCAATACCCTACACCAAAAAATGCCTAAGAAATAAATAAATTATATTTCGTACATGTACATTATACATCAATGAATTTCTTATGTATAACAAAAAAACCTTAATTGGTCACAAAATTAGTTATATTTTCTGCTACAAGATTTTTCTGAACCGATTTTGATGATTTTTGAAATAATAATGAGGTACATATTTTTTGATATTATAGCAATTTATTTTAATTATTTTTGTTTAATTTGTTAATTTTTGTTTAATTGTTAATTTTACGAAAGTTCTTCGCTTCAATTTAGAGGTCTTCTCTGCTATCGGTCTATATCTCTCAACATTTTAAATCGATTTTTCTAGTTTTAAACAGAAAACTTCTTAGGACTATAGTAAATATTCAGGTCAAATTTCATTGAACTCTGTCAATTATTGCGGTCCGTCTCCATGGTGCCAATAACAGTGAGACGGACAGATAGGCGGACATTGCTAAATCGGCTCAGATTTTGCTGTGACGAAAAAATATATACATTATAGGGTATTAGATGAATCCTTCTTACTGTTACATACGGAATGACAAAGTTAATAGACCCTCTTCATTACTTGTGGTGGTGGAAGGTAAGAAAATTTAAAATTTAAGAAGTTAAAGTTAATTTGTGCCTAAAAGATCGTAATAAACATAGAAAAAATCTAAGAATCCAAAAAAAATATATATGTAATTGTAACCGATTTGAATAATATATATTTTTAAAATAGAAGAAATTTTCAGAAATGCGTTTTAAGTTAATTATAAGCTTTTTAGTTCTAATAGCTTTTTATTAATTTTGTTTCCTTAAAAAATTTGATAGATTCGATATTTCGGAATGCGTTTTTATACACTTTAATTCTCCATTCACAGGAGCCCAATCTGTTCATAATTGTTAGCATCGTACTTTTTGCAGGATTAAACTCTCTCGTCATAAATTTAGAAATATTGTTTTGGTCCGCTATAGATTTTTTCCAATAATGACATGTTACCAAATTAAACCGATCATATCTGCATACAATGATTGATCTTAAAAAAAATATTTTTTTTTCCATAACATCGCAATTACTTTTAAAAGTATTATTTTTCAAAAAACTTCTTATTTAAAAAAATATACAAGGAAAAAATATTCCTGTAACATTTTGTTTCGAAGTGACATTAAGATCTTTTATATAAATTTGATATTGCTGATTCTTGTTCATCTGATTCATAAATAATGATTTTAAGATATTCATCCAAAAGTTGTGAATTTTGGAGTAAAGTCTTCCTGACTTTTCTTTTAACATGAAAATTATCACTTAACACTGAAAGAATCCAATAAACAATTATAATTAGAAATAAGAATATGAAAATACTGAACACATTTGAGTGAACTTTACCGATAAGAATTCTTAAGAGCAATCCAATTAATCCAGTAGACATGGTATTAGTTCTACGAACTTAAATACCTCTGGTATACAATTTTTAATGTAATACAATTTTATATATGACCTAATAAACCTATAGGCTTTAAAAAAGTTTGTAACAAGCTTACTAGAATAAGCATAAGGTTTGCTAAAGTGATATGATAATTGTTGTGAAACACTTATTAACGGTACCATTTTTAGTTAAAGTATACAAAAAGCTTAGAAGTGCAATTATAAAATAAGCTAAAACGGAAATAATTTTTACGAGCAATTCAACAGTTTCTTTTGATTCCTTACGGAATTGTATTCTATTTTATATGACATTTTTTTAACAATTTAATTTTAAAAACCTTTTTTTAAAAGCAGATTTTATATTTTTATGTCTGTACAGAAACACTTACAAAACTATTGCGAGCATTAGTCTTTTACAATCACATTTGTAAATATTGTTTTTCTAATAAGTGTATAACAAGGATTATGATTATTTTTTATATTCTAAAATCTATTATTAGACACGTTTCTCAGCATAGTAGTTCCGAAACCAATCCTAAAGTGCGGTCCAATTGAATTGAATGTACCATAATTTCTTCAAATACATTTTTGAGAAAAAAATTCTAACACTTTTAAACTGTTAAAGTCATTTAAATGAAATTTCACATGTTAAGAGCTGATGTGCTTCTGATTTTTTTAAAGAGTACCAACCTCTATTTGGTAGGGAGCGTAGTCGGCGACGCTTTAAAATTGGCCACCTCGGGTATGTTGATTTTTCGCCAAAATTCATTTATCAATTGAGACAAAAGAAATTTTATATATAGAAAACAATTAATTCCTCATTAAATCTATATACCTGAGATGGGCAACTTTAGAGTCGCATCCTAACTGATTGTAAACCTGCACTCTTTGAAATTAACACAAAAAAACACAGTTCTGAATATATTAAATTTTATTGAAAACGTTTTCAAAAAATACATTTGATGTGAATTTGAACTTACAGATTACCTTCGATAAAATTTTAAAATTTTGATTGAACCATTTCCACATGTCCTCCAAACATTTTTTTAAGTGTATAAAAAAAATTTCGTTAATTCTTTTTTAGAAACTCTCTTAGGAATTTTTCGGGTTTTTTTAGACAACTATGCCTCTACAATAAGAGTCCGTTTTTTAGTTTATTTTTACGCGAATATAAATTGAAGTTTTTATCAGGGCTGATGGTGTCAAATCTCGTTTAAATTAATGAGTTTATTTACAAAGCAATAAACAACAAAATATGACAAAGGACAATAAAAAATAATTAAAGGTTAAAATTACAAAAAAATGGGAGAAATGAAAAATTAATATAAATTTGTGATCTAAAATATATAGAATTCTTCAATTTTCAAAATACTAACGAAATTTGAATTATTATAGTTATATTTCCTTGATTATCTATTTTTAGAATGGGTAAATAGAAAAGTTGTGTCAGTCAAACTCTAGAATGAAAAAATGGTTGACGCTATTTTCTGAAATACAAAAATTATTTTTTTTTGCCACGCCCTAAAAATACAGCCTTTTTTTCTAAATACGATCGCAAGAAATAATGTATTATTCTACATGATTTGAAACGGGCTACACAAAAGATTTTATAATTTTTAAACATGGCATCTATACTGTCACTTTGGATCCTTCCCCCCTAAGGTCTTACTATTTATATATGAGGAGAATCTAAAATGTAAAAGTACTGAAAGTGAATACTAGAAACTAACATCAAAGAACAAAATTTAGCTCTTTTAAAACCATTAACAACGTTATACAATTTGATTCGATCGGACTTAAAGTAATGATGCTATAAACAAGAACATAAATAGCTGTATTTAAGGGCGTGGCAAAAACATGTTGCATTTATGTTAACAGCTTCAACTATTCATTCAATCTAGGGGATTTCTGTTGCTTTTTTTATTTCAGTTAAAGCCCCCATATATAAATTGTAGAACCTTAGGAGGGAAGGATCCGAAGTGTCAAAATTGATTATACTAGAAAATGATGCCAGATTTTAAAACTATCAAAAATCAAAATGTAGACTCTTTTAAATCATGAAGAACCCCGATCAGACTATGAATGCCGGCGCTATATACAAAACCAAAAAGAGCTGCATTTTAGGGCGTGGCAAAAAAGCATCAAATATTCTTTTATTCTAGGCGGTGATTGGCACAACATTTTTTTTTGTATGGAGACCGACCTACCCTATTATCTGTATTAAATAAAATGTATTTGTAATTCTAACCATATTTTAATTAAACCATGCAAAATTGTGGTAATTTAAAACCTAAAATTCATCATTTCTCTCTCCCCAACAAAAACATTTTCTGAGTTACATAAAAATATTGTTCCAGTTTCAAATTCTAATTAATTTCGAAGGATGAGTGTAGACTTCGTATTCAGTCACACAATAGATAATTTCCATCTCAAATAAAATTATAGTTTATGATATTTGACATAATTTGTAATGGTTGTTTCGAAAAAAATATGGTAAATTATATTTCTCGCTGGAAACACTTAATTAGTTGACTCGAAGAAAAAAGAAAACAGGATGAAAAAATCCTGACGCTTTAGTGTAATTGGAGTTGACAAAAATTTATGTTAAAATTGTTGTACAGATTATGAAAATTAGTTTTGCTTTTATCAAGACTATAATATTTATATTCTCATTTATATGTTTTTTTGTGAAACATTAAAGAGCACCGGCAAAGAGGAGGAGGTGGAAACGGAAAGACAATAAAATGTTGAGAGAGGAAGTTACTGTTTTTTTATCCTAAAGGCAAAATGTTTGTCAATTTGTTGAAAAAAGAAATGTTAATGAAATTATTACTTTTTTAAGTTTAATGATTGATTTATTAAGACTTTTATAAAGTTTAGGAAATATTTCTTAAGGAGTTTTTTGTTTTAATTGTTGTTTTTCGTTAAATGTTAAAAATTATGTGGCTTAAACATTTTAATAATTAACTTTTGAAAATTATTTACAGCTTTGAAAATGCTGATTTTTAATGATTCATTAATTTATCTTTTCGTCTCAAAAGGGTAATCACAGATTCTCGCTAAAGTCGTGTGAGCAAAAAATTTTTTAAAGGAAATGTGAGGTTGGATTTTTCCAGATATATATTTTTTCCAAATTATTTGCCATACAAGTGAGAACGTTAGATCTTGAAAATTTACAATATTCAAAAAAAAAAAAAAAAAAAAAATAGATGGAATGTCATCAGTGTTACCGTTGGTGCAACTTAAGTCGCAAATTGCGACTTTTTCAACTGCTTGTGACATTTTCTGTACTTTTTTAAATTTTTGCTTTTTGTCGCATTTTTATATTTTGGATTTTCGGCATAAAACTTCACGAAATTTCATTGATTTGGCTTAAATAGGACATATCAATAAGTTTTATAAAAATGAAAAATATTAAAATTAAGAACGATAGAATTATAAAAATTTATAAAAGACACTTTTGCAAAATCATAATGGAAATCGAAATAATGATAAATTTAAGAGAAACCTAATTGTTGGTTAATATTCAAGATTATTTCAACATTAAATGGGAAATAGTGCAAATTCGTAATTTAAAACTATACAAAAATGTTAAATGTTAGAATCTTTTAGATACGACTTTATTTTCCAAAATCTCCTTTTTGTGCGATTTTTCGAAAAATCTCAACGGTAATGCTGAATATTATTTAATGTCAAAAATTTATAAAGAACTGAAAATTTCGATTTTTGGTGATTTACAAAAATTAAATTAATATTTTAACTTTAATTAAAGGAAAATCGAATAACGGAACAAAATATTTGTTCGAAATTTCAATGTGATGTAGATGAACTTGTTCAGGAATAAGGGAACTAACAAGATTCCCACTTTTCTATGCGGAAATACCATAAATCTCAATCAATGTTAATTATGTTTTTAAAATTTTACTTTTTTATTTATATGAGATCTCTTTAATTACCAGGACCAGGACCATTCGACCTTGCATATGTAGATATATGCAAATGATAATTCAGAGAAGATTCATGATTTGCAAAAAAAAAATGTTTCATTAGTGTATAAATGTTGCCACTTTATCAGAAAAAATCCCAAAATATTATGTATTTCTTAAAGAAACAACTACAGTTTATCATAATTTTCAAACCGATTCATACCGACAATTTTATAGAAAATATGGCACATACTATTAAATAATTTTGCTTCCTGTTTATAAAACCCTGATATTTTATTAAAACCAGTTGTAAAAATGGGTTAAACAATTGATTCGGACTTCAATATCTCCAAAACTATAAGAGATAATCAAAATATGCTAGAGAATTACAAGGATTATCTACACGGGTCCATATTTCTATAAACGCATGTAACTTATTTTTAAATTCATTTGTGGTGAATATGTTATATATTATTAAAATATTTTAGAACTTTTATTAAGCCCACCACCAGAAAAGAACTAGAAAAAGTCAGGGATAGAAATAGAGTTTTTGAAGGACTTCTTAAAAAAAAAAATTTCTTTTGTCTAATTAGCTTAGATTTAAATAGACACTGACTACGCCCCTCGTCACATAACAGTTTGTATTCAGCTCGAAGAGAACTCTGCTCTAACCATGTAAGATATCATTAAGATATCTCTAACACTTCAAAAGCTGCAGGGTTATTAAAAAAATTGACTTGAACACCCTACACACTACCAAATGTTCTTATACTCAGTTTTTTACTCTAAAATCTGTGATATGCCTTTCGCTTATTTATGTGTCAAATTTATTTCATTTTTTTTTTGTTGCATACAACAAAGTTGAAGGTTTATTGAGTGTATTTTATTATGCGACAAACATTTTCATCACATTTATACTTGCAACAAATTACGAGCACACAAAATACTCTTACTAATATGATAAACATTTTTAATTAACTTTATTTCATTTAATTTTTTTTTTTAACAACTCATTAAAAACAAAAGTGTTGAAAAATGTTTCAGTTTATTAACATGAAACTTTGTCTTTGTTGAAAATAAAAAAAGATTTTGGAAAACTAAAGAAGAGTGTAACTAGAGAGATGATAAAAAATTTATAAAAATTAAAACAAAATTAAATATAAAATTATATTTTAAAAATGATACGAAGAATTTGGTTCTCTGACATTTTGGATTTGATTGTTTTTGAGGGAGTTGTTACTCCATTTTCAAAATCATGAATTATTTTCTTCTGTTGATTTTGTTATAAGAGACATTTTTAAGAATTTTACTTTTGATTATACATTTGTACTTGATTTTTCCTATTGCGCTTTGCAGCACAAACATTCTCTTCAGTTCAAGATCGTGAAAGAAATTTCTCAAATCACAGAGTGTATTAAAAAAATGGACATTTTACCAATGCCCCTGGTTCTGTACGTTCTAAAATTTTATTAAATATTTACATTGTATGGAAGCTAACTCTCCCTTGATCCTAACCGTCCTACATTTTGTCCAGGAAAACTGTTTGGAACCAAACTTGTAGAACTTTCGCTGTTATAGTTGTTTAGATATTCGGGGGTATCCCTCCCCCTGGTCCTATCGGTTTACTAAAACAGTTCCTTCAGAAAGTGATTGGGACCAAATTTGAGAACTCTCGTTGTTGCAGATCTTTAGATGTTTGATAATCATTATTAACCTTGAACAGGGGATCTCTCTCCCTGATTCTAGCCGTCCTATTTGCTTTTTATTGGTTTACCTCTACCCCTGGTCGTATGGAAATTGTTTTATAGACTATGTTATTTTCGAGTATTTGGGAAAATTTCAGAAAATTCGGTCCAGTAGTTTTGATGTCTATAAATCCCAAACAAACAAATAAACAGACAAACCAACACAGATTCATTTTTATATATACAGATTTATAGTAGTTTTCCCTAAATCTCAATAACCTTCGTTATTTCACAGTCAAGCTGTTCAAATATCTCATAATACTTATGACAAAGAATTTTCGAGCACATGCCAAAGTGACCACTTAAAAGGATCAAATTAACAGTAGTTGACATAAAGAGAGAGAGAGTTAATTGGAATAATGAGAGAAAATATGTAAACAAATATTTAAGAAAAATACATTTTTAAAATGTGAAACAATAGAGAGCAGAATAAATAAGTCAAAAGGAAATAAATAAAAAAATGTTGTTCAATATTTTATGACATTTGAAGAGCAACTAAAAAAACATTGGACAGTTTTAATATTCAATTATTTTAACTTCGATTATCTAAGATGTTTGATTATTTATTTAATACAGCTGGGGTCAAAATAATAGCACGACATACATACGTCTTCTTTAGTAGGTCATACAAGGCATTTGATTGAAATATGTTCTTATCGTTTTGTTCTGTTAACGAAAAAATCTTTATTATTTAATAAAATCAATCAAAATCATCAAGGATTATTCAATCTCGCTCTTAATGTTCTATGTCAAATGGCTGCGAAAGGAAGGGGCTTAATCCTGAAATCTCGTGAAATTTTCTAAACTTTAACATATTTCCAGCAAATCCGCGAACCATATCGCTTTCCCCTATCTTATTTGTTTTTTATCCTTCTCTTTTTGTATAACTCTGGTATATAGACTTTATATAAACACATCACAATGGGAGTTTGGAATATTATGCTTTTGTATAGAGATATCGGAATGGAATGGGACTCTAAATTAATTTGAGTCAATATGTATCAAGAAAATTCCCCAAAATGTGTTTACTTTAAAAATTTACTTTATTTATCAGGTATAAAACATAAAATCCAATTTTTTTAGTTCTAAAACATAACTCTGTTATTGTCGAATTATAACCACTCTCTATTTGAGTATTAGACACGTGAATAATATATTAGAAATAAAAGTTTTTTCTTCGTAAAAAGTGTGTATTTAAGAAAAAAACTTCTGCTATTTTCTCCCTTTTTCCCATGATATGAAATTTTTGGTAAAATATTCCTCAAAACGAGAAATTCCCCAGTTTTAATAACAATGTTTAGGCCAGAGACGATGCCTATAAATGTCATTCCATAAATGGAGTTTTAAGCTGATAAAAGTCTTAAGTATAAAATGATTTTAACGAAATTTGATGCTAAAAAAACTATAAATGTTTATTAATTAATTTTGTGACAAATTTTGCAAGGACCGATCCCAATTCTGAATATCGCTGTAAAGTGCATAAATCTGGTGGGAATATTTGACTCTACAAAATTGCAAATGTTTATTAATTAATAAAAATTTTGTGAGGACCGATCCCACTTCTGAATATCGCTTTAAAGTGCATTAATCTCAAAAATACGAGGGTGTTCAATAATAATTGGTTCAATTAAGTTTTCGATTTCGAAATTCAATAAGTTTATTTATAAAACTAAAAGTCTCCGATAAATATTTGTATCATAATAATGTATTGCACATCAAAATACAAGAGGATCTATAAAATCCCGAAATTGAATACTTGTGTTAAAATTGAAGTAAAATTTTTAAAATTCTTCAATTTACTTTTAAGCCAAAAATGTTATAATGAATAATTCTGATTCTCAAAAAGAACAATTTAAGTAGCTTATTACATAAATCGCTTTTTTTACCCCCAAAAAAGTGACTTCTTCATAAGGGTAATAACAAGTGCTCTAGAAATCGAAAATTCATGACTGATTTTATAAACAAAATCTTTGTAAAAGGTCCTTTTTTTAAGTTATTTTTGGTTACTTTTTTAAGGAACTAATAAGTAGTCAATAAGAACATTTTCTCACCAAAAACAATCATTTCTTCTATTAGATATTTTACTGTTGGTTACGTGACATTTTGTGGTTTAATTTAGAAAGGAATAAGAACTCCTTTTAGTGAATTCTAAAGTAGGAAAAATAAATTTCCAGAATAAGTATCTTAAAAAGAAGTTTATAAATACATTTATTTTTTCCTGGGAGATCCTTGTAAGGATAATACTTACACATATTATTTCAAAGGAATTTTTAACACATTTTATAGATTTTTATTTTGGGTGTTCGCATTTAATCCTTAAAGGCTTTTTCTGTTCATTTTCTAAAATAAAATTAACCAAAGCCCATTATGTCGTTTGCTTCCTTGTTTCTTTTTTTTGTTTTGCTTTCAGGAATTATAAGAAAAGTTTAAAAAAGCTTTTAATTTTTTATATTTTTCTACCCAAAAATAATGATAAAATGTCTAACTTTCACATTATCAGCCTTGTTGAGTTTTAATTGAGTGTCC
>PYHX02000467.1:89286442-89337136 GCA_004302925.2 Cochliomyia hominivorax
AATAATTGATAAATAAGGAATTAAGAGAAATATGATGAAATAAAAAAAAAAGTAAATGAATGAAAATGTTTACAAAAATGTCAATTTAAAGAAAACGTTTAATAGAATTGTAATATATAGGACTAAAACCGTTCTTCAAGAAGGGACCTTATGTGGGAGCTATATCATAATTCGGACCGATATTGCTCAAATCAATAATATTTATCCAAGACAGTTAAAGCAATAATTCTTTTAAATTTCATAATTGTTCCGATTTTCAATAAAATTGGACCAAATTAAATAATTTTATAAGTTCTAAACCGTTCTTTGTAAGGGGCCTTAAATGGCTATAGCTATAGTAAAACATGGATCAATACCAATGTATTCATATTCAAGGAAGGAGCTCTATATGGGAGTAGCAAAATTTTGACCGATATTCTTATATTTAGTTACAAATTTGACAAGCTAAAAACCATAATCCTGAAAGGTGCCTTATATAGAAACGTGGTCAATAATGGACCCATCACCACCTGATTTCCTAGATTCTTGTATGAAAAAATATGGGAAATTTATGAAAATTATATTAAAAATTGCGACTGTGATTTTGAAGTGTATCAAAATTTTACATATTTTATACACTTTTTTCCATTCATCCGATTTTAATGATTTTATGTGCAATGAGGAAGTACATATAGCTCAGTATTATAGTTAAATTCTGCCCAAATGCAGTTATCTTTTGTTAAAAAATTTTTAAATTTCTTCTTCAGAATTTTGAAATTGTCTCAAGTTAAGTTTCACTGAATTCCGCCAATTACTTTAGGCTTGAAATGGCCATAGCTAAATCTACTCAAATTTCGATTAAATGCAAGAATATATACATATATGTACTAAATTGGGTTTTAGATGATTTCTTCTTGACGTTACACATGGGATAACAAAGTTAATATTTTCTCAAACAACTTGTTGTGGTATACTTCATAAAAATTCAAGTCAAATTCAAGTGGTTCATTTGTTTTTGGATACAAAATTTCTATGAAAGGGAACCTTTCAGAAAAATATTAATTTCAATTAACTCTCATTTGCTGCAAGATGACCATAACACAATATTTTGATTAATGGTGCAAATAAAGCTTTATTCCACTATCTTGCAACAAATGAGCTTTTTTGAATATTGAATAAACATTATTTTTTAACTTTAAAAAAAATCTGGTTTGTTTTTTTTTTAATTCACCAAAATTATTGTTTTTTTCTAAAAAAATAATTTTAAATTAATCGCTAACAATCCCAGGTTTCTTGCATTTCTCAAGATTGCCAGGACTATACTCTCGATTTTTAAAATTTCGAATTTATGTTTTATTTAATATTGTGAATGATTTATAATGTGAATGATTATATAATTCTGAAAAAAAGATCTCTCTAACTTTAATTTGATAAAGTCGATGTTATTTTAAACAATATTCCAGATTCTGTTTTTTACGAATTTAATGATTTTATTTAGATTTCATCTTAACTTATTCGTTAATCATGAATCCGTTCTAAATCATTATAAGTGTTTTTATTCAGATTCAGAAATCTGTCAATAGCATTTTTGCTAAAAAGGTAATTATTTAGGAATGATGCTGATTTTTTGGCGTCTACTTAAGAATTTAAATATTTTATTAAGCAATTCGGTTATAGGCAATCTAAACCGATTTGAAAGAATTTTTAGATAATTTAAATCTTCTAATTACACACAGAAAAAAATCACTATAAAATGAATGAAATATAAATAATTTAACATTTTTATACCCTACGCCACCGAAGGTTTTTGAGTTATTATACGTTTGTGCTGATGTTTGTAACATGCAGAAAAAAGGTGTTACATCCACCTTTAAAAATACCATTCAACTCAGAATCATTTCCTGAGTCGATTTAACAATATCTGTCTGTCTGTCCAAATAAACGTCTACAGGTCGCAATTTTTGAAATATCTGGATGAAATTTGGAATATATTTTTATTTTAGCCCAAGGACGAAGCTTTGCTCTTGTTCGGTCTGATATTTCAGGTAACTCACATAGAGTTGTTCTTCCCGGAACAGGGCTTAAGGTCAAAAAATACAATTAAGTCTTAAAATATTCTAATATTCTAATATGCATTGCCAAAATATGCGACGGCCGGTCCATTATATCTCCATTATAGCTCCCATACATACAAAGCTCCTACCAAATATCGCTTTTAAGAGCAAAAATCTAGAGGTAACAAAAATTTGTCAAATTTAGCAAAAATCGATGTGCAAAATTATAAGAGGGTCGGTTTATAATTTTTTGTAGGTCTCACATAAAACTGCCCCCCACCCCTGAAACATTAATTTTTATTAATCATAAATTTAACATAAATCTTATACAACGGATTAAATTATACGAGAGTCGTTCATTAATTTTTTGTAACTACTAT
Organism: Cochliomyia hominivorax; assembly: GCA_004302925.2. NCBI lineage: Eukaryota > Metazoa > Arthropoda > Insecta > Diptera > Calliphoridae > Cochliomyia > Cochliomyia hominivorax. The sequence continues at coordinate 89,288,856 of PYHX02000467.1, forward strand.
TTTTAACCGACAATATGGCGTAGGGTATTACATTGTCGGGCTTGACCCGTTTAAGTTATGATTTTGCATTACTTTTTTTAATTATGATTTTGCATCATAGAAAAAGTGGTAATTTTACGTTATTTTGCAGTAAATACAGTTTCTTGAGAATTATTATTATTCAATCTCAAATCAACTATGTTCAACGTTGATTTTGCTTCATGTTTTTTTTCTGTGTATAAGAACTACAAATAACTTAAACTACTTTTCAATTTTAATAAACTTAATTAATTTCATACAGTGATTTAAATTTCAAATTATTTTCTTTTAATTTCTCTTCTAAATGACAAATTGAATATATTTCGTAATATGTGATTGTGTTATATTATATTTAATTTAAAATAAAATGCACTTTATGATAATTCTTATTTTCATTCCACTTTTTCGAAGACATTTTGAAATGTATTATTTGTATTAAGTTTTTTTTCATCTTGTTAAAAAGAGCAAATCGTATGAAAATGGCAAATAAACTTTAACAAGAAATTTGCACAATAAAAACCCACAAGAATACAAATTATCTCGAAAAGCCAGTCACAAAATGAAGTTACTCTACACACTCAAACACACAACACACACATACATATATACAAAATGCATTAGAAAAGACTCTGTCATAAATAAAGTTTTATTCCGATTTACAAATGTATTCCGCATATGCATTTAAATACACTTAGAGAAATATCATGAAAAGTAAATGTAGTTTGTTTCTAAATTAGAAACATTTCAGAAAGATTTCATCTGTCTTAATTTTGATTAATTTTCCTCTCTCACCATTTTATTATTATTTTCATAATTTTATATAAGATTTTTTTCGATGTGTCCAAAACCCCATAAATTTCCACTCTTTTTTTTCTAGATTGTGCAAATAAGAATTTGAATTTTTAAATTAGTTTAGTTAACTTGTTAGTATTTTATGTATTTTTTGTATATTTCCTATTATGTTGTTATTTTTTCTTCTTCTTAAGCTGAAGTATAGCAAAAGTCTGGGTAAGAATAAGAGTGTGTATGTTTTGTGTGTAAGAGGAAAATGTCTACAGGAATGTAAAATAGAATTTCATATCCTTGTATGCATAAAAAAAAAATAATATGTCTCCTCACACTTATTTTGAATACACACACACATATATATATAAACAAGAACATAAGTATGTAAATATGTTCAATTCTTATACACCAGAGCCTCGACTTGCGTCGTCAATGGGGTTTGGAAAAACGCAACGCAAATCGAATAACCTTTTTTTAATAAAAATACACTGAAACTTAATTTAATGGTAAAAAAATGAAAACAAAGCAAAAACTTTGTATTTTTTATAAAAAATAAATATGAATTTTTATTATTTCATTTATTTATTTTTCTCCATATTTAAAATGTATATTACGCCTAATTTTAATTCCAAACTTATTACTTTTCATTTACATGAACTTATTTTTTAAGTCTTTAATATCCTTTGGCGAATCACACATTACATTCTTATTATAACGATATACTTGTTCTAATCTCCGATCATATAACAAAGGGAATTACCCCTGTTTCACGTAATTTTAAAACTTAACGTACAGGTGACGATCATTGTTATCAGTTATGCTAAAAACGATGATCTCAAATTCTGTAGTAAAAAATTACCCAAATTTGGAGTCAAAATGATACAAATGAAACATGCAAACATGAAAAATGCGACGTAAAATTTTGACGATGCAAACCAAATTTTTCAGTTTTTAAAAAGCGACACAAATCGGAACGACGTAAATTGAAGCTCAAGTGTATATGGAAAAGATTTTTTTTGAATAAAAATAATCATAAAATTTGTTAAGAGCATAATAATACTAAATGAAATAAAATAGTTGTAAATGTAAATATTTGAAAATTGCATACAAATTTAAATGCAAAATAAAGATTTTAAGAAAAAAATGGTTTTCATTTCAAGGTTTCTTTCAAAAACTGTAATTTGTGATTTAATTTAATGATAATGAGAAATTTATAATAAATATTTTAGATGTTTAAATAAATTTAAGGAAATTGACAATCGAGTTTAATTGGATTTGTGTGTCCAGAAAAATTTCATATAAGTAGATGAAAAAGTCGATGTAAAATCTTGTTAAAAATTCATTTGAAATAAAAAAGGCCAGATTTTCCTTAAAGTTATCTTTAAAATTTGGAAAAATCTCCAACTTAACATATATAATAAGGACTTAGATCGAAACATGTCTAACAAACGTTTTTCATTAAAACTTTTAACCCAACACACAGACAAAAAATATGAAGAAAAATCAACGTTGAACATAGTTGATTTGAGATTGAATACATTTTTTTCATTAGGGTAAAATCGGATTATTTTACGTTTGTGGTGAAATAATATTGTACATATTAAAATCTGTGTTTACTTTAACTATTTTTTATCTATGAAGCAAAATCATAACTGAAAAAAGTTAAATTATTTCTATTTAAGTTAACTTTACTTTTTCTTGATCAAGTTATCTTTGAAAAGAATGTCAGTTATTATGTTTAATGTCTAACAAATGAATATTTTGGTAATCTGATTAAAACGCGTGACCAGCTTAAATTATTACAAATTTTCAACAAACCCCAATTTCGCCCTATAAAGTTTACAAGAAAAAATTTGTCCCTTGATAGGAAATCTGGTTCATATAGAATAAACGGTCCATGTGATGTTTCTAAAGCCAAACAGATTGAAAGCATTTTCAAAAGGGCTCTAAACACATCCGATAGGGAAGTAGACCAGTCAGCTCAGATCTAAGACTATTTAATACGAAAAATTCAAGCGAATACAGGTTTTAAAACATACAAGTCTTAAAAAGTTCCTGGTTGGAATACTGCTAACAATTTAGATTTCAAAAACAGAACATGAAATCAAGTTTGAAATCAAGTTCTCTAAAAAAATACTCTTGCTCCAAAATGGATGACTAAACGTATGTTCTGTCTGATTTTTCCCAACATCCTGGTCGAAAATTTTATGTTGCTGAAGCTCGAGGGAATGTTTAAAATATGTTTATGACAGAAAAGCAGTCAACTTTTTACAAAAAGTTGGTATGGCAAACAATATGCGGTTGCGGAAATAGAAGCCAACCATTTGATACAATAATTCTTCATAATATCTCCACATATTTTTAGAGAGAAAATTCTTCAAATTTCACAAAGCTAAGGCCTGTGGAATGATATTAGATTCATGAAGTCAATCCCTTAATATACACATATCTGCAAAAAGCGGTGGCCACATAAGTAGTAACAGATTACGATTTTCAATACTGCCATCTGTTTTAAGATTCAGGCTTTGGGATTTTAGAACAAATCTGTTAATGTTTTAAATTATAATAAATTCCATGAGGTTTTTAGAAAAAAATTAAATTTAAAACTACGCAAAGAAAACCTTTAATCTTAAAGATGCCCAACAAACTTTTCTGTCCAATAAAGAAGATATTTAAATTATTTTTTTATAATAAAGTGTTGTGCGTAATTTCTGTAAAAAAGGGCAAAATTATGGTGTTCGGAAACCTAAGAAGGGAAATACAAAGTTAACTAAAAGGCAGGTAAATCCTATAAAAAAGAAGCAACCCGTAACAAATTGAATTCAACACAACTAAAGAACAAACTAAATCTTCCTGTAACGTCCCCACACGTTGCTCACATTTAACGAAGAAATGAAAACATTAAATTGCAAAAGCCACTCACCAAAAGAACATGAAACGATTTCAACGTTGAACATAGTTGTTTTCGGATTGAATAGTATATTTTCATTTATATAAAACCAAAAATTTTATAAAATTACTTTAAAGTAGCAAAATTTCAAATGCAAAATTTCATGAATATTCTTAAGAAACTGTGAAACAATTTTAAATTAACATTTTTAATCTATGAAGCAAAATCATAACTGTAAAATAGTTAAATAATTTCTATTTAAATTGGTTTTACATTGACATTTTTTATGAGCAAAGCATAAGCCAATGCCTAAAATATTACGTAAAGGAAATCGAAAAAAATTCGCCCAAAAAGACATGAAATTGGCAGAGGAATGGTAAAATGTTATTTGCCCACTTAATACATATTTTCTTGTTAAATTTTTTCTAACTCTTAAAAAAGTTGTGTGCGTTTAAAGGAATTTGACCAGTGTTTTGAGTATATTAGAGTATACTGTATTAAAATTAGCAAACCCGGCAAACTTCGTTTTGCCAAAAACGAAAATGTTAAGGGCGTTCCTGTCCCTAAGCAAGCATTAGTGTTGCTTAATCATACGATTAAAATAAATTGTTAGTAATTTAAATTCGCTTTGTATGCGGTACCTTTTCCCCTGGTCCTGTCTGTTTAACTTTCTGTCCAGTTAAACATTGCATTAAGAAAGTAGTTGATACTAAATTTGAGAACTCTCTCAACTATAGTTTTTTTATTCGATAATCAATATTTGCTTTATACTGGCCCCCACGTTTTGTCCAGTAAAACACTTCCTTGAGTAAGTAGTTGGTACCAAATTAAAGAACTCTCGCTGTTAATCAATGATAATCAACATTTACTTTGTATGGACGGTACCCCACTAATTAACTAACTATTTTACTTTTGGATATATTGGGATCATTCTGTGGAATTTTTATCAAAATATGCCCAGGGTTTTAGAGTCCATACGTTATATATACACATACATACATACATACATACATACATACATACATTCATACACACCAGTGTTGCCAATTCTTGAGGAACATTAGTGGCTAAATCCTTATAAAATAGTGATTTAAAATGGCTAAAACGTGGCTTTAAACAATTATTCAAATTTAGAGTAAAAACAAAAGTAATTCATTTAAATTTCATTAGAGGTTATCAATTGAACTATTTATAAATTCATATTTAAAAATAAATAAAATCATCTATAAAACCAGATTTGTCAAATATGATCGAGCACATTAGTCTTCAATCATTTCCTGAAAAATATTAGTTTTATGGCTTTTTCGCCACTATACGCATATCTAAAATTATCCTTAAGATCCAAAAACATGGAAACTGACTTTTCAGTTGATAACCAACTTGTTTTTGATATTTTTAACTGATCCTGTGAAAAAAATATTCTTAATTTATTTCAAAAAAATCATTTAGAGACTGATTTACCGCCAGTTACAGTTAACCAAAGTTTAATGAGGAAGTTCCTTTTAAAGAGCATTATGGACACTTTGATGTGTTTTTTTTTTTTGTATATAAATAGCGATTTTCTTTAGAAATTTTAAGTTTAAATATATTAATGATAGATGAAAATGGCTAAGAAAATGAATAAGTGTGAATAAAAATGGCTAAAAAATATTTAATATCAAAAATTAATATGCGGTGGCTGAACGAGACTGAAAATTGCTTAATTGGCAACACTGATACACACATCTTATTTTACATATATATAGATTTTAAATATTTAATTATAAGTCTGTTTACCATAAAAAAACTGATTTAAATAATAATTTTAGTCACATTTTTCATGTCAAAACTTTAATTAGGATCCACATAATATTTCGAAATATGCATATATTTAAATATATGCTCCATAGTTGATTTATATGTATGCGTCAAACTAGAAAAATGTAAATTAAAATAAATAAACACATACGAATATGAAATTCATTCTCATGTGTTAAAGTTTGTCAGTTTTGTCATCTTTTGTATGTCACACACAGATAAAACAGTACAACAACAACAACAAAATATTAAAATATACTCTCGTAAAATATTATTTATATGCTGCAGGACATTTCTCTCAAATACAAAAAAAAGAAAATAAATGTAAATTGTACACACACATGCACATAAACAATCACACGTACACTCATAAACTTTCAAACAAAATATAAGATTTGTTTTTATTTCTGTTGCGGCATTTTTAAAAAGAAGCTGAAATAGAAAAAAATGAAATATAAATTATGCAAAAATGAAAAAAATTCATATTCACACACACGCACATGTACTCAAATATCAAATAAAATTATAACAATCCTAAGGAGGGGAAGTCAGGTTAAAGAATGGAAGAGGGAGAGGAGAACAAAGAAAAAGGACAAAACACTAGAAGCTTTATTAACAACTACTAAAGATTTTCATGTCACGGAAAATATTAAAATTAGCTTTAACTTTGTTCTTGATAATAATGACGATAATAATGATGACGGCTGCATACAATAATAATGATGCTAAAGTATCTTAACATTGTGGGGATGCTTTTAGTGGGAGGACGGTGAAGGCTATTCATGTATTGCCGTTGGTGAGAAAATAAAATGAAAGCAAAAAGACAAATGTGAACTGAAATGTTGGCCAAAATAAAAAAAGAAATGAAAAACACCCAAAAGTTATAAAATATATTTAGGATGGAGGATAACATGGAGGGGAATGGAAGATAACAGAAATATATGTGATGTTTTAACATGACAGTTATGAGTTGGTCTATTTGTAATAAACTGACTGTTTATTTATTTGTTGTTGTTGTTGGCGAAGATAATTTCTATATATTTATTTATGTGTGAGTAAATGTTGAGACACGGAAAAATAAAGATTAAAAATATAAAATATAGAAATAATCAAAGAAATAAAGTTAAAAAATTTATAGTCGATCAAAAATTTTGATATAAAGGTTGGCAATGCTAAAGCACACTAAATGATTATAATTTTAATTATAACATAATATTTGTTATATGATTTATCAAAAGGGCTCTTTGAGGACACCCTTGAGATTTAACCTGTAATTGCAATTTCAGAGTCCCTAAAAACTATACTTGTATTGTTGATCTATACACGATGAAAAAAAGGTCAAATATTCGCCACTAATATCTTTGATTCTGCACTGCGAGCAAGTTAAAATTAGAGGTCATAAATCTATTCTGAATTTAATTGAAAAAAAAAACATCATCTTATTGTGAAGGATGCAGGAAGTCGTATTATTGAGTTCTATCATTGAACCATTATAGTCGACATTGACGCTATTCTTGAAAGTATCAGGGGCATAAGAGTGATTCTTTAAGATCAAATTTACAAACAGTACTCTGAAAATGGAATCAGTATGTTTAAGGTAACAATTTTAATTATTTATCATCTTTTTTACCATCTTCCTGATATTTACGCATTACCCAACAAAGGACTTTTTCCTGTTTTTTAGAGGTAAAAAGTACATGATACTCTGTTTTTTATTGAACTGTATTTCAACAAGGGCACTCTGCACTGATCGAAGCAAAAAGGCTTTAATGCAGTTGAATCAAAATTTTCCATCCATAGTTTATTGCCAAATTCTCACGATTAAAATGTAAACATTCTGATCTCACCAAATACAAATCATTAACTTTGAGACTTTTGTATTTGGCTTCAGTGTTAATTGTATCATTGAACTTTTTTTAACCCTAAAGCTAAACAGTCATATTTGAACTCAAACTATCACTTGAGCAAAAATCTCCTAGTTTACGTATGAGTCGGAAAGAGGTAAAATATAGTGCAGACAAAGGTACATTAGAAGTATAAGAGTTCATCAGATAAATTCGAGCAAGAGTTTTAACATTGAGTTTTAACGTTGAAAACGACAAAGTTTCTGACCAAAATGTATGATCATAAGGACCTTGGAAAGAGACATATCATCATCTAATATACTATTGTTGCAGCAATATGAAAACTTTTTTGCGATATCTTTATTATTGAACTGCTTTACTTAAAAAGTGAGGTTCTGTTAGAAAAGTATAAGACGAAAGGTTTGCATGACGATTAGATCTCCGCTCCAAAGCGTCGTATTTATCAATCAGTCCTCTCAGTCCTCTTATTTTTTCACCGATACACCTAAACTAGCAATATAATTGTGGAAGTCAATAATGATTCTAGGATTCTATCCCATGTTGAAAAATATGTTATTAGTTATTTGAAGAATTTTCAATTATCTTAACATCCCACTTGGTAGGGTATCATCTAATGTCTCACAGCATCCAAACTTAAACATACAACTTCAAACAATAATACAGAGAAAAAAGCATGGGTTGCTCTATAAAACAAATAAAAAACGAAAAAAAAAAAATCATAAAAAAACAAGATGAGAAAAAAATGGGAAAAAAATAAATAAACAAGAATGGATCTTAAAATGTCACTACAAATAAACAAAGCGTTAGAAATGTTTGTTGTCAGGCAATTTCGTACATTCCACTTCATAAAAATTATGATTGGCTTTTTGTTTCTACACTCCCCCGATCCAGCCAGTCACAAATCCAACATCCATCCACCCAAAACTGTAACCACAACAATATTAGCACTCAACCATTTTGTTGCCTCCCAACTTTAGTTGGATCCTTGCTAACTGCTATCAAAAGCACGTCTCAATTATATGTGTGTGAGTGAGTGTGTGTGTATGTATGTATGTGTTTGGGTTTATATCTGCTCTTTTTTCATTTTTGATTCGAATGAAAAACAGAAAAAATAAGGAAAATTAGCATATTTATGAGTTGATGATTTGCTTTTGGCATTTCTGTGTTGTTAAAGTAAATGAGGTGAAATAAAAAAAAGTTATAAATTTTCTTCTTTCTTCTCTCTTTCAGGTTTTCTTTTTTAACTGAACTTATTTTTGTTTCATTTCATTTCTTTAGAAACTTATGTTTTATGTCAATGTTTTTTTTTTTTTAAGGACTTTGAATTTTTTTTAATAGAAGAGTAGAAGTTTTTGTCGTTTTCATAAATAATATCTTATGCTGAAGAAAGTATCTAAATTAGATTCTTGATTTGTTTCTTGAATTTGTAATTTGTTCATGTTTCTTTTTTTACTTTTTGAGTTGTATTGATTTCTTTTCTTGATGTTTTTGTCGGGAGTTTTTTTAGCTTTTTTGAAATTCCTTTAATTTAAAAAGTTATTCAGTTGTAAGAATAACAAGTAAGAACGCTATTTTTGGCTTTGCCGAATCCTTAATACCCTCTATCACAAACGCATATGAAGCTAATACCTTATATTCGTACATACACACTCACATATACACTCATTGACGTATACACTATATAATAGATTTCTTTAATATAACACAGAACATACAGTCCTTAACAAAACAATTGGCACAGTACTATTGTATTCAAAAACCGAAACCGTAAACCAGTTAACCGGTTTTTTACATTTCAGAAAACCGACCAGTTTCGAATAATTTCTATTTTCAATTTATTCGACATGCCTTTTCAGTCGGTTAACCGGTTTTTAATGGAAGTCACTTTACAACTTTTCACTATTATATTCAGCTCAAATTTTATATATTCCGCCATGACTGTGAATATGAAAATTTTTCATTCCGTGTGTTACACGAGCAAAGTATTGTATGCATTCATTCAGAACATTTTTTATCGATTTTCCGTGCATTTTAGACATAATCACGTCAAATTAAATAATTAAATCCGATTCTGCAAGTCTTTTTATTCAGCAATATAATTTTTAGATAAAGAATTATATTGGATCTTTAATTTAGACATATTCAGAAATTAAAGAAAAAGTTTCTGTACAACAAAAATAATGGATTTATATAAAACCATGGTATTCCGATACAATATTTTTAATTCGATACCGAACAACACTAACAAAAAAATTTTATATCCCACTGCTACGAATGGACATTTTCATATGGAGTCACTGTTTTTACTTCATTTAATTACACGATATATGTTTTTATTGGTTAAACTCTAGATTTCTATTAAATCATATTTTTTGCTATAAATTTACAATAATCAAACAAATCCGGTTAACCGTTTGCTTAACATAAAACCATATTCGAACTTATCATTCGAATAACTCGAAAACCGGTTTTCTGAAAATGTCGGTTTTTTAATACACTGGAAAAAAACTTAATTTCTTGTAACTTCTGCCGATTTCCATTCATTCTACCTTAAACTACTTTTGAAGATCAGATTTATTTGAATAGTTCGCTTCTTGACCCTTCTGTCCAGTTTTTCCGCAAATGATCAATTGAATTGAGATCTGAAGAATGCGGTGGCTGTGGTAGGTCATGAGCCACATTCTAAATTAACCACATTCGCACATCATGTCCTAAATGTTTCGGATCGTTGTCTTATTGGAATGTGAAACTTGTTTGTAAATTTTCATATTTAACATTAGGAGAAAGATTCTGTTTTTCATATTCTCTATTGGACTTCGGACTTATTCGGCCATCAAAAACAATTGATTCTAAAATGGTTTACTTTAAAAATCTTGCTCATACTCTAAACGGTTAATTCAGTTTATTGAATAGAAAAGTGGTTTTCGTCTTGCAACTCGTTCATTGAAATCAGCTTCATTCAGCTGAATGTAATAGAGTGAATATTTTTCTTATATTCCTTTCGGTCTTCAGCAGCAATTACGTTAGATTTTCTTTTAAGATTGTGTTTAATTTTTCGGACAATTTGGTTACTTTTGCGTTGAGTTAAAACTTTTGATCGTCCAATTCTATTCAAACTTTGGAAATTTGATCATCCTTTAAAATGATTCACTATACTTCTAATGGAGAAACGACTTCGTTCCATTACTTGACCTATCTGGACATATAACAGACCTTGGTTATGCAGGTGCAGTATTATTTTTCGCTTTTTGTCTTATACTAGATTTCTGAAGTGAAGTGAATGTGCCAAAATTTTTGTTTTCTCGAATTTTTATAACTTTTTTCTACTGAACCGATTTTGATAATTTTAATATTGTGGCAAAATTTAATTATAATTTTTTATTTGCAAGAGACAATTTTAAGAAAGTTTTTCTGAATGCCTGAGATTTTGCTGGTTTTAAATAGAAAACTTCTTAGGCAAATACTCAAGCCAAATAATCGTCTCAGACTTTGATTTGATGCAACAATATATAAACATTATGGAGTCTATGATGATACCTTCTTAGCGTTACACACGAAATGACAAAGTTAATATACTCTCTTCTCCACTTAAGGTGGTGGAGGGTATAAAAATAAGAAATATTTATGTTACGGTAACTTTGTAATTGGTTATTCACAGCCATAACTTTTCTTTAATATTTCAATGAATTTAAATTAGTATTTATTTTCATTATTTATTTATTTTTGCTTTCCTTTTTAGGGCTTTGAAAAATATAATTTCATTTTAATTATATCTTTTGGAAGATAATCAGATATGTTATTTTATGATTTTATATTGACAAAGGATTTTATGAGAAATGTACCAAATTACATTTCTTAATTTGAAATCATTCATCAATTCATATTATTACTTTTTACTCTGATTAAATGAAGTAAATTGTTGATTAAATATTTTACATTGTTAAATCAACAAAAAATCATTTTGAATTAAAATTGCTATACATGTTAAAATAAAAATTTAATCACACTAATTTTCATGAAATTTTCACTGAATGATCCCAGTATTGCCGAGAATAACATAGGCTATAAAAAACCGATAGGACCATGGGGATAGGTACCCCCCATACAAAGCAAATGTTGATTATTGAATATGTAGAACTGTAACAACGAGAGTTCTCAAATTTGGTCCTAACAACTTTCTTAAGTTTTATTTTACTGGTCAAAACTTAGGACGGATAAAACCAGGCGGAGAGGTACCCCCATACAAAGCAACAATTTTTAACAAAACGAAGTTTGACGGGACTGCAAGTTTTATATATGACAATTTTTTTCAAGTCAAAAGGTCAGCACGATATGAAATCAACAATTTTTAATGTTAATATTACATTGTTTTTATGTCTTATAGTTTATTACAAAGTAAAGAATTCTTATATTCGAACTGCATGTTTTCTGCATATGTTGTAATGGCCAGCAAAAACTGTGACACCACCACCATCACATTTTCTGAGTCGATTTATCGATGCTGGCTGTTTATGTAAACCTTGTGAACAAAATAAAGGGCGCAATTTAAAAGATATCTTTGAAATTTGACACATATTATTTGGACAAAAGAATGATATCTATTGAAATTGGTGACGATAAGTTCATTATTTCAAATATTCTACAAATATTCTCTTGGAATGGAGTTTCAAGTCCATAAAAGTTCTTAATATAAAGAAAAACCATGTACAAGTATAACGAATATCTCTTTTTAGGGCTTAAATTTCACTTATACGTTGATATTTTAAAAGATGTAGTAAAACTGAGAAATAATAAACAAAAATCGATTCTCGAAATTTTATAATGATCAGTCCATATTTTTTCCTAAATTCCATATAACTTAATATTAGCAAATGCTTTAAAAGCGCATTAATTTCACACAACAATGTGGTGCGTAAAAAGATTATACGAGGGTCTTTTATAAATCTATAACTAAGAATGTAGTGTAGGATATTTCAAATTTTCACTTGACCGACTATAACATTCTTACTGAAAATAAACTCTTCTCTGGACCTTAAGAAAAAGGCTTCAAAATATTGAACTTAACATTAAAATATACTTCCACGAAGTTTAGAAAGAATGTTCCAAATTATTTCAAAAATGAACTAAATTTTTTACTGATATCGTGAGATAAACTTTCGTCTCCGACGTTTTCTCGGATAATCTTCAATTAAATTCTACATATTTAACATTGTAAATTGTAATAATTCTTGATTGCGCTATTTATTAATTAATATTTGCTTTGTGTAGAGGGATCCTATTAAAAAAAAACAGTTTCATATGAGAGTGATCGGAACTAAATTTTTGAACTCTAGTATCTAAAATTTTTAGATATCTAATAAGTGAGATTTTGTTTATATAGGAGGATTTTTCCGCCGATTCCACAGTTATAGCAAAGAGAATATAAATGAGTTGATATCATCAATACAAAATGTGTTAACTTTACGAAACATTTGATCACAAAATCTCAATCAGATCAATGTAAAAATATATTTTAAAAAGATAAGAAATATCACTACCTAAATCCATCTAGAAGATGTTAAGTAGTATAATAGAGCGGTTAGCTTTGGTCCCGTAAAGTCACGTTGATCGTCTACATATTAGACTATCAGATATATTATTCCGTTTTACCCTTATGATTGTAAATCATGACTTGATTTGTTGTGTTCTTAACAGTTAAAGCGAAATTTAGTCTTCTGCCTTCGATATTTGATGCTGGACTCTTCTTGACAAACTCAACAGCTTCTTGCTTACCAAAGTAAGTAAGGAGTAGAATAGTATCAGTCATGTTATCTCAATCCCGCTTTAATCGACATATATACAGTACAGAAAAAATTATTAAACCCTTTTAAAAAACGAAGTTCATCTTATACGGGATTCTGTCTTTAAAAAACGAAATCCAGAGTATTAAAAATAAATCACCTGATTTTGATTTTATTTCTAATGATTTTGTAAATATAAATTATATACAAATATATTTATTGCTAAAATAAGAAATTCTTTAAAATCTGTTATAACTTTATTGGAACACACAAACAATTGTTTATTAATACCACCAGTAGCGCTAAAAGCGACACTTAAATATTCAAACAATAAATCTAATCGTTACTTAAAATATTAGTTGAAATTTCAATAAAAGGAAACAATTGTAGATTTTAGATAATAAACTCTTTAACAACTGTTACAATTTAACTCTTCATATGAATACAGGTTTTCAGGAAACATTGTCATCTTTCTTATCACTTGGATCTTTGAATAAAATAAACCATTTCAAGTGTTTACTTATGGATTTTTCTGTACAGAGTTCCAAATTATTTGAAATAAAACATTTATAACTTAAGTAGCAGCAGTTAAGCAAAATGTAATATTTGTATTAAATATGTGAAACTAACAGACCCGGCAAACATTTTGCCAAAACAATTTTTTAAGGGCTTTGCTGGTCCTATTATTAAATTTGCTTTGCATGGGGGTACTTCCTTCCAGATCCTAGGCAGTGGGGGCCAAATTTGAGAACTCTCGCTTTTGTAGTTCTTTAGATATTCGAAAATGAAATCCTTCGTGAAGGGTATACCCCTCCCCTGGTCCTATCCGTCCTACCTTTTGTCCAGTAAAACAGCTCTTTGAGAAAATAGTTGGTACTAAATCGATAATCAATATTTGATTTGTATTGGCGGTACCCCTCCATCTAGTCTTATCGAAAACTTTTATATCCTATATAATTTTCAAGTATATTGGAATCATTCTGTGAAAATTGCAGCATTTTTGGAGTCTATACATTACATACACATGCTTACAAACGTGTATATCCTATTTTAGATATATAGATATCACTTAAATTGTATCACTGAAACCTGCAATACTAGGCAAAATCAGAAAATGAAATTAATCGATTAAATTAAAAAATTCCGCAGTAAAATTTATATATTGTCATTGAAAACATACTAATTTTACTTTGAGAACAATAATTATAACAGAAAAATACAGAAAATATTAAATGCGTTTATAGGAATTTGCATCAGTGTATGATATTTTAGCTAAAAGTAACAAGTGTTATTGGAACTTTAATTAGATTTCTTGATTTCAGAGTTTGCAAGCCGAATTGGTGAAAGGTATAGAATTTTGAGCAACGCATCATGAAAAAGGAAGCTTTGATCCAATGCAAATCAATCCAGTACAAAACCTTCGCGTGCTTCTAAGTTTGTTTTGGTGAAATTAATGAAATTAATGTTGTTTTCCACAGAAATATCGTAAATACTGTATCTTCGTTATTAAAAAACTTTCTACATTTCATTAACATTATTGATGAAACATTGACTGAAGATTCGAATTCACATTGTGAAAACGTTTCACCGATTCAACTGTTTCATAAGCTGAGGTTTACCGATTCAATAAATTTTTTTCCAAAATGTTCATAAGACTAAACCGATATTTGTTGTTTAAAGTCAACAAAATCGTTTAATTGATATATAACAATATCTTTACGTTTGGGAAACATGGTTGCGATGACCAAAGATTGGTTAATTGTAATGAATGAATGAAATATGTGGTGAACCAACAGAACTAAGATTTGATCATAAAAATATAACAATGCAAAATATGATTGTACCACCATCAAATTATGGTTTGAAAATCATTTCTTCTGATGGGCCTTAAAAATTCTACCACAGACGATCATAGAAAAGTCTCTCTCGTTTCTGCTAAAATTTTTGGCATTTCATTTTGCAATTATTTTTATAAACGTTGCAAATAAATTTTATTGTTTTTATTCCACACAAGTTTTTTTGTAATTTTGCCATCTTTTTGGTCGACTGTCATTTTGTGTAATTCACCTTTTTTATTTACTGGGTTGGGCCAGTTAAAGTAATAAGTACATGTCATTAAGGATTCATGCCAAAAATAGTTGTCAGTGGTTGTTCATTTTGAATGTCCGCTTGAACTTGTGCATTCCTTTTCGCCGTCTTCTTTTTTCCTATCACAGTTTGTTATTTTAGTTCTTTATGAATTTGTTTTGGTGGTTTAGTATTTCTTCTTATCTTAAGTCAAAACAATTTTCATATTTTTTTTTTTTTTTTTGCCTTCCAGTTGACATTTAGTTTTTGATAAATCCCACCACCACAAAGACTTGTACATACACATGCCACCATATTAAGGAATATATAAATATGAGAAGGATGTACAGGATAATTTTTGTTGAGTAAAGTATTCAAAGTAGGCTGTTTAGTTTTATTTTTAAGTTTAGTTTATTATTATGAAACATGCTAAAGAACAATTAGCGATATACAAAATAATTTGCGCCCTGGGATACAATTTACTATTATTATTTCTAGGATGGGTTATTTAACGCTCTTGTTACATGCTTATATATATGTGTGTGTGTGTTTCTTTTATGTCCACGTGTGTTGTTGTGTCTTGACTAATTTCAACTAATTTTAATTTGAATTTTATTTATCCAACTTTTTTTAATACTTTTTTTATAATTTTTATTTTGTCAACAATTATGCTAATTTGTTAAAACGTTAATGTTTTTCAACGTACAATCATCCATCCAGTTGGATTGTTTTTTAGTCTGCCAACTGTTTTAGTACATCATTGTTTGGGTGGCCATTCCTGATGGGGGGTTTTGTTAACTTTAGTTTAAGTTTTATTACCAAAAAATGCTAATAATTTTACTTTTTTATTTCTGTAACAGTTATTGTCATTTCCATTTCTAATTTTCGCTCTTTTGCCAACATAAAAGTTAATTTAAGGAATTTTTGGCATAAATAATTTGGATTTAGAATGCGAAAAAAAATCCAAAATAATTATACTTTAAGAATTACATTTACAGTAAAAAACATCATAAGTCAAAAGTAACATTTTTGTGAAACAAATTTAGAATTTTTGAGCTGATAAATAATATTTAGATTTTAATAAAATTTAGTCGAAATTAATGTTTTTAAGTTAAGACGATTTAGCCACAAATGTGTGGTATTTTATGAAGAATTAAATAATATTTGGAATTAAGTTTTTCGATTTGCCTTTTTAATTTGCGGGAAATTAACAAAATTTGATGGAACTAAAAAGGGTATATTTAGAATTTAATGGATTTTTTCTAGAGTTAAGACTATTTTTCAGCTCACTTGCTGACTAATATAATGTAGAATTTAGTGGAACTAGTATGAAACAGTGATAGCTCATCTGAGATTGTAGTTGGTGATGATATTCAAGAGGTGGCTGTGTTTTTAGTTTTATGTGTGACAGAAGATTGTATCGCTTCAACTTCCTTTCGAGATTATGGGAACTCCAATTGTATTAATAAAAAACTAAAATAAATCAAGGAATATGTTCCTTTATCCGATTTATACAGTTACACATGGTTCCGAAATGGTGATATTGGCAAATTCTAAACACTCACACAATTCTTTATCAAACTATTTTTCAAGCTTGAATATAAAATAAAGATATATTGTATAATATATATTCACTGCTGCATATTCCTATAAATGCACATAACAAAAAAGAAAATGTATAACATTTTTAACAAATCAACTAAGACTTCAAATAAAATTTTTATTTTATTTTTTAAACTTAATTTTTAAATACCATTTTCAATGATATTTTCCTATAATCGCACCTAAGTTTATGATATCGGAATCAGTTTCCTCCAAAATGTGCTTAATTTATAGTTTTAGCTCTGTTAAAGTCATTATGCCATTTTCGGGCCATGCATCCTACATTGAGCTTAAGTCTGTTCTGCAAGCCGGATGATTAATTCTGTTTTAGAACATCGTTTGACCTAAAAACGTGCATACGATGAGTCGGGGCCAAATTAATTATTTCTTCTTCCACTCTCCTCTGCGCATTTTATATTCTTTCCGTAAAATATTTGCACAATTTTCTTTGTCTGGGCCATTAGCTTACACTTTGGCTTCTTTCATTTTATATTTTCATCTCTTCTTAAAATCGGTAAATAAAATATATCGATTATATTAGAAAATTGTGTAGTGAAATTGAGATATGGTTTTAATTTTTGGTAACTTTTTAATACAATCAAATATATTTGATCGCATGAATAAGGCCAAAAACAAGTTGCCTCTAATTAGAAGGCTTTAACTCTGCCTTTTTATGAGAACATTAGAAATACTTTTTTATGAAATTTTGTTTGGAAACGAAACCTAAATATGAGTAACTTTTTCAAAATGTATGAGTGACATATAGTGAAGATGGAACTACATCGAATAATTATTCTTATAGATAAGTAATGATCATTCTTTGACATATATATGTTGAATTGACAGTGAGAAAAAATTGTTGATCTATTTGTTTGGCCATTAAAAAAGAATTTGAAAGCAGTTTATATCTGATGAATCCTGATTTAAAATTCAAAGGCTTGTAAAGTCTGTATGTTCCAGAACCTTGTAACAGAATATAGTTAGCATTGCGCGGTAAAGTATAAAATTATAGACGGTGTTGTTTGATATAAATAGCAGCGATCTGCACTTAAGTTAGTCAGTCTTTTGTCAACTACGAGATATTGAGTTGAGCTTAAAATTCGTCTGGTATCTGCACTATCGGTTAAATAGTGTTGTTATAATCATTTTATTAGTAACGATAAGAATCAAGTTTATTATTATGTGTTTCAACAAATTCTGGCTATTTTCCAAATTTATTTCCGAATGAATTTAATTTAAATTACAATATCCTTACTTGACTTGACATTTCATGAATTTAATTTTATTGTATAATTACTTTAAATTCTAACTTGGTACGAAGCTAAAATTAAAAGACCACTCCTTGATATAAATATATATTTATTCCTTTATTCATTTTATAGACCATTTGATGATTCGCCATTACCGTTAACTTTTTACGCGCATGTTATCAGTGTTATTTGACACCAATATTAATTTGTTACTTGTCTTGTAGTGTTGCTTCCTTTCCCTGCTTTCTGGTCGTGTCTGTTGTTTGTAATAAATTGTACAATCAAATTATTAAGGTTCTTAAAAAAAGAATAGATTATTTTTTATGATTTAAAAATCTAATTGCAATCATGGTAAAATTAGGGAGGTTCCTGTTCCTTCAAATAACGGTACATGTAGAGAAATTTAAATTTATTTTACAGATTACTTTTTCAAATAATAAATATAGAAATCGTTTTAAAAATTATTATTAGAACTGTTTTTAAATGCCAAAATTTGTTTAAACAAATTTCCCCTTGCGGAAGAAAGGTGAAACTTTTAAACACTTAGCAAATTCAACAACCATTAATGCTTTAAAGTGTTTATGGTCCTGTGCCACAATACAAATCCTGAAAAGTTCAAAACACAATAACTATTTATTTCCATATATATACAAAAAATAACAAAGGAAAAAAATCCAGGCATGTACTTGTATTGAAAAAAACGCATCAACTAATGAATATTTCTGTACACACACATACGAATATAGTTTAAATTTATTTTCACATATGTATGCGTATGTTTGTTTATTTTACTCTCAAGATTCAATGTATAAATATCTTAGGTAGACAGCATCCTGACTAAAAATTCTGTTATCCTTGTAAAAACTCTACTATTACAGAGTGTGTGTATACAAACGAGTAAACATGTGTGTTAAAATTCCAAACACACATTTACTTGACACATATGTGTGTATTATACAACACAATAGAAATTTTTCTATTTCTAATACAAAAAAAAAACATCTAAATACAAACATAAAAGTATTCACATATAAAGGAGAATATATTTGTGTAACATTTGTACGGGTGTATAGAAATTTCATTTATAAACTCTTACAATTTCCAATCTCTCACACTTACATACAATTTCCTTTTTTTGAGTGTGTTTGTAAATATGGTGGTGTTTATAAATTTGTACAGCCCTTTTAAAATGTAGGGGAGTTTTCTTTTATATTTTATTTTTTGTTATTGTTGTTATTATCGTTGTATGTCAAAAGGGTGTATTTAGCACAACCCTTAGTCAGGTCAACAGCCCACATTTTATTCATTGTATAGACAATGTAACCAGTACAGTAATAAGTTGTCATCTATAATTTCTGTTCGCCTGTTCCACTAAGGTTGTTCTTAGTTACGACGTAATGTAATACAGCCAATCAACATTGTTACATGAAGGCCATTCGCTGGTTGTTGTTTCACAGGAAAAATGAAAACCTCGCTAGTTAACATCATTATTGTAAAAAGCAAAAAAGGCAAAAAAACCCTCCGATTTATAAACATTTTAAATTTCGAAACAATGAGGTGTGAGCGAAAGCAATGTTGTGAAAGTGTAAGATTGAGGATGTTAAGGGGAAATATGCTAATAAGGCAAAGGGCCTTTTAAGGTACACATACGAACGACTTAATGTAATACTGATTAATTAATGGTGTAATTTCAAATCGGAGGATCCAAACCCAAATGATATTATTCTTCAGAAACTTTGCTTCTACGGCAATCAAGTGCGAAGCCTATATTGTTTGATTTAATTTAAATAATGTCGTTATTGTTATGTATTGGAGGGCTGAGTGTGAAATACTAATTTAATTCGAAGGAAAAAATCATGGTGAAAATTTCTGATGAAATTTAAAAATGGTGATTTCAACACAGAGGACAAATAGATACAAGATCAGCCGAAAAGGTTAAAAATGGAAATATTACTTGAATAGATACACACATGGACAAAATTTATAAGTTATCTATTATATATAATGTTTAAAAACACCCCATGCTCAACTGACAAACGTTTCTGCATAGAATGTTCTAACTTTCTCGTCACTCAGATAAGACTTTTCAAGTCTTATCTGGGTGATTGAGAAGGGGCAGCAAGAGTGGCTGTGGAGGAGTTTTCAGAATATTATTGGTGTTATGAAAGATCTATAATTGAATAATTAACACAGTGTACTAGGACCTTGCTGAAAGAAATATTCGGATTCAATGCAGAAATTTTGATCACTTTTATGCAAGTTATTCTAAAGGATTTTCAGAGAAATATTTTTATCTGTTACTTCATTCATAAATACAAGTTCCCCAACCGCAGCTGCCTTCATATAATCGTATACCATGGAACCAGTCCTTGTCATTTCTTCCTTCTACCAAAATTAGGTGAAACTATTGATTGCTGTTGCATAATTAAGTGAAAAAGAGATTTTTCTAAAGGGCCCTATATGACCAAAACTGAAACCACCTTCAGAAAACCCCTCATTTAACATTCATTCCCTATATAAAAACCCATGAACAAAATATAATATTTTCCCCAAATAAGAGAATGAGAGAGACACACCCTTATTTTGTGCTAAAGTATTTCTATAGTAAAGGCTGTAGTTGAAGAAAACATTTAGTTACTGCTATTACTGCTGTTTGCCTGGTAAACCTTGGGCGTTACCTTAAGAAGGGTTAAGTTTCTGATGGACACGTGTCTATTTTAAATCACAGTTGTTACATAAAAATTTCTTTTTTTTCATAATATCGCACAAAGAGGTTCTTCGTTGTGTTAATTATACTCTAAATATATTCATGCCATTCAACAAAGGTTTGTAGCAAAATTCAAACGCCATGAATAAATGTGGTTCAAGTGGTAAAATTAAATAATAAAAAAATTATCCAATAAGTGTTAATGCTAAAGTAATTTTATTCTTTGTTTTCCAAAGTGTATTTTATAGGGATTAATAACAAACAGCATTTGTCAGTTAGCAAACACCCAGTGGGAGGAGGTTCAAAAATTTTAATATAACAATACTCAACTGAAAATTTTACACTAAATATGAAATGGAAATAAAGTAAAAAACACAATAGACCCAATATTAACTACATACCCCTTATCAGCGATAAGACTCACCCTTAATTTCCTTTTATACATATATAATTGTGTATGTGTGTGTGAATTTATTTTCTCTTGTATACTTTTATTCGTTTGAGTAGTATTATCGTTCTCTGTTATATTTATTTTTAGTCATGACTCATCTTGCAAAAATGTTACTTTAAGGGGTTGATTTTTCTGTGCGCCTGATATGAAATTTTGTAAGGAATTTCCTTTAGTTTAACATTAACCTAATGTATGGAATTTCATGTATGTCTCATGTATAAATAAAGAGAAAACAATTTAAATTGTGTTAGGTTAGGTTTGCTATTCACGCTTAAGTAGCACGTTGCTCTGGTGGAGAGTAGCGAAACTATTACTTGCAACATGTTAGTTCCAAGTTTTGAATTTTGTTTTACTTCCTTATTGTGAATGAATTTAGAAAAGGTAAATTGCTATGCTCGACAATTACACTGCATTTGGATAGTTGTGAATAAATTATTGTGATTTTTTATTAGAGAATTTAGAACAATGAAAAGGGTAACGTTGTGGTATTTGCTAAGAAATATCTTATTTAATGCAAAAACCGAGAAACAATTGGATATAAACCAATCTTATCCTTTTCCATTTTATAATTTGGAGAAACGTAGAATGAAACAAAATGTGTAATTAAAAATGTTGAAAATATGTCTTTTTAAATCCAAGAAAATAGAAATTTTAATAGATGGAAAGGTGCAAAGCAAAAAATAAAGTTCTAAGAATTTGCACAATCTATACAAATAGTGCACAGTGATTACAGATAATAAATAATTCTGTAACGTTTGAAAAGTTACCCACCAAAGTAGACCAACTCGAGAATTCTCAAGTAACTAATTTATGAATTATGAAGAATAAGATTTTTGTAGACATTGTAAAAAATAGATTTTCGACCACTGTGCAGTAGGTAGTACTTTTTCGATAAGGATTAAAATTTCACTAAAAACCAAAGGTACAATTTTCACTAAAAGTTTCCAAATTTTCACAACGAATCCATTTAGGGGGTACCCTAAAAATGCAAATTGTCACTAGAAATGAAATTTTTCACTAAAAATGCAATTTTTCACTAGAAATGCAATTTTTCACTAGAAATGCAATTTTTCACTAGAAATGCAATTTTTCACTAAAAATGCAATTTTTTACTAAACATACAATTTTTTACTAAAAATGCAATATTTCACTAAAAATGCAATTTTTTACTAAAAATGAAATTTTTCACTTAAAAAACAATTTTTTACTAAAAATGCAATTTTTCACTTAAAATACAATATTTCTCTAAAAATGCAATTTTTTACAAAGCATGCAATTTTCACTAAAAATGCAGTTTTCACTAAAAATGCAATTTTTTACTAAAAATTAAATTTTTCATTCAAAATGCAATTTTTCAATAAAAATGAAATTTTTCACTAAAAATGAAAATTTTTACTAAAAATGAAATTTTTCACTAAAAATGAAATTTTTCACTAAAAATGCAATTTTTCACTAAAAATGCAATTTTTCACTAAAAATTTTTTCACAAAAATCAATTTTTACAAAAAAATTTTGGACATGATCAGAAAAAGTTGCAAATCGTGTCCTTATTTCTTCATTCAGAAAACAACATTAAGTTATGTTTATTATAAAATCCTTAAATTGTTAAGTATGAGCAGTGTTGTAGCCCTATCAAAAAACCATACCATTTTCCTAACACTTTAATTCTTTCTCCCATCTGTGATGTGCGTCTTTAATTAAATTAATAGTTTTGCCATAACTTACAAATTAAATTTCCTCCTACTTTTCTTAACTCCTTGAACAACTTAAATAACTATAAATTTCTCTAAATGAATGTAACATTTAATCATCGCCCAACCAAAGGAAAAACACATGTGATTTCAAAATCTAATTAAAATTGAACTTGCCCTTTTTCTCTTTAGTATCACTCAATTTATATTAACTCCAAACAACAAGAAAATAAACTTATATACAACGTGAATGTATCAAATCAACACTTTAATATTATTTGAAGTTAATAAGAAAAATGTCAACAATTTCAACAAAACATCAAATGACTTAAGACGAAGATTTTTCCTTTTTCACTCATGATTTTATGAACAGGAAGGGAGAGGGAAGGGTGAAATATCACAGATGTAACAGCAACAGTTTGTAGCAGAAAAACAAAAAGAAAAACTAAAACCAAATAATTTTTGGTTGCAATAACAACACAAACAAACAAGTTGATATAAATAACGCTACTCAAATTGACAAATAATCTAATTAGCTGCCAGCGATGAGTGCCAACCGTCAAAAGGCGGACCCTTCTTGTATATGTGTGTGTATATATATCCCCCAAAATATCCACATTCAATCAAATGATACAGAGAATGAAAAAAAAAATATGAGAACATTATAGAACAAGAAAAAGAAATATTTATAAATTGTAAAATAAAGAAAACTATTGACTGTAAATCCCTTATAAAACATGTAGAAAAACACACAACATTATGTCAAAATGTCAAATAGTACACAAGGTAATAAATTGTTTTATCTCGGAAAGAAATTGGTACAGAACACCGTTTCCAAAAAAAAAATCTAAAATATATATTTCGATAAAGGAGACAATGATTTAAAATATGTTTGATATAAATATTTTCTTTTATCTTACTTGTCTAGAAAAGGCCCAGATAAATCTTATTCTTCAAAAGTCGAGTCCTTTTCTATGCAATATAACGAATTATATAATAAGGGCAACTCTCGATTACCACATTCGATCTGGTCATTTACAAATACAAGATTTGAACTTATAGAAGGAAAGGTGTGGTCAGCCGAAAAAGTTACGAGACAAATAAGTTTTATTATACAAAAGAATATGTGTCAGCAAGATCGTTTTCTGAATTGAGAAGCGAAGAAATATAGTGAATTTTAAGATTATCACGGAGGATCTTTACCGAAGATAATTGAAAAACTATTTGCCACGTTTTTACTTTCTGATTAATTTTCATCAATAAAAGTAATTAAGTCTAAGTTGCCAGGACGCAAAAGCATGTACTCTTGAGACCAAACACCGTTATGCAAATGTTATTTTATTTCAGATCTAATCTGTCTAATTCACTTATGGACTGGTATTTTATTTTTTACCTTGCAAGACCCTTTCTACAAAAATTCTTTTGATATCGTCGGTCTGTTGGCCGAACAATTATCTACTTGTAGTTTAGATATTATTAACCATATTTTCACTCGTAGCTTGTCGAATTCATAGCACTTGAATTTTACTGGGTCGAATATATCTAGTTTTACCTAAAACAAAGCTCCCGAATATCTTGAGTCTGATTCGATTCTTAGTTTTGCTGAACAAAGCCATATGTTGATATGTTGAGTCAAATTAATTATTTCGTAGTTTTGGCGAACTCAAAGTCACCGCATTCGTTTGATCCGAGTTATTTGATTTGTTGTTTAAACGAACCCAAAAACGAAGTATTCTATTGTTGTTACAGAAGCATTTGATTTGTTATTTTGGCAAAATTAAAGCCACCGCATTCTTTGGGTTCGACATACATTACTTTGCCTGCTGAGAAGTATTTTAGTAAAACTGAAAACCGTTTATATTAGTTTTACTTTCAACAATTCATCGTATCACCAATTCTTCATATCTAGAAGTCATCGTTGCATCAATTCATAGTGCGTAGATGTTACATTGTTCGAAAATCCAGTTTTTAGCAGTTTTGATAATGGCGATTCGGAGCTAAATTAACCTTCTTTTTAGTTTAAGCCAGAGATGCGAACTTACACTATTATACATTTGTCTTTGTGTGATTGAAGCATCAACAAATTACATTGAACTAATTTGTGGTCTATCCTCTTCCATATTTAGGGCATCTCTGGTTTAAGAAAATGTTGTCCTGTTCTATCTCATGTTATTATTAGCCTAAATTCCCGTCGAAGGAAACTAGAGTTTATTGTTACAATGATTATTTCAGCTGCAAATTATGTGACTGCTACCCCTGTTATGGCTTTTAAATAAATTTAATTGCTTTCTGAATACAACTAAAACGTACTTCAATGTTTCTTCAAAGGCAGCTTTTGTAAAGGTTATATGGCCATTGTTTTTGGACACTCTATTACCATTCTTTTTCGTGTCGTCTTATTTGGTCCAGTTGAAAATATAGAACTTTTGAAATGACTTCAAAGACTATCTGATTATAACCGAAACTTCAGAGGTAGAAATTATTATCTACATTTCAAAACTTTATTATCAGGTATTCCTTTTGGTGTTGACTCGTTCATTAACCTTGTTGTAGGCTTTTTGAAGTGCGACTTTATTCCTAAAATTTCCTTCTGGGCAATTTTTGACAGAAGATAAATTTTCGATATAGTTGGTAAACATTCAAAGAAAAAAGATATTAAGTTCTGACTTCTTTTGGCAGGAAATGTGGGCTTGTCTCCAGTTTATACGATGAGTCTTTTATAATGATAATTTAAAGCAGAAATTTTGACTTATGTGGTATACAGAGGAAATATAAACTGATTTTCGGAAAGAGTAGAAATGAAATTAGGACCTAAAGCACACAAATGGCACTGCATAATAAAAATGGACATATAGGTCTAGGAGTATTGTCCTTTTTTGTAGCCATACGACTTTTATAGAATTTTAATTTAACAAAAATATTTAAAATCTTAACTAAATCTCCCAGGTCATTTAACTTTGGAAACGGTGTTCAGACAAGACACAATACCATAAACAACTACCACGTGTTTCGTTTTATTATTTTTCATTTAAGCATCTGTTCAGTGCCTCCAAAATGACTGGCGATACTAATTATAGAATTTCCACAAAGCGGCATTATTACTGTTGTAGGTATTTTGCTTTAAAAATATTTTTCAATTAATTCCTAAGAGTATTCTCCAAATACCGCCAATCACATAAAACCAAAACCCCCCCAAAAAAGACACAAATAAGAAATTGTCATGTGGATAAAGCTTTTCATTCATTTAAAATTTCCATGATTTTAGATTAAATGTCACAAAAAAGAAAAGACGAATACTAAAATAATAAGTTGGAACAAGAAGATACAAAATTTTCTAATTAGTTACATTTTTCATTAACCACCGTGTAGTTATATGAATCCTCACTGCAGCAACAACAGTAATGTATTGTATGCTACAATAATTGAGTTTCCCTTAGGAGCTCCAAAGGCCAAGGCAAGGAAGTAGTTGATGTTCCTTCTAGGCGTCATATTTACTTGTCGCTGATGAAGAATATGTTGCTTGATGATTGAGACTCGTTTAATATTTCATAATTGAGCAATTTATTTACGCCTTTTTTGACAAGATCAAAGTCAGGATACCGCTACACATATATTTTTCAATTTCTTTAATTTTTCCCATTTTTATGTGGCGTCTGCTGGTATTGTTTCTGTTCTTTTGTATTCGTGTATTTTTTACGATTTGTAAAATGTAAAAAATGAATGTGCAAATTTTATGCTCAGTTAAGTTTTCGAGTAATTAATTTTGTCAAGTAAATAAACTATTTTAATGATTTAAGTGAAATTGACTAATGATTGAAGACAAACGGAATGATGAGATTATGACAACTTTTTAGGTGAAATGAAAAGGGGAGGTATGAAACATATTCGATTTTAGAATTTAAAAAAAAAATATAACAAGTAAAAATGTAATTCGAATTTTATGTTTAAGTTATAAGATTCGAATTTTCGAAGTTACTAAAATTAAGGACAAAATAAGGATTTTTTTTTCAAATTAACTTTATGTTATCGAAAAAGAATGAAATGAAAATTATATATTTTTTTATAATAACTTTGATTTACTTTCGATGTAGAATGATGAATTCAAATTTAAAAAGAAAAAAATTTCAAAAAGTAAAAAAAAAATAGATTCATTGCATAATTAAAATTTTATTATTTGAAATTTTGTCTTTTCAAATATTTTAGAAAATTATCATTTTAAAAATTTTCCTTCAACGAATTTCGAGTACTTGTTTAGAAATCGAAATTCTAGTTTATGCTCACTAAAAACTTTAATTTTGAATTGAAAAATAAACAAAATATTTCAAAATTACTTTTTCATGGAAAATATAGAACTGTGGCATTTCGAAGATAGTTTAGAAAAAGATGTTATTAAAGTTCGAAATTTGAAAATTATTAATAAAATACATATTCGAGGTACAGTTTTAAAAAATATTTTCTGAAATCTTAATTTAATTCTTTAAGTATGTAAAATTCGAAATATACAAAATGCATTTTTTCTTATAAATTAAATTTTGAAAGAAAATTCGAAAACCCACATAAAAATATATTTATTTCAAAATTTTAAACTGTGTCATTTAACATTTTTCAAAAAAAATTTTGAAGACAAAAATGTTTAGTTTTAAATTTGAATTTCGAATCATACTCAATATAAATATGATTATGATATTGCAAATTTCATAAAATATTTTAAGGAAAATACAGAAATTATTAAATTTTACAAAATTTTCGAAATTTAAAAGTCAACAATTTATTTGTAGATTTTGAAAATTATTCGATTAAAACAATTTTTTTTTTTCAAAAATTTTTAAAAAGTCAGTATTATTTTTTTAAATTTTCGAAATTCATTAATATAATAAACAATTTTTTATGGAAAGTTAAAACTTTTCGGCATTCAAATTTGCTCAAATTTGAATTCTTTTAAAATTTCGAAATTCCTAAAAAATGATAATAAATAATCTCAAAACAATTAATTTAGGGTGAATATAATTATGATATTTCGAATCAATTGTTAAGTTGGAAATTGAAGATCTCAATTTTAATATTTTTAAAAATATATTATAAGATGGTTTTATTTGTTGATTTTAAAAATTAAGTTATTTCGAACAACTTTTTAAAATACAAGGTCCCTATAAGTGTACTTAATTTTGGAACAAAAAATAAAACACTTTTTAAAAGGAACTACAAAAACATATCATTTCGCAATATTTTTTTAATTCGAAATCAAGTTCGAAAAATTTCGAAATTCTAAATTTTTTTCTTAAAATTGAAAAGGATCGAAATTTTATAGTATAAAATATGTACTTTATCGAATTTTTGAGAGTTTTTCGATGTTTTGCATTTTTAATATTTTCGAAAATTCGAATTTCAGTTTGAAAATTTTTTAAATTCAAATAAAGTTCCGAATTTTATTTCCAAAAATATAATTTTCATTAAAAACGGCAATTGTACGCAATTAGCCTACTAAAATATCGAATCAGTTAATGAAAAAATCCAAATTTCTTTTGAAACTTGGTCCTTCGTACCCGAAACTTTCTTTTAAATCTATTTTCTTATTAACAAAATAGATTTTTCCAAAATTAATTGAAAATTCATTTATAAAAAACTAAAAATGAAACATTCAAAACTACTTCTCCCTCCAACTCCATCAATTTCATCACAGAAAAATCAAAAACTAATCTTCTTCCTTTAACCACTTCACACCTCATTGCCAACAGAGAACAAAAGAAATAAATCCAATTAAAAGCCGACAAAAATTCCCCAGTGATTAGCAGTTGTAAAATAAATTTTATTAAGCGATTCATACTTAAATACATACACATACATGCTTACTCCAACTAAACAACCGATATTTGTAATTAATGGCAACATCAAATATTTACAACATTTATTACAAATTAATTATTTAGACGCCCTGTTATCCATAATGACAAAAAGATGAGAAACGGAATAACGAATGAATAACAAATATGAGGAGTTTATTTTTGTAACACGTCAAGGCTCATCAGGCAGGCTGCCTAGAAGAAAGCGGACTGTATAAAACTCTTAGGGGAATACGAAATAAAAATGTATGTTCTTCCTCTTCTCGTGTGTAAGTATGCAAGTAATAAAATAATTCCTTTTTTTTTGTCTCCCCCTTAAGTTTTATGAACGGTTTTATGCTTTTTCTTAAGGAAGCGTGAATTAATTGCATTTTGTTTCTTTTTATACCCTTCACCACCACACGTGGTGAAGAGGGTATATTAACTTCATCATTCTGTGTGTAACGCTAAGAAGGGATCTTGTTAGACCCCATACTCTGTATATATTATTGCATCAAATCAACATTTGAGTCGATTAAGCTATATCCGTCTGTCTATACCCCTATAATTGATAGAGCTCAATGAAATTTGGCCTGATTATTTTTTGTAATCCTGACAAGTTTCCTATTTAAAAGCATCAAAACAGGTTCTGGGGCAACCTCGAAGTTCGAGCAAAAACTTTCGGAAAATTATCAATTATAAATAAACAAATTAGAATAAAATGTTTCCATAATATTAAGCTATAACTACATCATTACCATTCAAAACTGATCAAAATCGGTTCAGAAAAAAGGTATAGCAAAATATATAATTAATTTTAAGATTAATTTTGTGGTATTTCCTTCAGTCCTGAGAAGTTTCCTATTTAAAACCAGCAAAATTGGTTTAGTATATTAAAAGATATAGACCGATATCTGAGGTAACCTCTAAGTTCAGACAAAAAAATTTCATAAAATTGCCAATAATAAATCAACAAATTAGAATGAAATTTTGACGTAATATTAAGCAATAAGTACTTCATTGCCGATTCAAATTATCAAAATCGGTTCAGTAGAAAAAAGTTATATCCAAAAATGTAACTAAATTTATGACTCAAAACTTTTTGCATATTATATATGTCTGTAAGTATATGCGTGAGTGCATATATATGAAAAATACAAATTACTTCACCCTCATTGTGGTGGAGGGTATTGAAGATTCGGCATTGCCGATTATAGCATTCTTACTTGTTTTTATTTCATTTTAAAGATAATTTCTTATGGTTATCTGTATGCATGTGCGTGTGTGTTATGGAGTAAAATAAGTTTTTGTATTTAGATTTTTTATTAAAAATCAAGTAGTTTTTAATTAATTTATCACCACTTTGGGGGTTTCAACCACAAAATCAATTTCCTTTTAATGACACTAACGCCTCATTGATATACAAATTAATGTTTATAGTTTTTTATTCTTTCTCTTAAGTAAATTTCTTATTTGTAGTCCAAAATATAATTATTCATCAAACTCCCACTTTCCTACTTGTAGCATTTCAGAATGTAATAAAATTTGTTTATTAGTGTTTTATTGACATAAATCTTATAGAAACATATTTAACATACTTTTGGAGATAATAAAATTAGATTGTAAATTAAGTTTCTTTAGAAATTTATGATATTTACGTCTATCGGAGAGTAAAAGATCAAATCTTTGATATATATTGTTGTGTGGTGAAAGTGTGTGTATTTATTTTGACATTGTCAATCTGATTTGAGTGATTTTTATTGGATCTTGTTTACAAAAGGGGACGTAAGACAAGTGCTTCTTTAGTGGTAGATATCGTTCGAATCGTTATTTGAATAAAATCTATATTCGTTGTTTAGAACGTTTGAAGGAATTTTTTATTTGAGTCCTTTTGAAGTTTGGGCCTACAAACTATACACCGTGGAGCAGAACCCACAACTAGAGATGAGCGATCTGTTCACGACTGTGATTGGTAAATCACTGGTAACTGCAATGACTGAAGTTATGAAATAACAGTTACTAATAATGTCGTTCTTTCGTATTTGTTGCATACTCAAATGCATTTGTTTATATTAAACCAGTGAAATGACTTAAAGACGATGCTGAGCATAAATTCGTGATTCATCTTAAATGAAACTTATCCGTTTGCACAGTGTAAACATTAATAGAGAATCCCATATTCACTTTTTTCTGAACCCTTTTCAATAAACATAAAAAAATCCTTGTTTTCTTTTCAAATACTGTCACTGTTTTGAAGAATAGTGATTTTAAAATCACCTTCACTGGGAACTACGTTATTCAAAAATCACGGAATCGCTCATCTCTACCCACTACCATTGTCCTTCCGTGAGTAACGTTAACGTTGTCTGTCTCTTGTTGCCACAACACATTCACAATAAATGACAGACAAATGCAAACAAACAATTTTTCTGTTCAACCAATAATCTTTTTATACCCTCCACCACCACAAGTGGTGAGGGTATATTAAGTTTGTCATTCTTATACCCTCCACCACCACAAGTGGTGAGGGTATATTAAGTTTGTCATTCTGTATGTAACGCCAAGAAGGAATCATCTCAGACCCAACAATGTATATATATTATTGCATCAAATCAAAAACTGAGTCGATTTAGCTATGTCCGTCTGTCCGTCTGTCCGTCTGTCCGTCTGTCTGTCTGTTGGAAACATTCTCACGCCTAGAATAATTGACCGAATTCAATAAAACTTGGCCACATTATTTGTTATTGTCCTAAGCAGTTTGCTATTTAAAACCAGCTATATCGGTTTATAAGCAAGGAAGTTATAGACCGATATCTGAAACAACCTCAAAATTTCAAAAGTGAACTCTTATAATTTCTTTTAAAAATGTAATTGGACTAAAACAAAAAATTAATTTTAGCATACAATTACACGTGCTTCATCATCGAGCCAAAAATTATCAAAATCTGATTAACCGGAAAAAAGTTATAGGCTATAATATGCAAAATTTTGATACACCCCAAACTCTTTGTGTCATATGGACCGCAATTTTTAAGATAATTTACTGAAATTTGGCACAAATAATTGTTTAACTATTTTAAATATATACTATAAATTTTATTCACATGGGTCCGTATTTTGATATAGCTCCCATATAAGGCCCCTTCCCGGAATGTGATTTATAGCTCATAAAACTCTTAAATTTGAACCAATTCTTTTGAAATTTGGTACAACTAATTTCCTAGCTATTTTAAATATATGTTATAAATTATATTAAGATGGGTCCATATTTTGATATAGCTCCCATATAAGGACTTTCCCGGTATATGATTTATAGCTTATAAAACTTTTAAATTTGAACTAATTCTTTTGAAATTTGGCACAATTAATCTCTTAATTATTTTAAATATATACTATAAATTTTATTCATATGGGTCCGTATTTTGATATAGCTCCCATATAAGGCCCCTTCCCGGAATATGATTTACAGCTTATAACACTTTTAAATTTGAACCAATTCTTTTGAAATTTAGCACAATTGATTTTCTAGCTATTTTAAATATATGTATTAAGTTTTATTTACATGGGTCCATATTTTGATATAGCTCCCATATAAGGCCCCTTCCCGGAATATGATTTATAGCTTATAACACTTTTAGATTTGAACCAATTCTATTGAAATTTGGCACAACAATCTTGGTCCAAACTTCGGGAAGGGGTCTTATATGGGAACTACATATAAGACCCCTTCCCGGAAAATAGTTTTGAGCTTATAACAAGCATATTTTTTGTTATTATAAGCTCCACAGTACAAGTGGTAGAAAGAGAATATTAACTTTGTCATTCTGTGTGTAACGCTAAGAATGAATTATTTCAGACCCCATAATGTATATATTCTTGCATCAAGTCAAAATCTCAATCGATTTTCGTCAATCTCTTTGTCTGCTCACATCCGCAAAAATTAACAGAGCTCAATGAAAATTGGTAGAAAAAAGGCAGTTAATAGAAAAATTTTATAGCTTAAATTGTAACTAATTTTATGACTAATTAAGTATTTCTGTGTTATATACATTTGTGAGTATATGTGTGTCTATGGAACCTAACGTATTAACTTTACACGAATTTGTGGTGGAGGGTATTTAAGATTCGGCATAGCCGAATATAGCATTCTTACTTGTTTTTTTTGAAATAACAATATTTTTAATGGCGATAACAATATTTTTAGTGGTGATAACTATATTTTTAATGAGGATAACAATAATTTTAGTTGTGAACCCATAAATTCAAGAGAAAATCGTTCTTTAAATTTTCAATAATAATACAAATCAAATATGAAATAACATCCCAAATTTGGGAACCTATTTCATAACAAAATAATGGGGACATACTTTTCGGAAAAGGTCGCAGTAAAAAGAATTTGGGAACACAAAAAAATATCTGTGCCTTTACTTTATGGGGAACAAATTTTTCAATACTGAGAAATAATATATTCCATTATTTTGGTTCAAATTTAAATTCTTTGATGATTTTAAAAATTCCTAAACATTAATTTATGGAGTTATTTCATTCACAGTACTCGGGTTGTTTTTTAATTATTAAATAAGCTCCTAAAATAAAAAATCAAAAAGGTTCCAAAAGATGCTCGGATCATTTCGAAACGAAGATTTAATAATTTTTGGATTTGATACAAAATATTGGGGAATTAT
Source organism: Cochliomyia hominivorax (assembly GCA_004302925.2). Lineage (NCBI taxonomy): Eukaryota > Metazoa > Arthropoda > Insecta > Diptera > Calliphoridae > Cochliomyia > Cochliomyia hominivorax. The sequence continues at coordinate 89,322,264 of PYHX02000467.1, forward strand.
TTAATTTTTATCCCGATATAACCTTATGCATAAACCACATAGTATTTTTTGTATATTTGATTATACTCTATTGAAATTTATTATTTATTTTATTTGTATGATTTAAGAATTTTTCCACAAATATTCCACTTTATTTCAAACGGAAGTAATTTATATTAACAAGTAAGAATGCTATATTCGGCTATGCCGAATCTTAAATACCCTCCACCACAAATTCGTGTAAAGTTAATACGTTAGGTTCCATAGACACACATATACTCACAAATGTATATAACACAGAAATACTTAATTAGTCATAAAATTAGTTACAATTTAAGCTATAAAATTTTTCTATTAACTGCCTTTTTTCTACCAATTTTCATTGAGCTCTGTTAATTTTTGCGGATGTGAGCAGACAAAGAGATTGACGAAAATCGATTGAGATTTTGACTTGATGCAAGAATATATACATTATGGGGTCTGAAATAATTCATTCTTAGCGTTACACACAGAATGACAAAGTTAATATTCTCTTTCTACCACTTGTACTGTGGAGCTTATAATAACAAAAAATATGCTTGTTATAAGCTCAAAACTATTTTCCGGGAAGGGGTCTTATATGTAGTTCCCATATAAGACCCCTTCCCGAAGTTTGGACCAAGATTGTTGTGCCAAATTTCAATAGAATTGGTTCAAATCTAAAAGTGTTATAAGCTATAAATCATATTCCGGGAAGGGGCCTTATATGGGAGCTATATCAAAATATGGACCCATGTAAATAAAACTTAATACATATATTTAAAATAGCTAGAAAATCAATTGTGCTAAATTTCAAAAGAATTGGTTCAAATTTAAAAGTGTTATAAGCTGTAAATCATATTCCGGGAAGGGGCCTTATATGGGAGCTATATCAAAATATGGACCCATGTTAATAAATTTTATAACATATATTTAAAATAGCTAGGAAATTAGTTGTACCAAATTTCAAAAGAATTGGTTCAAATTTAAGAGTTTTATGAGCTATAAATCACATTCCGGGAAGGGGCCTTATATGGGAGCTATATCAAAATACGGACCCATGTGAATAAAATTTATAGTATATATTTAAAATAGTTAAACAATTATTTGTGCCAAATTTCAATAGAATTGGTTCCAATTTAAGAGTTTTATGAGCTATAAATCATATTCCGGGAAGGGGCCTTATATGGGAGCTATATCAAAATATGGACCCATGTTAATAAATTTTATAACATATATTTAAAATAGCTAGAAAATTAGTTGTGCCAAATTTCAATAGAATTGGTTCAAATTTAAAAGTTTTATGAGCTATAAATCACATTCCGGGAAGGGGCCTTATATGGGAGCTATATCAAAATACGGACCCATGTGAATAAAATTTATAGTATATATTTAAAATAGTTAAACAATTATTTGTGCCAAATTTCAATAGAATTGGTTCCAATTTAAGAGTTTTATGAGCTATAAATCATATTCCGGGAAATGGCGTTATATGGGAGCTATATCAAAATATGGACCAATGTTAATAAAATTTATAACATATATTAAGAATAGTTTAAAAATTAGTTGTGACAAATTTCAGTAAATTATCTTAAAAATTGCGGTCCATATGACACAAAGAGTTTGGGGTGTATCAAAATTTTTCATATTATAGCCTATAACTTTTTTCCGGTTAATCAGATTTTGATAATTTTTGGCTCGATGATGAAGCACGTGTAATTGTATGCTAAAATTAATTTTTTGTTTTAGTCCAATTACATTTTTAAAAGAAATTATAAGAGTTCACTTTTGAAATTTTGAGGTTGTTTCAGATATCGGTCTATAACTTCCTTGCTTATAAACCGATATAGCTGGTTTTAAATAGCAAACTGCTTAGGACAATAACAAATAATGTGGCCAAGTTTTATTGAATTCGGTCAATTATTCTAGGCGTGAGAATGTTTCCAACAGACAGACAGACGGACAGACGGACAGACGGACAGACGGACATAGCTAAATCGACTCAGTTTTTGATTTGATGCAATAATATATATACATTGTTGGGTCTGAGATGATTCCTTCTTGGCGTTACATACAGAATGACAAACTTAATATACCCTCACCACTTGTGGTGGTGGAGGGTATAAAAATTATTTATGATCATTTGTTGATGTCACACAAAGATCATAAAAATCTATATTTGTGGATCGCCATTCATGTATTGATGATTTTTGAGTTATATTCTATTGCTATGTAGTTCGTCTATTAAATAAACTCAAATAATTTAAAATAACTTAAATAGATTTCAATAAAGAACAAATAATTTAACATTGTAAAACAGTAAATAAAAATAATATTTTACAATATTAAATCAACATGAAAACAATGTTAATTGAACATTAAAACAAAAGGGCTGTATTTTTAGCTTATTTTGTAATAGTGTGAGACATATACAGTTTCTATTAAAAATATATAGTTTTTACCTGCATCACGTAACATTTCGTTTAGAATATATTGAATAGTTTTTTAATGACATTAGTTTTTTCCTTATTTTCTATCTTAAAATCACTTAAGCTTTTCAACTTTACTTTTCAACTAAACCGAGTTTGGTTTTAAATAGTAAACTTTAAAAAAAATAAAAATCTAAACCAATGGCTTGGATGCTATTCTTGCGATGTCACATCTCATCAACTTTTTGCTGGAAATTCATGGCGCAGATGGGACCATGGTTACTACTTTATTCTAAGCAACTTCACTTTGAGTTGTGATTAACTGATTATTGCTTTCGTACCGAACCCAAAAAATGTCACCAACTCTTAAATCTTAAGGGCATACCACTTTAAGCGACATGAAAGAGTAGAATAGAAGAGTGTTAAAGTCTTCATTAGAATAAGGCATAGATGTAGCATCCTGTAGTCAAAAATTCTGCCATTTTAAAAAACTAACATGCTGTCTTGTTAAACTATTGTTTAACTAGACAGCATGTCTTATTTACTGTATTGGGTTACTCCACACTCTAGTTGGTATAATTTGGCAATTGTAATTCGAAACCTTTCTTCGATATGAAATTCTAGGTTATATTACCTGAGTTGATTGCTGGACATTTTTAAACCAGATAGCTTGACATTCAGGTTTAAGCTGATTTATATTCCTGATCACATTGAAGGGAATGACATAGCATATTGTCGGAGACTAATGAGACATCTGGTTGAATTGCATCGAAATAACGCAGAGAAAATGTTTAACTCTGTTTACGTTGTCGCTATTTGGCCGAGGCATTATATTCATAGGACCAATTAATAGAAAACGGGTTAGGCTTCGGCACTAAGGATGTGTACTGCTACGATAACTTTTGTACCAGTTGCCACGGCGAGTTGGAGGAAGAGACAGTTTTTTTTATAGATCTGCTTTTGGAACCTATACTCTTGAATAATGTGCTGTTGGCTAGACTGGCATATTAGCTTTGTTGAAAAGCTTAACTATTTGACTGATCTCTAGAGCAACAAAAAAAGTTTGGTGTAAAATTCTCCCAACTGAGATGAGACACTGCCTTTGGACAGACATAGCTAGATTGATCCACCTACAGAACTGTAGGGTTAAAAGAAAGTTCTTAAGAAAGTAATCTAACTTAAGCAGCTACTCCTTCTGACTAATGCTGAAGGCAGAGAATAATAAATAGAAGTGAAATTAAAAAAACAATAATTTTCCCTCCATAATATAAATAATGTAAATTCGATACATTAATGAAAATATGACGATCAGATTTTTCGTTATTATAAATTTTTTTAGCAACTCAGAATTCTTGTGACAGATGTTCCCCTCTAGCATTTATTCTTTGAGTCTCAAACTTGTTGTAGAATTTGTACAATTTTCGAAGAAGAAGAAAATATTTAATGAGCTCTTAAGTGTTGAGTTATGTTTTAATAATTTTTAATTGTGTGATTGCCAAAATATGTTTATATTTGCTTTTTTCGATGTTCTGTCTGAATGATAACTAAAATATTTGAACAATTATTTTAATGACTTTTACTGATTGTCATTACATTTTTCTCAATTAAAATATAATATTTTTCGCTGTTTTCCTTTCGTCTCACACAATAATATTCATTTTGGTATTTGGTTGTTTATTATATTTAAATTTAAATGTTTTAAATAAAAATTAAGGTTAATTGGAAAATGTCAAGAATTTTGTTTGAAATTAATTATTTAGTGGTTTGTATTATAATGGAAATTTGTGTGAGAAGAAATTTTGAAATATATTTGGTTTTTAGAGAAATAGAAACAAAAGGTTTTGGGAATTTTAAAATTAAATAATTCCAATTTAGGAGTAATTTTAAAATTTAGAAATCATAGAGAAATTGTTCCCTCCAAAGCTAAAAATCTATTGTTCTAAAAGCTTCGAATATGTCTCATGCTTTTTCGTAAGGATTCCATTCTCACTTCCATTTCCAAAAAAGCTATAAATTTAATTTCATCTTAATTTTAATACTATAAAATTTCAGTTCGAATGCAAAAAAAATATGTGTAAAATGTTAAAAACTCATATAAAAATTATTTTTAAATTAAATTTAATTTGCAAATAATGTCACTTTAACCACAAGTGCCACAAAAATACAAGACAAACAACTTCTAAAACATACAAGAAAAATATATATATTCAGAACCTCAGACATGATTATATTTCTATCAACATCCTGAAGACAATTTATGAAAAAGAAATATACACAGTAATAAATTTAATGATGTAGAAATTGTGAAAAATGCATTTTAATTGAATCATTCGACCATTCAACACAAAAGAGGGAAAATATTATTATGCCAAACTATTAAACAACATAATAAATGCAGCAGAAAATCATAAAATGATTATAATTGCATTTCTACCAAGAACACATTGATTATAAATGTTTTTCAGAAATTATTTTAATTATTAAGAAAAAGTGGAGAAAATATTAAGAAGTGTTAATTTATAGAGATGAAGAAAAATATGGTTGTGGTAACCATAATCGAGAGGCAAAATATTAACTATTATTGTTGTCATTTCACATAATATTTTTAGATAAACCAAAATTATGTGGTTGTGTTACCACAAAATACTGTTGTCCATTTTGAATGTTGATATGTTAGACATGTTAGTAACCATACTATGGTTGTGGTGCAGCAAAATGTAATTACACCGCCCACAACCAACTCACACACACTTAACTTCTGCTGAACTGTTGTCATAATAATATATTGAAAATAATATTTTGATAGAATAAAAATATTTGTGTTGAAATTTCCAAAATGTTTATGTTTGTCAAAAAATTGTAAATAAAATAACAACAGTTATGTTGTAACTGAATGTTTATTAACAATTAAGTGTGGGTCAGTTGAACATATTTCCTAACATATTGTAACAATTTTATTTTCATTTTGTAATAATATTATTTTCAAAATAAATTTAATCCAATAATTGATATGTTGTTGATAACAACATAGCAATTATTGCGTGTAGAGGACGAGTTATTATTGATTGGTTAGTGAAAAGGATAATGAAATTTTTTCAACACTTGTATACCCTCGCTAGAAGTGAATGCATTTATGCTATTTATATATATTGCGTACCAAGACTCATCTAATTCCTAAAACATTATAGCTTTTTGTTTGAAATCAAAATTCAAGTCAAGATCAAATTCATGCCAATCAAATCTCAATGCATTTTGGCCTGATTTTTGTTATACCAAGCAAAATCAGCTCAATTCATGAAAGCTTAAAGACCGATATTTTGAGCCAATCTCAAAATTCTGAGATGACTAGTTCGAGCAGCACTTGTGTAAACTTACTGCATCCCTAAAATATACTTTGCGGCGATGTTATTGTACTAATTACATCTTATCTTTTTACTTCAAATTTTGTGGTCGTTGATAACATATAGACATCACTTTCTCCCGACGATACGCATGATAATATCGTAGGACACATATATATTTTTTAATGTACCCCAACAATACATCTGATGATGGTGGATATTCTCAGAGTCTTATTTTTATAAAAATCGGCTTAGAGTAATGGGACATTCATACTTGTTTTTTAAAGTCCTTACAACAGGACAAACAACACATATTTTTATAGAGAACAGCTATGTTATTGCTAATAAACTTAAAGAATATTTTCCTAGATAAAAACATATTATAATGGTAGAACACTTCATGAATCTTGTCATGTTCGAAGTTTTTAGGAAATTTGTCCTCTTAAGCAACCAAACTCTTTAAAATTAATGATATTTTATCAGATCTTAGCTCATAATGTAATACTCCTGTATGGAAACTTTTTTTATTTTCAAAACTCATTTTTTTGAACTTTTTTGCTCAACATAGTTAAAAAACTTAGTAAATTGGGCTGCTTTTCTATTTCTAGAAGTCAAAATGCTTTCAAAAAATTATCAAAATCAGATTTTTTTCGGCGTTTAAAATCTGCAGTTTCTGAAAACTGTTTTTTGCTATATTTTTATTTTTTTGAGAACCAATTTGTTTTTATACCCTCCACCAGAATAAATGGTTTCAAGTGTATATTAAATACACAACAATTGCCAGAACCCAATAAAATTTTGCCCAATGATATGATAATGCCCTGAGAAGTTCCCAATTTAAAATCAGTTAAGCGAAAAAAAGTTATAGACTGATATCTGAGAAAACATACGACAAAAGAGCGAAAAAGTCTTCTTATAAACGAAAGGTTTAATATCATATATCTCTATAACTAATACAAGAAATCTCATGAGATTTGGCACATGAATAGTATTTTAATAAGAAAAGTTTATAGGTTACAGAAATGACATGAGCACATACATGGGCATGGGGAAGTGGAAGTCCGCTTATGAATGAAATTTAAAATTTCATATATCTAAATCCGAGACTGGAGGTAGTGAATTTCGGTGCACATATTATGTAATTTTTGCGATAGGGTACGAAGGAGTGGAATTTTTATTACTTTCTAAAACTTATTATAAAATTTGTCGTGGAGCAGCGTTTTAAAGATTTGGCATAACCATATATAGTATTCTTACTTGTTTCAATTATCTTAAATTTATATAGCAAAACTAATTATCGCTTGATGTTTAAGAAAAGTTTGCATTTATGGACCCTTATAGAATAGAGTTTTAAGTTAATAAAAGTCGAAAATCGACGCACTTTTTTTAGTGATTACTATTAATAAATCATTTCGGTTCACATGTGATTATAGCTTCCAAATAAGGCTCTATCGTGAAATTTAGTTTTAAATTAATCAGACTACTAAATGTTGCATTAATTAAAAGAAATTTTACACTAATAATTATTTGCATGGAAAAGTGGAACGAACTTTGATACGAAATGTTAATTTCCAGAATTACTATACTTTATAGTAATATTTAATATGTTAAGGAGTTAAAAGCTTTCACTTGCTATCACTATATGTGAGAGATTATTTTGTATCTTCCATAGAATTCTTTTTCCCAGAATCGAATTTTATTGTAATAAAACACAATTTTATTTTTATAAATCAATATTTTCAACATGTAACACGGATTCGGAACAGCCATACAGTGGGGCAGAATAGTTTTTTGGAAACAAATCTGGTCCTTCTGATCGGAAAAATAGGTTTTAGTGAAGTTTAACATGATGTTAGCAGAGGAGAGTAGTATAACTTTGGGTGTTCTACATCTATTTTGGATATTAAATTTTTAACTGCGTAACAATTTCAAGCATACAGTTTTAATATGTTGTATATATATTTTGTTAGATATTTAATTGTACCAATGACCCGGAACAGGCAACAGTGGGAGAAAATCGTTTTATGGTATCAAATCCATTGCTTTTGATAGGCAAAACGGGTTTGAGTAAAATATAACATGATGATAGCAAAGGAGAGTAACAATATAACTTCAAGTATTTGGATCCTATAGGGGCTGTATGAGCGAAATTGTAATTACATTATGTTTTAGAGATATTTTGCTCAATATTTAACTTTTATTTCAAATCTCTTAAAATACTTAGTTCTTATGCTTATGTCTCTGTTCTTTCAAAGGTTGTTCGTTTCTTTAAATTTTTACATTGTATCCGATCCCCCAATATATCCGAGGTCCATAATATATTCAAAATCTTTCTTAATACTTTAAAAATTCCGACAAATATAAAATGATAAATTAAAATGAAGCAAAAATCTTCTCAAAAATATACATGATTGTGCAATATTTATTTTTGATTTTGATTTTATTTTTGTTTTTGTAAATATTATTAATTATTATTATTTATTTTTAATCTGCAACATATTAAACATAAACTATTACTAATTTCTATAATAATTCATTATTTATGTTTACACACATAAATTCTTATTTAATTTTATATTTATGTTTATAAACAATAAATTAAATACAGACACTTTTCAAAAAAATAAACACACACACACACACATTCATAATTTATTTATATAATCCTCTATGTTTGTTGTTTTCTCTACAAAAAAAAAATCTTTTCAACATTTATTAATCCACTTTATGACAGTGTGGCACTTATGGGCTGAATGTATCTGTTTGTCAAGCAGTAGTTGCAGTAGTTGTTGGATATAGGAACAAACACCCTCCCAAACCATATGATCATTATGTGAAGAATGAACAATGATAAATGTCTTTAGTTAAAAATCAACTTGTAAATCTGTCACGCGTCGTTGTAAATCATCACAGCACTAAACCGCAACCAGAAGAAAAGATGAAAATTAAAAAAAAAAGACAAAAATATTTTCAAATTTAAACTGGAGTGAAGAAAAATCCTCCACAGTTTTCAGACTCATATGTAATGACACTTATACTCCCGTTTATCATTTTCGTGTCTTTTTTTCGTTTACAGATGTTTTTAGTTTCATTCATTTTCTTTAATCTGAAAATGAAGAAAATTATTTTTCTAGTCTAAGAGCTCCTACAATTGTATAATATTTTCTAGATTTCTGAGAACCAAAAGTACTTAAGTTAAATATTAGAAATGGGAGTTTCCTTAACTAATCTATTACCAATAACATGAGAATAAGTGATAGTCCAGAGGGGGTGTAAGTGTGAATGATTTAATATGTTAAATAAGGATTAAAGGAGTGATTTATTTCAAAATATGTAAAAGGTGGATCCTTTCTAATTTTCTTTGTGCCGATATTTTTATTATCACCTCCTTTACAAGTTGTGTTTTAATAAAAGTTGAAAAAATCTTGAAAGAAAACAAGGGGTGAGATCGAATCCTTGATTTCTACTTTTTTTTGAAGTACGCACAGATAAAAAAAAACGATGCAAAATTAATTAAGATAAAATTAACTTTCAGTTATAATTTTGCTTCATAGATAAGAAATGTTAATTTAACTTTGTACAATATTATTTCATTACAAACGTAAAAACGCTTAATCTAAAGTAAATGAAAAAAATATTCAATCTGAAATCAACATCTTTTTTCAACGTTGACTTCGCTTCATGGTTTTTTTCTGTGTGCACAGTGATTTATATATATTATAGCTTTTGATCGGCTGTATGAAATAGAATGAAATTTAACATGATAACATAGGAGTAATTTCCCATTGGGCTATAGGAAATTATGGGCTGATCATCGCTAATCTTAAAATATATCTTAATCTTGAAAATAATCAACACAATACTGACAATGATTTTCACTTTAAAACGTTTGTTGATGTCTTACTTTTTGTGAGTTTTATGGGCTTAGAACCATATTCCTAAGATATTAGACTGAACATGACCAAGGATATCGAATTTCGTCCTTGAGACAAAATAATAATATGTGTCAAATTTCATTAAATTATTAAAAAATTGCAACCAGATCGATATAATACAGATATAATGGTTCAGTACCAATTTAACGATTACCAATTTTTTTGTATGTTAAAAATATCAGAACTTACACATTATACACCAATGGTGGTGTGAGCTATAAAAATGAAACTTGTGGTAGGAAACGTGAAACATCAAGTCTAGATAACCGCCACATATTTGCGTTGGTAAACCTGAATCGGCAGCGTGTAAGGAGTAGTGGAAATATTTTGTGGATTGACAAATGCAAAGTTGTATTTGACCGTGGAACTGGACCCAGACAGGAAGCCCGTCATCCTCCGAAAACAAAGAACATCACTATATAAAAAAAAAACAGTTTAATACGGTGACAAGAAAATAATTATACTTTTCATGAAACGGTGTGGTCCAATAAACCTTTTAAATGGGACCTTTAACAATACAGTTATCCAACACATACGAGCAAATAGGCAAAGAAATAGTTTCGCATTAAGAACCTCATGGATTGCTCAGTACTTAGAATAGAAACCCATAGAACATCAATGAAAAATATGTTTTGGAAAGATAACCGACAAATATTGCGGAATTGTGACATGTAGTTCAAGTTGAATGGTTTCAAATTCCAAAGCGATATCTGGTTTTGATCTATTTATGCTGCAAAAGTTTATCGAAATTTTGGAATTAACATCTGTGTTCTAAAATCCTAAACTTTGAATTTAAGAACGGAATGCAGTTTTAGTGTTTATAATCATTTGGTAATGATTTCTTTAGAACTTCAATAAATGTGGACTTTATGGACCAGGATTTTGAAACATAAATGTTAAATTCAAAATTTTTAAGAAAAGGGTCAAATTTGGAGTTAGTCTGGATGTAGGCCTACGGGTTTTCATTTTGTGTAATGAGGTCTTTCAAAAAAATGTTAAAAAATATATATTTTTTTGAAAGACAATCGAACAGAGAACATATTCTTTTGGTATTTTCGAATTGAAATATTATAATTTTTGAACTGGTTAGAGATGTGATCGGGATTATATCAATCTCGCAAAATTTTTAAAAACTTTTAAAAGTTCAGATGTAAAATGTTGAAAACTTTGTGAGAAAAATATCCCACTTAAGCATTTTTTTATTCTTGTCAAGGGCTATAAGGCACTTAGTTGTTTTTTAATCGAATGAGAAGCAAAAAATTGGCACGGGCATAAACACTATTGGGCCTCTGTTATCAACATGAAAGTTGACATTCATGTAAATACATCCGGAATTGGTTTGTTTCACTTTAAAAAGGAACTTTTAGCGAATTAAACAAAAACAAATAATATTTCCGGATTTGCTAACTTTTTAGGGCCATCGGCAACGCTCCTGACCAGGCAGTGACATGTCTTTCAACTCAGCTCTAAACCATCTATGCACTAATAATGTGATATCTCTAACGGTTCAAAAACTACAGAATTATTAATTAAAAGAATCAATTTGGACATACTGCGATCAAGTAGAAAACGACTCCTATTACTTATCACTTGAGAAATTAAAAAAAAAGAATTATAAACAGGAATTTTGAATCTTCTAAAAGATTACAAAATGAAAATTAACAACTGGTGAAAAAGCATACTCTCAACATAACCTCAACTTTTATAATAAATTAAAATATTCCATTTTCAAAATTAATTTAAATGTTAAAATTTTTACAAAATCTAAATATTAACGAGATTTCAAATCCAAATTTCTAGAAAACCAAAAAATATGTATTTATGTTTATTTATTTATGAAAAAAATCCAACAACAACAACATGCATTAGATTAAAAAACCACTCAAATTCTAGTTCAACATATAAAAAGAAAAAAAGAAAACACGAATATAAAAATAATGAAACATCATCAATTTTTATTATTTTCTCTAAAGTACTTTTACATAAACGCACACACACACATAAACAAACTCATACAAAAAACGGAACAAATAGTCATGTTTTTGTATTTGTAAAGGAGAGAGATAGAGAGGTGTTTTACAACATATAATTTTATTGTTAAATCAAAAAAATAATACACTGAAATGTTAATAAATTGACACCATCACATCATCATCACCATCATCATCATCAGCTTTTAGTATCATAATACTTGCTATTTTCCAACTTTCCTCCCCCTCCCCCCTCAAATAAAAAAAACATACTAACACTCTCCCACAAATCTTACCACAACCACTAAATAAATAAATAAAAAACACATTGGTAACAGGATCAACATCAGTGCAAAAAGCAACAACAACAAAAATCATTAAATAACAACATAAAATTTGTTGTTGTTTTTGTTGCTTTTTACTCCTATTTACACATTAAAATCACCCTGCAATCGGTGGGTATTTATTTACTCTAAACATACTGAATACAAATAAATACAACATAAACTTCAATCCAGTTAGTATTACGAATTAAATTTGACGGATATGAAAACATACACATTCACACATACATTCAAATATATGTTGATGGGCATTAAAGACAGAGCTTGATAGTGATGAAAAGTTATTTCATTTGTGGGCAAAGCATAATTTATCTATAGAAAGTCTAGTTTAGTTTGCATTTCAGACAAAGATATAACTATTTGTACAAGTGTTTGGCATTTAGAATACCGTTAAAACGTAAGGATTCTGATATTGTAAAAGCAAATTCAGTGAAATGTTATTTGGGAATAGAATTTCTAGAAGAACTTAAAATGTCTACTCTTTATCTTTATTTCAAAATTGCATAACTGATATTTTTAATTTAAATTTAAATTCAACAATTTAGTTTCAAAATCTTCTAACAGAACACAATATAAACACATCATAAAGAAACCCAGAAACATGTGAAACTATAAAATAATAGTAGAAAACATATTTTTTCCGGATTGTATTAATTAAAATAAAAATAATGTTATGAATATGAAACTCATCTTTTTTCATATGGGAACTTTTGTAGAAAAATAATTAATTTTCTTAAAATTCAGTTTATTCCGTTAATTCCGGAAAATGTCCTTGTGTTGGAGTTATCTCCAAAGATAGATTCAGTGTAATCAATTTTTTGGGGATTATATTCTTGTACTAAAAATAATAACTATTTTTCTACTTTAGCGAAATTTCACTGAATTTTCCAGGAATAAGATTGACGAGAATCGACTGAGATTTTGAATTGAAGCAAGAATATATATACATTTTGGGGTCTGAAATAATTCATACACACAGAATGCCAAAGTTAATATACCCTTTTCACCACTTGTATTGTGGAGGGTATAAAAACAAAACATATGCTTCTTATGGGCTCAAAACTGTTTTCCGGGAAGGAATCTTATATGGGAGCTACAGCAAAATTTACACCAAGATTGTTCATATTTATAATATACTTTGATTATAGTTAGAAAAATCATTGTGCTAAATTTAAATGAAATTGATCGTTATTTAAATGTTTTATAAAATCAAACCCGTTTTCCGGGAAATCCCGTTATAAGGGAGCTATAGGAAAATTTGGACCGATAAACGGCAAATTAATATAAAATCTTCAGAACAGTTAGCAAAATAATTGCGTCGACTTTCAATAGAATTTGTCTTTATTTACTCGGGAAGGGGCGTTATATGGGAACTATATCAAAATATGGACCCATCTTAATAAAATTTATGACACATATTTAAAATAGCTAGAAAATTAGTTGTGTCAAATTTCAATAGAATTGGTTCAAGTTTAAGAGTTTTTTTAAGTTATAAATCATATATCGGTAAAGGTCCTTTTATGGGGGCTGGGTCAATTTATGATCCCAGAATAATATAACTTCTTTGGATTTATTTTTGTATCAAAATAAGTATATGTGACAAATTTCAGTAATTTATCTTAGAAATTGTGGCCCATATAACACACAGAGTTTGGGGTGTATCAAAATTTTGCATATTGTAGCCTATAACTTTTCTACTATTAATCAAGATACATACAATTGGAAGCTGAAATTAATTTTTTGTTTAAGTCCAATTACATTTTTAGAAAAAAATTAGAAGAGTTCTTTTTCGGAATTTTTAGATTGTTTCAGATATCGGTCTATAACTTCCTTGCTTATAAACCAATATAGCTAGTTTTAAATAGCAAACTGCTTAGGACAATAAAAAACGATGTGCCAAGTTTCATTGAATTCGGACAATTATTCTAGGCGTGAGAATGTTTCCAATAGACAGACGGACATAGCTAAATCGACTCAGATTTTGATTTGACGAAATAATATATACACATTGTTGGTTCTGAGATGATTCCTTTTCCACGGAATAACAAACTTAATACATCCTTATCACCACTTGTGGTGGTGGAGGGTATAAAAATAATGAAAGAACTGTGCGATCTGAAGAAAACAATGATGCGTCTTGATTTGCAACTAAAAATAATCCTGGTTTATCGATACGTTTCAAATTTATGTTCCAATTTCATTTGCGTAAATTTTGAACGGTTTCTCCGCTTTTATAGAAATACACCTTCAATTCTCTGCCTTATTTTTCTATTTCACAATAAAAAGAATTCTCAAAATCACTTTTTTTCACGCTCACCGTTTGTTACTTTAGTTAAGCTACTTTATGCATCAATATCGGAGTAGAATAAATATGTCTATAGATGTATGAGTAAATATATAATATGTTGTATTTTTTGATGTTCTTATTTTGTTGTTGTTGTTTTTATTTTGTTTGGGAGAAAAAATTCCCAAAAAAAAAAAAAATAAGTGAAAAAATGTTTTTCACATCCTTATAAAATATTTATTTTGCAATCTAAACTCGTGTGAGTACTTTTAAATATTTAATGTTACACAAAATATACAATTTTGTTTTACTCTTGTTTATTTGTATTTTAGCGTATTTTGTTATTTACACAAACAACAAATCGAAAATAGAGAAAAAAACAACAAACTAAATTGAAAAAAATAGAAACAATTCGAACAAGTAATCATGTTATATTCGTCTATGCCGAATTTTCAATACCCTATACCAAAATGCGTGTCAAGTGCATACGTTATGTTTCGAATAAACACACACTCACACCTACACTTACATACATACACAATTTTAAAAGTTTTCTTAAATGTAACAAAGAAA